>CALYLW010000010.1:2639733-2784733 GCA_944989445.1 Ampullaceana balthica | reverse complement strand
CAAAATTGTATTCTTATAATTAATATTATTTGTAAAAAATTAAATTCCGAATTACTCGCTAAGCGACATAATTATTTAGCGGACAATAAAAAAATATTAAGTTTTTTTGGCATGACGACAGTAAGACTACACATAAAACAAGGCTTCGCACCAGCATACTAGCGATCTTAGCGAGAGGAATCGCCAAGTACACATTCAGGAGATTGGCATTTCATGCTATTTTGACATGACGAATTCAAATATTTCACAAACTTTTTTTAAATATATATAAAAAATAATACATTCTACTAAAAATATTAATAAAAAATAAAATTAAAAAAATAAATGTGTGACGTCACTCATGGCTTGACCCCCTCCCCCCTTCACAAACTATCACACTTTCGTACACTCCTCCCCTGTGGCGTGACTTACTTTATGGACGGCCACTAAGTTATAAAACATATATAAAACAATATATTAAAAAAAACTGTCATCCATATGGGCAAAAATAATATCCTTATGTTCGTTGTAACGCAAATGAATGAAAATAATAGTACATTTTTTTTACTCTCAAGATTTCATTAAAAATGAAACCAGGTCTTCTCGTAGTAAGAGGACCAGACTGGAAATGGGGCAACGATGATGGAGGTGAAGGTCACGTAGGAACGGTCGTGGGCTCGGATGACAAGAACAGAATGGTGACCGTCGTCTGGGACTCTGGGGCCAGGAAAAAGTACCGGGCGGGAAAAAATAATGCCTTCGACTTGTATGTGCTGGATAATGGCCAGTGTGGTGAGTAGACACAAATCCTCTTGACCTGCCCAGGCACATCCCATGACCTGCGCTATCACACCATATGACCTGCCCAGACAGACCCAATGACCTCCCTAGGAAGTACCAACTAACAGCTGAGATCCGTTTCATTTCTTTTAACAGCTGTCAAGCATCCTAATGCAAGTTGTGCCAGGTGCAAAGAAGTTGGTATTCAGGGGATACGCTGGAAATGTGCCGTGTGTGCCAACTACAATCTGTGCACAGAGTGCTACATGAGGGACTGGCATGACACGTCACACGCATTCATCAGGATTGACCATGCCAACTCAGACCCGTAAGTTCCAAGACGTGGCACCTATTCTCAAAACTGACCATAGCTAATATCTATATCGTATCTTAAGACAGATAACTTTTACCATCATTGCAGAGATTTCACTGGGGTTATTCTCACCCAATGTGGTAGGTCATTGTGTACCCCCCTTAAGAACTTACCCCATAGACCTCCTTCGTCTGCCAGTGCCGAACAGCGGGGACATAACATATTTTAAAATCCCTTATATTAGCTACGAAATCTTGTTTGTCGTCATCTCTGTCATTCATCGTCGGTCAGGCGGAAAAGAGTAAAAAATGACACACTTCCCGCGATGCCATCAAGCTGACATTTTGCACATAGACTCATGTCACCTAATAATTCATTGTTTCAAAATTTCAGATCCATCCAATTTACCGTAATTAAGTTAACCCATTTTAGTTTATCTCTATGTAATTCTATCTAGCCGTCTGTTATTGTTTACATTCACGTGTCACTGGAGTTCATTCCAGCCATCGATGACCACATACCGTGTTTTTTTACATCAAGGGGAGTTCAGTCAGTTTCAGTCTGTAAATGTTTGTCACGCGTTGCGTATTGTATTGAACATATCAATACTTGAAATTCTGTCTCATTTATAAGGGATTTATAGTCAAAAAGTTTGTTTTTATTGGGTTGTTTAATTAAATCCCTTATATTTACTTCATCGTCTTGTCTCTCTGTCGTGGGTTCGTGGTCGTGTGGAAAAACAAAAGTAAAGAATGACTCCATTCCCGTGATGCTATCGAGCTGACATTTTGCACATAGACTCGTGTCAGCCAATAATGTATTGTATTAAAATTTCAGATCGATCGAATGAACCGTAATTAAATTAGTGCATTTTTAGTTTACCTCTATACAATTCAATGTAGCCGTCTGCTATTCTTCCCCTCCACGTGCTGGAGTTCAGTCCAGCCATCGATGACCACACCCTCCCGGTGTTACAGCAAGGGTAGATCAGTCAGTTTTAGTCTTTAAATGTTTGTCGTGCAATACGTATTATATTGAACATAATCAATACTTTTACTTATTTCTCATATATAAGGGATTTATATTAAACAAACTTTGTTTTTACGGGTTGTTTAATTAAATGCCTTATATTAACTTCACCGTCTTGTCTGCCTGTCATGGGACGGCGAAAAAACAGAATAAAATTTTAAAAAACCCGTAAAAAACCAAGTTTTTCACTATAAATCCTTTATGTACGAGACGTAACTACAAGAATGTTCATTATAATACGCAGCGCCAGACCATCCAGAAATACAAAATTGTAGTTGTGTCGTAAAACATGTTTAATATAATGCGCACCGATCAGGAATATGTTTATAAAAAGAGTTGTCAATAAAATACGCACCTTATTGCGCGACAGAAAGGTTGTTCAATATAATACGCACTGCGACGCTCTATCTCAAAAAATAGCATGATACATAGGAATAAATAAAATAATCTAAAAAATCAATAATTTAATTACGGTACATGCGATCGATCTAAAATTTTGATACATTGTTTTTATTATCGGTACAAAACCGCATGCATCATTTCAGCTCGCTAGCTTACGAGCAAGGGGGTTAAAAATCGATCAAAATTTTTGGCGACAAGCAATCAAGCAATCAAGCATTCAAGCAATCAAGCAATCAAGGGTGCAGACACCACGAGTTAATATATATAAAGGATTTAAAAATGACACAATTTTCGTTATGCTATCGATCTGATATTTTGCACATAGACTCGTGTTACCTAATAATGCATTGTATCGCAATTTCAGATCGATCGAATATACCGTATTTAAATTAATTGATTTTTAGTTTATCTCTATGTAACTCTATATAGCCGTCTGCTATTGTTTACATTCACGTGCCACTTGAGTTCACTCCAGCCATCGATGACCTTATCCCATATTCTACATTAAGGGGATTTCAGTCAGTTTCTGTTTGTAAATGTTTGTCGCGCTGTGCATATTATATTACACATAATCAATAATTTTAGATATGTCTCATTTATAAGGATTTATAGTCAAAAACATTGTTATTACGGGGTTGTTTAATTACTCGTTGGTGTCACCACTTGTAATGGTATCAGTCG
Organism: Ampullaceana balthica; assembly: GCA_944989445.1. Classification (NCBI taxonomy): domain Eukaryota; kingdom Metazoa; phylum Mollusca; class Gastropoda; family Lymnaeidae; genus Ampullaceana; species Ampullaceana balthica. The sequence goes on along the minus strand of CALYLW010000010.1, from coordinate 2,781,549 downwards.
GTGCGATCCGCACTCCCCGTACACACCTAGTGACGCCTCTGCACTGTTGTCAACATTTACACTACTGTCAGTAAACGCCGTTGCCACATACCTGATCCACTACCCTGTTAAAGCAATCAACTGAGGAAATACTTTCTTTAATTTGGAATAAGTTGTACATTTTTGGAGGAAAAAAACAACAACAACATAAAAGCAACACTTTTTATTATGACAATTTTTTTTTACTTTTTGGATATAGTCATAGTGGATAAAAACTCAACATAAAAATTTGTAAACGTATGACTGTTGGCAAATGTTGCTCCAGGGTTCGTGTTCCTAAGCGGTGTGAGAGTGAAGGACAGAAGAGAAAGGCCATGGGGACATTCCCAAGAGCTACCGTGTGTAGGGGACCGGACTGGTCATGGAGCAATCAAGATGGTGAGTTTTATGTTAGTTGTCCAATCAAGATGGTGAGTTCTACATCTGTTAGTTGTGAATGTGTTAGCTGTGCATGTTTAGCTTTGTCAAGACGAACAACCAAGATTACTAGCTGTGTCTAGAAATACAATAAAGATTGTTAGCTGTGTCTAGAAGTACAATAAAGATTGTTAGCTGTGTATAGAAGTACAATAACGATTGTTAGCTGTGTCTAGAAGTACAACGAAGATTGTTAGCTGTGTCTAGAAGTACAATAAAGATTGTTAGCTGTGTCTAGAAGTGCAATAAAGATTGTTAGCTGTGTCTAGAAGTAAAATCAATATTGTTAGATGTGTCTAGAAGTACAAGAAAGATTGTTAGCTGTGCCTAAAAGTACAATAAAGATTGCAATCTGTGTCTAGAAGTACAATCAAGATTGTGTAAATGGTTTACTTTTATATATATATATTGTAGGCGTTCTCACATAACACAAACTTTCGTGCAATAAATCCTTCAAGTACTATTGTCAACAAAATAACTTTAATACAAACACTATGTACAGAAATATCTAATTGAGGTTACACTTCGTGGAAACATCATCACTATATTTCCACCATCTTGAATAACTCTAGCTCATCCTCCCGCGCTTTCACTCACGTGGCCTCTCCGTCATCCAACTCGTGATTCACACTTGACAATTGTTAGCAGTGTCTAGAAGTACAATAAATATTGTAGTCTGTGTCTAGAAATACAATAAAGATTTTTAGCAGTGTCTAGAAGTAAAATCAAGATTGTAAAATGTTTCCAGAAGTACAATCAAGATTGTTAGCTGTGCTTAGAAGTACAATAAATATTGTAATCTGTGTCTAGAAGTACAATCAAGATTGTTAGAGGTGTCTAGAAGTACAATAAAGATTGTTAGTTGTATCTAGAATTACAGTCAAGATTGTTAGCTCTGCCTAGAAGTACAATCAAGATTGTAATCTGTGTCTAGAAGTACAATCAAGATTGTTAGCTGTGTTTAGATGTACAGTCAGGGCTTTAAACTATTGGATGCCAGTGCCCAGCACAAAGGGTAAACTTCAAATCATTCATTCTAAGATTGTCCTTCTTTGTTACAGGAGGGGAGGGCAAGAAGGGACTTTTGCTTCATATCAGCGACTGGGAACCAACTTTCAGAACCAAAGCAGGAGTCTTGTGGGAAAATGGGTCTTCTTACTCCTACCGTGTGGGGCATCATGGGAAGCTCGACTTGATATGTTTGGAGGCTGCCTCCGGTTTGCCCTACTACAAAAACCACCTCCCAGTTCTAGGTATAATTATATTATTGTAATTTTATGGCAAACAATTGTAAACATTTATTTGACCACGCAATTCACTGATAGTAAATTCTAAAGCAGTTTAAGCCTTTGAATAATAATTTCTAAATGAACTAAATCATAAATAATATTTGTCATAACTTTTTACTAAGGGGCCGTCCATAAATTACGTCACGCGCCTAGGTGAGGTTACGCATTTGTGATGATGTGTGACGATGGGGAGGTGTTGCTTGAGAAATGTGGCGTCATATCAAAACGCGCTACTTCAAATAAAAGTTCTTAAATATTTGATTGCTTTCAATTTATTTAATAAAGTTTTCAATGGCTTAATTAATACGTGTTACGATATTAAAGGGCAGACTTGCACTAAATATATATTTAAATGAAAAAAAGTATTTTGCAACATTCTAATTTTCAATTAGAGAATACGGCTTCTAAAGTGGGTGTCAAAGCTTTGTGACATCATAATGGAGGGGGGGGGTCTAAGTTTTTGTGACGAAGTGTGAAGAGAGTAGGGAAAAAAAGGGGGGGGTGGGGTTAAAATCAGCCAAAATCGCGTGACGTCATTTATTGATGGCCACTAATACAAGTTTTTTGTTTTGTTTTAAATAGGTAAGATGAGCGAAGACGACTACGATTCCAATGATAGCGATGACAGTGGAAGTGCAGTGCTGTCATCGCAGACGCTGTTGCAGGCGCAGACGGCGCGGCCGTTTGAATCTCTGTTTGCCACGGCGCAGCTGAAGTCCTTTAAAGATGTGAGTAACAGAATCGGAGGCGCTGATGAAATTGGGATGTTCTTGAACTTTGAAATTCTGAACTCTCGGCAGATTTGAACATCGCTGTCAATTGTCAATCAATTATGGGAGGAGTTAAACCTAGGCACTCTATTAATGTTGGTAATGAAAGGGAAAAAAACAAAACATCAACAAACAACATTCGCAAGGATATTAGGAAAAAAAATAAAATGATACATCAAAATATAGAAATACTCCATTTTATAAAGATCGATATACATAGGTGTACAAAGATATATATATATATATATATTAGGGCTGCGGAAATTATCGATTAATTTCTCGGTCAATCGTTAAAATTTTTATCGAATAAATATCGATTAGAATGATTTTTATCGATAAAAATTCGATTAACATTTAAGAAAATATTTATAATAATTTAATTTTTTTAGTAATAAATAATTAATTATTAATAATTAATAATAATTTATATATATTTTTTTACGTACAAACATCTCCCGCGTAATATTAAAATTTATTTTACTAAGATATGTGGACCGGCAGAAACTTAAAAAAAATTGTGGACAGACAGGAACGAAAGCAAGTTAATGAAAACGTGGTATAAATGGCTGACTTAATCAGAAGTGGGAAACAGGGGAAATAACTCAATAAAATTTTTAAAAAGTCAATTACCTGTTTTTGTTACTTTCCTTGAAATGTTCAGTTTAATGACGTCATAAATTTTTATTTTTCGCTTTAATCGAAATTATCGATTAATATATATATATATATATATATATATTAGGGCGGCGGAAATTAACGATTAATTAATCGATTAATTACTAAAAAAATTAATCGAGTAAAATTAATTTGATCGATTAAAATTCGATTAAAATTTAAGAAAATATTGCATATATTATTTTTTCAACTTTATATTTTTCGTTACTTACATACTTTTCCCTCCTAGTATTATTGTTTATTAAGACTTGCATACGTAAAAAACCCAGTTTTTTCCCCCTTATTTCTTGCATAGCCGAACGAATTTGCTGTGTTACGTCGCACAATTTGGGAGCCAAGGAATTGCCACGACTTAACCGATTTCGCTCAATAATGAATCTCGACTTAACGGGATCTTTATTTGCGTTATATAAAAATTATTTAATCGAAATTTAATGTATTAATTGTTTTCCGGAGTAATCGAACAAATTTTTTAAAATCATTACCAGCCAGTTGCGTAGCTAGAACTATTGCTGCCCGTGGTGGTCTCCAATTTGCCGCCCTTTTTGGGGCCTCCATAAATGACGTCATGCATCTGGGGGGAGGAGATTTACACATTTTTGACGATGTGTGACGAGAGGGTGTGTTTAATAAATGTTACGTCACATAAAAACACGCAACTTTAAATAAAAGTTTCACTCAAATATTTGATTACTGACACTTTATTTAATGACGTTTTAAATGGCTTTACACCTTACGCGTGTTACCGTATTAGAGTGCAGCCTTACACTAAAAACATACTTAAATGACATAAAATTTATTTGAAACTTGCTCATTTTCAAATAGAAAATACGGTTTTTATTGGGGGGGGGGCAGCGGTGCAAAGCTTTGTGACGTTATATTGAAAAAAGGGTCTAAGTTTTTATGACGACGTGTGACGAGGGGGGAGGTGGTGAAAATCAGCCAAAATAGCGTCATTTATGGATGGCCCTTTAAGTCAATCAAATGATGGATTTTATAAATTAATAAACATGAATAAATTATTGCAATTGAAGCGAAGTATAGGTGGGAAACATTTTTGCCATTGCATGCAATATTTATGTAAACAGTAAACGGGTGTTTGGTATAAAATTGAAAGATTTATAATTTAGAAGGCAAAAGAGCGATGTATAAGTGAGAGAATGATTGAACTGCATATGTTAAACCTCATAAGCACCCGCCCCACGTTTTTAGTCATATTAAATCAAAGTACTTGAAGTTATAAGTTTTAAATTATTTTCTTCTCTTTAGTCCACTTATAAAAACGTGGTTTTTAAAAATATTTTTTTAACTTTTATTTATTTTCTTCTTTTTAGTCCAATAATAAAAACGTGTTTTTTAAAAATCTTTTTTTTTACCTCTATTTATTTTACCAAACACTCATCAGCGCCCGCCCAACGGCGATGAGGTCACGGGGTGAACTCGGCACGTGAATTTGAACTACAGCAGACGGATATAGATGCTTATATAGAGATAAACTAAAAAATGCAATAATTTAATTTCGGTACATTCGGTCGATCTGAAATTTCGACACAATGCATTGTCATCCAAGATCGATCGGTGGTAAAATTTTGAGCTCTCTAGGACCATTATAAGGGGTTTAATTTTACGTTGGCAAATTTGAAAAATTGAGGACTGACAGACACGAAAGCAAGTTAATAAAAACGTGGTAAAAATAAATAAAAAAGTCGGGTTCCCATAAATTGAGGTAACATAGAAAGAAAAAGATATCATTGAATCGAGTAAAATTCTAGCATCTGATCTTGTTTTACTAGTTACTTCTTCAGATGTCAATTTTAATTATTTATGCCTATTGTGATGTTTATTAACGGAGAAATTGGAAATATTCATGTCATCATTCAATTATTTACACATTACTTTAATTGGATAGGCGTAACATGTTTAATGAATAACCGTATTTTAATTTTTAAAAAAAGCAAAAATTATTTGTGCTACTTTGAGGCAATATAAACGAACTAATTTTAATTTTTAGTGAATCCCTCACAACAGTTTTCTGAAAACTGAAAAAAGTAATATAAATTACTACTTGCAAGGTAAACACAAGATTTGAACTACCATGCCATGTAGGTACTTGTTCGCGCATCATTCTGAGCATGTCGAAATTCCACCAAAAACAGTCGTGGCGATATTAATAGCATATTTTATTCGCTACAGCTGTGATGAGATTTTGTGTACAGTTTTTATATAAAAGGGGCATCTGTGATGTCTATCGATTAATTTTCCAAACAAATCGATATCTTTTTGGAGCGATCTTAAATTTTTAAACGGGTGTGCCTTAGTTATAACAACCACAATGTAATCAAACAAATTTTGTGTGACCCGTTAATTAAGACTCGACATTACGAATATTTTTGTTTCACCTTTGTTTTCCCCTTCAAAAGAAAAAGGGTGGTTATTGGAAATGTCTGTACTTTTCATCTGCCCTCAAATGCCGCCATCTAAATGTGTTCCGCCCGGGGCGGACCGCCCCACCGCCCCCTCTAGCTACGTCACTGTTTTCAGCCCTGATATATATATATATATATATATATATATATATATATATATATATCATTATCATAATCAGTCCGGTGACCGTTGCGGTCGTTGGGGGGAGCGCATGGACACATCAACAGATAACAATCTCCACTTTGGCTATTTTGAGCGGCGGCCAATAATTCATGCAATTTCATCCCTGTCCATTTCTTTATGTTGTCCAGCCAGCTTTTCTGCTGTCTAACTATTCGCCGGCCCCCTTCTACAGTGCCTTGAAGGGTAATTTTTGTCAGGGTATTATGTCGCAGTATATGACCGAACCATGCCATCTTACGTCTCTTAATTGTTGTTATAATGGTTTCTTGATGACCGGCAATAAAGTTTATTCTGTCCCAGACATATTCATTGATCTTGTGTCCTAAATAGGAACACGTAAATAAATAAATATATATAAATATATATATATATATATATATATATATGTATGTATATATATATATATATATATATATATATATATATATACATATATATATATATCTGTTCGTTCGTCCGTCGATACGACGAGGACCACTCTAGTCATCCAAGGGATGTCTGTGCGTGCGCAGATGGTTGATGAGGCCGATCCTTGCACGGAAGGTTCGGGAACAGAAGGGACAAGGGACGAGTGTGACATGCCCAGGATGATTGACAGCATGGGCCTCTTCTTTTCTGTGGTGGTGATCCAGTTTGCCTCACATGAATTGGCACCTTCGTAGATGAAAGAGCGCCAGTTTGATCGGTCCATTGCAGCTCATTCCCACGTGTCTGGGTTGATGGCAAACGTCTTTAGTGAGGCTTTCAGTGTGTCTTTGATGCGTTTCTTTTGCCCACCGTGGGACCGCTGGCCATACTGGAGCTCACCATAGAAGATTCTCTTTGGCAGTCTCTCGTCTGGCATTCGGACAACGTGCCCTGCCCAGAGAAGCTGGGACTGCATCAGGAAGGTGAAGATGCTGGGGAGACCTGCCTTAGTCAGTACCAATGTGTCTGGAATTTTTTCCTGCCACTTTATGCCGAGAATCTTCCTGAGGCTTGTTGAATGTGGTTAAGCTTTCTTGCATGGCGCTGATATACAGTCCAAGTTTCACAAGCATTTAGCAGTGTGGGGAGCACCACAGCCCTGAACACTTTCAGCTTGGTCTGGGTGGTAATGCCTCTTCTGTTCCAGACATTTGGATACAACCTGCCAAAAGTGGAGCTGGCTCTGGCAATTCTGACGTTCACTTCGTTATCGATGGTGACATTTTGAGACAGTGTGCTGCCTAGGTATGTGAACCTGTGCACTGTGTTGAGTATCTGGCCGTTGACAATGATGTTGGGCTCTACTTAGGGCCTTCCAGGCGCGGGCTGATGGAGGACCTCAGTCTTCTTAGTGTTGATTGTCAGACCAAAGTTTGAGCAGGCGCTGGAGAACAGGTTTACCCTGCGTTGCATGTCAGCTTCTGAGTGAGTGTTAAGGGCACAGTCATCAGCAAACAGCAGGTCTCTGATGATGTCTGTCATAACCTTGGTTTTTGCCTGGAGCCTCCGAAGGTTGAACAGTTTGCCATCTGAGAGTTAATTTCGATTAAAGCCAAAAATTGAAATTTATGGTTTCATAATTACCATTTATTAAACGCACGTGTCGACAATCGATATAACACTGGAATGTTTTCTTTATATGACATCTTTTAACCAACAACGCAAACAGACAAGTGTATTGACATTATTTGGTTGAAGTGATGAGCGGGTCTTAGTGACAATATAACCAGCGTTAGATTGTCTCAGCTGAAGTTCCTGATACTGTAGTGGATGTTTGGTTTGCAGGTGATATGTAAGAGAAGTGTTAGAACCATGACAGCAATGTTCCCTATAAGCGGCGCGGCTGCGCAGATATTTGACCGACTCCACGCAGGAGTTTAGAATTGCCGCGCAGCAAATTTTATAAAATATTGCACAAAAATGAACGTTGTTCAAAACCACACCATTGTATGTAAGCGCTGTTCTTTGAAGTACATAGGTGAGATGGGGAGGTTGCTCTCTTGCCGTATCGCTGAGCATGTACGTTCGATTAAACCAGACAAACAGTGTCTTGTCTCCCGACACTTCAATGGACGTGATCACATGGGCGTCGATGACATTTCTGTTACCGCCATGGTTTCTTGTACAAACACACCCGGCAGGGTCAGTCTGGAGAATAGACTGATCCAAGAGTATACCTAACGTTGTGGCGAGTGGTATGGGAAAGGTAAATAATGGGATTAGAGGCATAGAGAATATAGGTACCTTTACAAAGGATAATCAGATCAAATGGAATTTTTATTGTCATATTACATCGGGACTTTGATTAAGGGAGAGTGATCAAGAGAAGTCTTCCAAGACCAGGGTTGTTCTTTGGCTGGCACATGTTACATAATGATATGTTACGAAGGCTAGGCTAATCGGTCAGGTCAGTCTGTAGAATAGACTGATCCAAGAGTATGGGATCTAACACCACATGGGATGAATGTTGTGTTTTTGCACTGACAACCTGATTGATTGGTCACACCCACCCTCTCCTTTCCTATATAAGCTTTTGCTATTCTCTCCTTACTATATCTCTACTGGACTAATTGGATTTCACCACAGCAAAGTTTTTTTTAATTCTTTTGTTATATTCGTTTTATTTGTGTACTATTTGTTCATTGAGGAATGCTCTTTGCCAAAACGTTCGCTGTTGTGTTACGTCCTGTCAGGCTAACTAATACGCTGTTTAAATGTTATACATCTACGAACTTTATGTTATAGTTTAATGTATACCTAGTGTTGGGGCGAGTGGTATGGGAAAGGTAAATCATGGGATTAGAAGCATAGAGAATATAGGTACCTTTACAAAGGACTATCTGACCACTTTGGATTTTTATTGTCATATTACATCGGCACTTTGATTAAGGGAGAGTGAACAAGAGAAGTCTTCCAAGACCAGGGTTGTTCGTTGGCTGGCACATGTTACATAATGATATGTTACGAAGGCTAGGCTAATCGACGACCACAGGACACTGTGCTTGCGAGATCTATGGGAAATATAAATAAAACGAGTTGGGGGTAGAGTGAATGTACGTACCTTTACCTGAACACATGACTTTTTTTATTGTCCGATTACATCGGATCGGGTGTGCTTAGCTGGACGTTGACACGGATACCGGGTATAAATGCATGCACGCAAACAGCATGCTGTTGATGCTTTACTGAAATATGAAGTACCAAGCCACATACACACGTCATCATTTCACTGACTGCTAGCTAACGAGAGAAAACTAACTGCATATATCAGTCGTTTTCCGCCCACAGTCAAGCAGTGGACTTATTTTTAGAGATAGGTTCAGGAGTGGCCTAACATGGAGTTAATACAATCAAGAAAAGGAAGCGACATGATAAGCTATGAAGGTTTTTTGTACAGGAAGGACACACTTAAATACAATTAAATGGAGATGTGCAAAGGCTGGCTGTAAAGGTCGCTTAACGACTAGCCTTCAGAATCGTCAGCAACAACAAACCCCATTGAGCAGTGGCGTCCACATGCATCCACCAAATCCTGCGGAAGTGGTAGTACGGAGAGGGGAGAACACATTAAAAACAGCTGCAGTCACAACACGGGATCCACAACGAAGAATTGTGCAGGACGCAATCGTCGATATTAATGAAGAAGTTGCAGCAGCTGTTGGTTCTTCCACAAATCAGCGTCAGGTTATCAGATGAAAAAGGAAAGCAACAGATAACAACCCCCCTGCACCTGCTACTGTTGGTGAACTGTTGATACCCGATCAACTGAGACAAACAACAGACCAGCGAAGATTCCTGTTTATGACAGTGGGCGTGGAGATGTTATTCGGATGCTTATTTTCAGCACAGACCAGTTTCTACAAACCTTGAACGATGCCGAACACTGGGTGTGTGATGGTAAATTTAAAGTATTACCAAACTTATTTTATCAAGTGTTCACAGTGCAAGAAACAATGATAAGAAACAATGTGCTTCTCTGTGTTTTTGTTTTGCTCCCAAATAAGCAAAAAGACACATACTGTCGAATGTGGAGTGAAATAAAATCATTGAAACCTGGACTCGCTCCAAGAAGTGTACAGATCGACTTTGAACTAGTTTCGAAAGCTACACTCATTGAAGCATTTCCTCAAACGCACGTCTTCGGCTGTTATTTTCACGAGACACAATCGCTCTGGAGAAAGCTTCAAGAAAACGGATTACAACAGTTGTATGTGCAAGAGGAAAATGTTCGGATGGCATTAAAAATGCTCCTTGCTCTTGCCTTTCTACCTGTGGATGAAATAAGCCATGCCTTTGTTGAACTGGTGGCAGACTACTCTCCAGAATTAATGCCTCTTGTGAATTATTTCGAGGATAACTATGTAGGGCGGAGAAACAGAAGTGGAGATAGAAGACAGGCGTTATTTCCTCTACATATATGGGAGTTTGGAAGCTCGAAAAGATGCAGGACTACCAAAACTAACAATCAGCTCGAAAGTTGGCACAAAGCTTTTTAGGGATCAGCTGAAATTCATCACCCATCCATCTTCAGATTTATCGAAGCTCTAAGCCGGGAGGAAGCCCTTCAACGCACAAATCTTACTCAGCTGCTCCAAGGCAGAGACCTGACTCAGAGAATGAAGAAGCATCATTGAGATCAGGCTGATCTTCTACAATACTTTCAAGCACTCGCTCACAATTTAGAGATAAATGGTCACATAATTTAAGTAACCTTGATCTTTTCTATTCTGTTTTAAATGTTCTTTTTAAATCATTTTACGCATTATGTAGCTAAGACAAATTAAATGTTATTTTTAATTCTTTTTTTATATAATTTTATTTTACTGAGGAGCTGTTTGAATATGAATGAGTGCGTGTGTATGTAGTATAAGTTAATCCAAGTCATTAATTGTTTTTAAATTTTATTTAATAAAAATTTATAATTTCAATAAATAATTCATCAAAATGTTGCAATTTTTTGGAATTTTTATTTTTTGTACTATGCATTTATGTAGTTTTTTTCACTTGGGGTCCTTGGGTAAGTTTAGATAATGAAAAGGGTCTATGCAGTGGCGTAGCTAGAACTTTTGCCACCCGAGGCGGTCTCCAAATTGTCGCCCTTTTAAGGGGCCGTCCATAAATGACGTCACGCACGGGGGGGGGTCGGTGGGAGGGATTCACAAATTTGGGACGATGTGTGAAGAGGGGATGTGTGTTTAATAAATGTGACGTAACATATAAACACGCAACTTTAAATAAAAGTTTCACTTAAATATTTTATTACTGACACTTTTATAAAGACGTTTTACATGGCTTCACGCGTGTTACGATATTATAGTGCAGCCTTACACTAAAAACATACTTAAATGACATAAAATTTATTTGAAACATGCTCATTTTCAAATAGAAAATACGGTTTTTGTGGTGGGGGGGGGGCGGCAAAGCCTTGTGACGTCATATTGAAAAATGGTCTAAGTTTTTATGACGACGTGTGACGAGGGGGAAGGGGGTGAACAATCAGCCAAAATAGCGTGACGTCATTTATGGATGGCACCTTAAGTAAATCACAAGATGGATTTTATCAATTAATAAACATTAACAAATAATTGTACTTGCAGCGAAGTAAAGGTGGAAAACATTTTACCATTGCATGCCATATTTATTTAAGCAGTAATAAAAAAGGCTGCATAAAATGATATACCTATAAAACACACTTATAAAAATACAAGATACTTTTTTTTAAGGCCACAAGAAAGTTATTGCGGTTATAGGTCAAATGAGACAAAACATATTACAAATTTACACCCCAAAAACATTACCAATTAATATGCTTTTATTTTGTATTTACAGATAACTAATTTTTTTACAAACAAAGAAATTATTTACGTTAGTATGTAAACATATTTATACATTTACTTTACTAAATTTTATAGGAGAAAATCTTGTATTGTGCGATAAAAATTATTTTTAATATCTTGTTCTATGGACTATGGACAATAATGCACTATTTTGTAGATATAATCCCTCATTGTGGAACGAAGATAATTTTTTTTATCAACTTCAGTTTGGAGAAGTTCCTTTCACAACTAGCGACACTAATAGCAATTGTTGAAAAATTATTTGCAAAATTACAATGTTGGTTACAGAATTTTCCAATCTATACTGTTGAATAAATTTCAAAAGATCAAGGGGTCTTTCTCCCCGTTTTTATAACGTAATTCCTCTTCTTGTAGTGTAGGTACAGCCATAAAAACCTGGATAATTTTTCTTTCAATATTGACTTTTTTTTTATCAATGTCAAAACAGTAATTTAATTGATGTTCAAATTCTTCATTTAGTAGGTTACATGGTATAATATGGTATTATACATGAATATTTTCTTTCAAAGATCAAAGCGTTCTTTAATTTTCTTTTATAATTATATTCATTGATAAAAATAATTCTCGTTGCACTTCTTATTCTAAAGATAGAACCACGTATATCACTCATATTTTTTCTCCTTCTAAATCGGCGTTCAGTTGACATCTCCAACTCTTCACAAATTGTTTTGGCTGATATAACAGCGTTTTGTATTAGCACATCTCTTTGTTCCATGAAATGGGTATGCATTAATTTTTTTTTAAAAAGACAGGTTCCCATAAATTGAGATAACATAGAAAAGAAAAAGATTGCATTGAATTGAGTAAAATTCCAGCATCTGATCTTGTTTTACTAGTTACTTCTTCAGATGTCAATTTTAATTATTTATGCCTATTGTGGTGTTAATTAACGGAGAAATTTGAATATTTTCATTTTCTTGTCATCATTAAAATTATTTACACATTACTTTAATAGTATAGGCGTAACAATTTTAATGAATAACTGTATTTTAATTTTAAAAAATAAAAAATTATTTGTGCTGCTTTAATGCAATAAAAACGAAATAAATTCAATTTTTAATAATTCCCTTACAATAATTTTATGAAAACTGAAACGTAATATGAATTACTACTTGAAAGCTAAACAAAATAGTTGAACCACCATGCCATGTAGGTACTTGTTCGCAAATCATTCTGCGCATGTCGAAATTCCACCAAAAACAGTCGTGGCTCTATTAATAGCACATATTATTCGGCCCAGCGGTGATGTGTTTCTGTGTGTAGTTTTCATATAAAAGCGTTATCTGTGACGTATACCGATTAATTTTCAAAACCAATGGATACCTTTTTTGAGAAATCTTATATTTTTTAACAGGTTTTCGTTAGCTATAACAACCACAATGTAATCAAACAAATGTTGTGCGACCCGTTGATTAGACTCGAAATTACGAATATTTATTTCACCTGGTTTTCCCCCCTTCAAAAGAAGAAGGGCAGTTTTCGGAAATGGCTGTACTTTTCAACTGCCTAAAAATGCCGACCCTAAATGAGTGCCGCCCGGGGCGGACCACCCCCCTCTAGCTACAACAATGGGTCAAAAAATTTTGGAACCACTGTGTTAGGTGAACGGTTTGACAAGAATAGCTATGCGATGAAGTCGCTGTTATGACAGTCGCTCTTTTGATACAGTCGCTATCTTGAAGTCGCTATTATGACAGTCGCTGTTTTGATGCAGTCGCTATTTTGAAGTCACTATTATGACAGTCGCTATTTTGAACCCGTGCCATATATATATATATATATATTAGGGCTGCGAGAATTATAGATTAATTTCTCGATTAATCGTTAAAATTTTTATCGATTAAATATCAATTAAAATAATTTTAATCGATAAAATTCGATTAAAATTTAAGAAAATATTTATAATATTTAAAAAAACTTTAGCAATAAATAATTAATAATTAATAATTAATAATAATTTATATATATTTTTTTACGTACAAACATCTCCCGCGTAATATTAAAATTTATTTTACTAATTTATGTGGACCGGCAGAAACTAAAAAAAAATTGTGGACAGACAGGAACGAAAGCAAGTTAATAAAAACATGGTAAAAATGGCTGACACCATCAGCGCAGGGAAACAGGGGAAATATCTCAATATTTTTTTTTAAAGTCAATTACCTGTGTTTGTTACTTCCCTTGAAATGTTCAGTTTAATGACGTCATAAATTTCTATTTTTGGCTTTAATCGAAATTATCGATTAATTAATCGATAATTTTTCAAAAGTTAACGATTAAATTTAAATTAATCGATAACAGCCCTAATATATATATATATATATATATATATATATATATATATATATATACATACATGCACCAACCACGATTGGCTAATTTTCCTTGCATCTCCAGTTTATAAGTGAGTCGTCACCAGTTGCAGCGTTCGACCAAGCAGACAACCTTTTCCTTGGTTGTCGAGTCGTCCGGGGACTGGATTGGAAGTGGGGTCACCAAGACAACGGGGAGGGCCACCTAGGAACTGTTGTGCAGATAGGGGGCACTGGCTCCTTAGAGCCCCCAGAGAATTGTGTTTCGGTGTTATGGGATTGCGGACAGAGGAATGTTTACCGGGCGGGGCGTGAGGGGGCGTATGATCTTCATGTTTACGACAACGCCCCGAGTGGTGAGTTGGTGAAATGTCTCACTATTTTATTTATTTGTTTTTTATATTATTATTTTTTTAATTTTTATTTTTTTCCCATGACCTCGTGGTCGTAGGGAGTTCTAATGTTTCCATTAAAGCTTTCTCGGGGCTTGGTAGACCTGGCGGTGCCCATCTCCTATCCAAGTCAGCGGATGACTTTTTAGCAATAGTCATTCATCAACATTTGTATTGTGGCTTAACCTGGGCTAGATCCCACGCACCTTAGCTTGTGACGCGAGCATACAATTGACTTCGCTATGTCTTTAAGAGTTGTGTAAAAGGTGGTAAAAAATACAACACAACACAATGTTTAGCTATAAATATATATTTGTAAAAAAATGTAATTTTCAAATACATGTGAACTGTTGGTTGAACCGAGATATTCGCGTTTGAAAATTTGATGTTATTTTGGCCTATACAGAGTTAGAACTTTTTATTCCGAACTTCCTTCAAAATTACCTCAGGATCCAGCTTTAATATTTTTTTATCATGATGGATTAATACATAGATTAATACCCGGTGGCTATAACTAATTGTTTTCGAAAAATTGACTTAGAACCTTGTTATTTTAAAGGGAGCGAATTGTATCTCATGACGAAATTCAGCCCCTTTAAAATTACTCCTACACCCACCCATCCTCATTCGCTAACATGCGATAGCTAATTACCACTGAGAGATCAATTAAAATTAACCCAATTCAGCGTTCCTAACAATTCTCACCATTCCAAATTACCGTGTATTTATTTTTCTAAAGAGCGTGCATACACAGAGACAGAATGATTCCATGAACGTACAACCATTATCAAGTTATTATGTCTGAAGGATTTTATGGCACGTTGCGTCGTTCTAAGTCGACTCAAATTGTTTTTCTGTTCACACAGGTGTCAGACATTCGTCCGTCAAATGCGATGCGTGTAAGACAGTTGGAATAAAAGGTATTCGATGGAAGTGTATTGACTGTTTCGACTACGATATGTGTTCTACTTGTTACAGCAAAGATAAACACGATACCAGTCATGAATTTCTGAGAATCGACAAACCGGATTCAAAACGGTAAATAGTTTACAAATGTATTTGTAGAATTAAATAACGGATTATTTTAAATTGAAAAATCTTCATTACTTTTTTTTTAAATGACCACACTGTACGGAAAAAAACTGATCCTGCGTGCTCAAAGTGACAGACTTGTTATTAAATATAAACATATTGAACACTTTATTGTCTTTATCATTTTGCTCAAACACAAGAATATGAAAGCTCACTTATAAATTTAGCGAGAAAAAGAGAGAGGACTGCATTCGGGTTGAAGTAATGTGACTCACGCACAGGCTAAAGTGAAAATCAACCACACGATATCCATGAGCCAACTCTAAATGCTAAGTTCAGAGAGTTTGGTTTTAAATTAGTTTGGTTTTAAATTGGTTTTGCGTTAAAAGTTTCGTCAGTTAAATTAAGTTGCTGTTCTTGTTTAACTTTTCTTGCAGCTTTTCTACATTCTCAAAGTTTTCCCCCTGCAATAACAATGACATCTCTAAAATATAATATGTGTGCCACCATTTTTATGTTAAGCTCTGTGTGAGCCCGGCTGCTTGCGTGGTACTGCGCAATATACATTTTCAAATTATTATTATTAATTATAACGACATGCTACTATAAACAAATTGAGAAAATAAAATTAACGGTGACCTGCCTACAAAGTGACTCACTCCATGATAAGTCTCAGCAAATTTTCATGATTTTTGCGAGTGTATCAATATAGTTTGAGAAACTGTAATGGAGTTTATATAGTATTTCTGGCACAGACATTTATTTTAAAAAGAATTTTAAAAAACGTAAAAAAACAAGTTTTTCACTATAAACCCTTTTGTACTAGACTTAACTAAAAGAATGTTTATTATAATACCATCAAGACCATCAAAAAATACAAAATTGCATTTGTGTCGTAAAACATGTTTAACATAATGCGCACCGATCAGGAATATGTTTATAAAAAGTATTGTCAATAAAATACGCACCTTATTGCGCAACAGAAAGGCTGTTCAATATAATACGCACCGCGACATTCTATCTCAAAAATTAACCTGATACATAGGAATAAATAAAATAATCTAAAAATTCAATAATTTAATTACAGTACATGCGATCAATCTGAAAATTTGATACTTAGTTTTTATCATTGCCACGAAACTGCCTGCTAAATTTCAGCTCGCTAGCTTACCAGGAAGTGGGTTAAAAATCGATCCAAAGTTTTGGCGACAATCAATCAAGCAAGCAAGGGTTCAAACAGACACCACGAGTTAATATAAAGGATTTAATAAAAGAGAGATTGCGTCATATTCTTGTTTCGCATTGTTCATGTCTAAATTACTGTTTATTAACGTCCCCGCAGCTATTTACTTAGCCTTTTTTAATTAACAATTGTAAACTAAGCAACTGGTGTCTTCATTTAAAAACCGTTTGTAGAACAATTAAAAAATTATTCCAATGAACTAGATTTTTCATAGACTTATCACTTTTGGACAATACTCTTGTGTCTCCTCACAATACTTCGCAATACTTGCTCTGAAAGCCAGGGCTGATGAAACAATACGGGGTAAGGTAATAGTGTGTTACATCTGTCATCCAGGTGTTCATAATACGAATAAAGAGACCTAACAGACATAACATAAAATTGTATAGCACATTGTCATAATGGTGAGTCACATATCATTATATATATATATATATATATATATATATTTATATTATATATATATATATATATATATATATATATATATATATATATATATATATATATATATATATATCTTATCTTATCTTATCTTTACAGACGCTCCTTCTATGCAGAAGATAGTTGCGTCCATAGACCATGACAGTTGATCTGTTGGCAAGTGATGCAGCGTTCACAGGCCACGGCTTTGTGGGTTCCACGCATTACCCAGCCGCCTAACTACATGTAGTGTTAGGTGTATGGGGTGCTCAAGGTGGGGTAGCACCTCCGGTGGGGGAACACGTCGTACTCTCTTGAGGGTAGTTCGTCCACCCTTGGTCCCCACTTGTCACTCAGCTCTCACCAGTGGCTCCTAGAAACTGTAGCGTGCACAGTGACCACACCCCGGGCAACGGCTTCAACTAGCTGGCTAAACCTGGTGAGGGTAGCCGACGGGTCTCAAACCCTCGGTGATCTAGGTATGTCTACCTATGCACGTAAAGACTGGATTCGGTGGACAGAGCGGAGGAACCACTAGTTGGTCAACGGTCAAAAAGGCGATTCTCAGCAAAGCGTTGTGGAACGCTAAGGGCATGACAATACACACAGGACATCATGGCCATCCGCTGCACCCGTCTCCATCACCAGCCGTCTCGACTTTGTCCTGCCGCTGGATCAAGATGGTCTCGGGCGAGAGAGTGAGATCGACGAACTGCGCAACTCTTTCTCACTTAAATCCAAGTCATCGCGCAAGTGACTTTTGTCATCCTTCCCATCCCATCAGTCACCGACAAGTCCTGTGGCGACAGGCAAGCGACGAAGCGGCAGGTGTGGGTACACTGGGAGCCGTAGCCGCAACCCTGCACACAGGCGGTCCAGGGCATTGCGTCGTTCTTCGCTGACACGGAGCAGCGGTGGAGTCCGGCAGCCCCCTGGGCGACTGAGCAGCCCTCTTCAGGAATGCACTGCTAACCTCCATGGCATAAGGAAGGGGCTAGAAAAGGTGCCCTAAACATTGCCTGCTCCAGCTTACCCTAGCCAGCATACCGCGGCTGGTGGGGATCCTATACCAGCGGTCGAAACCAAACAAAAAAGCAAACGAGGATAGTTCCTCTTATATTGTGCGCGTGGAATGTGCGCACACTCATGGACAGGGACGATGCGGACAGACCCCAGAGGAGAACAGCCCTGATTGGAAAAGAACTCGCTAGATACGGCATCGACGTCGCAGCCCTGAGCGAGACCAGGCTCGCGGGAGAAGGAGAGCTCTGTGAAAGAGGATCTGGCTACACTTTTTACTGGAGTGGCAGACCAAGCGAGGAGAGGCTTGAAGCAGGCGTTGGTTTTGCAGTTAAGACAACTCTTGTCGGAAAGCTGGCTGGACTTCCCAAGGGAGTGAACGACAGGCTCATGACCATGAAACTCCCACTGGCTGGAAAGAAACACCTCACCATTATCAGTGCCTACGCTCCAACCATGACCAATACAGATGAAGTGAAGGCAAAGTTTTATGAAGAACTTCACACTGTCATTGCCGACGTTCCAAAGGCTGACAAACTCATCTTGCTAGGCGACTTCAACGCAAGAGTTGGCAAAGACAACGTTGCCTGGGAAGGAGTCCTTGGTCATCATGGAGCGGGACATTGCAACAGCAACGGTCTTCTTTTACTCCAGACCTGCGCTGAACATGAACTGCTGATCACCAACACGATCTTCCGCCTCCCAACCCGTAACCGGACGTCATGGATGCACCCCCGCTCGAAGCACTGGTATCTTATTGACTACGCCATCGGCAGGATGTACGAGTGACCAAGTCCATGTGCGGGGCTGAATGCTGGACAGACCACCGCCTCATCATCACCAAGCTCAACATCCGCATTCAGCCGAAACGGCGCCCGCAAGGGAAGAAAGCCCCCAAACGGCTAAATGTTGCCAAACTAATGACCGCCAGCTGCAAGCAGTCCTTGGTGGATGCTCTGGAAGAGCGCTTGAAATCTACCTCTCCAGGCAACCAGAACGTGAAGGCAGACTGGGCGTCACTCAGAGAGCTGATTTACACCACAGCTTCAGAGACTCTGGGGCACCAGACCAGGAAACATAAGGACTGGTTCGATGAGAACTGCGAAGACATCAAGCAGTTATTGGATGAGAAACACCTCCTACACCAAGCTTACCTCAATAATCCCAGGTCCACGGCAAGGAGAGTTGCACTCAACAACATACGCAGGACTGTACAGCAAAAGCTCCGTCAGATGCAGGACGATTGGCTCAGCAACAAAGCCGACGAGATCCAAGGCTATGCAGACAAGCGTGACTATAAAAACTTCTACAACGCTTTGAAAGAAGTGTATGGCCCCACGCCCTCAGGTTCAAACCCCCTCCTCAGCGCAGACGGTAACACTCTCATCACAGACAAAGAGAAGAGCTTGAAGAGGTGGGCCGAACATTTCGAAAGCATCCTAAATCGCCCTTCGACAATCAACGAAGAAGCCATCAATCGTCTTCCCCAAGTGCCCACAAACAAAGCACTGGATGACCCCCCAACCTTGCTCGAGACCCAGAAAGCAATTTATCTTCTCTCCAGTGGCAAAGCACCTGGTTCTGACGCCATACCAGCTGAGGTCTACAAGGAGGGAGGAACAGCCCTGACTGAAAGGCTCCACCATCTATTTCTCTTGGTGTGGCAGCAAGAGACGATCCCGCAGGACTTCAAAGATGCCTCCATCATACATCTTTATAAGCAAAAAGGAAGTTGACAGGCTTGTGACAACCACAGAGGCATATCCCTGCTATCTATCGCAGGAAAGATCCTTGCCAGAATCCTGCTCAACCGCCTCACGGTCCACCTTGACCAAGGACTCCTGCCTGAAAGTCAGTGTGGCTTCCGAAAAGAGCGAGGGACCATCGACATGGTGTTCGCTGCCAGGCAGCTACAAGAGAAATGTCAGGAGCAGAACGTCAACCTGTTCTCCACCTATGTCGACCTGACCAAGGCTTTTGACACCGTTGGCAGAGAGGGTCTGTGGAAGATAATGGCCAAGTACGGTTGCCCAAGGAAATTCATCGTCTTGGTGAGACAATTCCACGAGGGCATGCAGGCCAGAGTCCAGGACAGCGGAGAGTTTTCTGATCCTTTTACAGTCACAAACGGGGTCAAGCAGGGATGCGTCCTGGCACCAACACTATTTAGCCTCATGTTTTCCGCCATGCTGACAGAGGCCTTCAGAGACGAGGGTGTTGGTGTTAACCTGAGGTACCGCACAGATCGCAAACTGTTCAACCTTCGGAGGCTCCATGCAAAAACCAAGGTTATGACAGACATCATCAGAGACCTCCTGTTTGCTGATGACTGTGCCCTCAATGCTGCCTCAGAAGCCGACATGCAATGCAGCGTTAACCTGTTCTCCAGCGCCTGCACAAACTTTGGTCTGACGATCAACACCAAGAAGACTGAAGTCCTCCATCAGCCTGCGCCTGGAAGGCCCTACGTTGAGCCCAGCATCACTGTCAACGGCCAGAGACTCAACACAGTGCAACGGTTCTCATACCTAGGCAGCACACTGTCGCAAAATGCCACCATCGATGACGAAGTGAGCGTCAGAATTGCCAGAGCCAGCTCCACTTTTGGCAGGTTGTACCCAAATGTCTGGAACAGAAGAGGCATTACCATCCAGACCAAGCTGAAAGTGTACAGGGCGGTGGTGCTCCCCACACTGCTATATGCGTGTGAAACATGGACTGTGTATCAGCGCCATGCTAGGAAGCTTAACCACTTTCATTCAACAAGCCTCAGGAAGATCCTCGGCATAAAGTGGCAGGATAAAATACCAGACACAGTGGTACTGACCAAGGCAGGTCTCCCCAGCATATTCCCACTCCTGATGCAGTCCCAGCTTCGTTGGGCAGGGCACGTGGTCCGAATTCCAGACGAGAGACTGCCAAAGAGACTCTTCTATGGCGAGCTCCAGCATGGCCAGCGGTCCCACGGTGGGCAAAAGAAACGCTACAAAGACACACTGAAAGTCTCACTGAAAGCGTTTGCCATCAACCCAGATACGTGGGAACTTGCTGCAAAGGACCGTTCCACCTGGCGTTCTTCCATCCACGAAGGTGCCAAGTCATGTGAGGCAAACAGGATCACCTCCGCAGAAAAAAAGAGGCAAGCCCGAAAGGCCCGTGCTGTGAACCCTCCTGGAGATGTCCCACTCGTCCCTTGTCCCTTCTGTTCCCGAACCTTCCGTGCAAGGATCGGCCTCATCAGCCATCTGCGCACACACAAACAAAGCCAGTCCCAGCAACCCTCGGATGACTAGAGTGGTCATCGTCGAATCGACGGACGAACAACAAGTGTTAGGTACCCATTCGGAGCGGGGTGACTCAGGGACGCCCTAGGCCCCGGGAAAAAAACCCTTGCCTTCACACGGATTCGAACCCGTGACCATCGGTACGACAGTCCAGTGCTCTTCCCCTCGACCACCGAGTTATTATATATTTGTTTTTATACAAAGATTTTGACTATAAATCTCTTATATATGAGACAGAACTTAAAGTATTGACTATGTTCCAACGCGACAAACATTTACAGCCTGAAACTGAGTCAATTCCACCGCCCGACGACGAACGACAGAGAGACAGAGAGAGACGGCGGTGAAGTTAATATAAGGGATTTAATAAAACAACCCCGTAAAAACAAAGTTTTTGACTATAAATCCCTTATATGTGAGACATAATATGTTCGAAGCGTACACGTACAAATTACGGTACACATGATGTATTTTAATATATCTAGTGGATAGAAAGTAAGGTTGGTTGCCTTTTTTGGGGGGGGGTGGGTCAAAGCTTCGTGACGTATTTTTGGAGGGGGGTCTAACTTTTTGTGACGACGCGTGACGGGGGGGGGGAGGGGGTAAAAATCGGCCAAAATGGCGTGACGTCATTTATGGACGGCCCCTTATGCAATTGTCACAAATTCTCCAATTTCTCGTGTAGCTAGAAGCATGAAACTTTGGTAAATTGTTGAGTACACGTCCGCAATGCTGAAAAAGATTTTAAAATTTCCACTCATGGGAGGGGGGGCCCAAATGTACTTTTTCTTATACAAAATCTGACTCATCACTAATTCTCAATTTGACGTGATGCACATGTATGCCGGTGGAGACGGCTGTTGGAGGGTAGTTACAACATGCCACCGAACGGTGGCGGAACGTTCTTGGACGGGCTTTGTTGCTCGTCTCACAATAAATTACACATAGTCGATCGAATTAACATACATCTGTCAGTACCACAAGCGACCATCTCACGGCTCTCACTCATCTGATCACCCACGCGCTACACATTAACCCCTGTCCCGTATCACAAGACACATCTCACTAATCGTTTCACAAAAAAATCATACAATTTGGTCCGGCCCTGAACATTTGACAACAGTGATTGTCACGTGTGTCACAGCTTTGACAATGTCTAATTGTTTTTTTTAGCATTCGCTGGTTTTATTGGTCAAGTTCAAGTCCTGTTTGTTTAAACGGTGTTTGTTTTTCTTTGAACGTTCAAGCTGTGAAGTTCCTAGAAGACGTGAGAGTGTAAAGGTCACAGCCAAAGAGATATTTGTCGGAGCCAGGGTGTGCCGTGGTCAAGACTGGGTGTACGGTAACCAGGACGGTAAGACAGCAATGGGTGAATTTAGTTTTTAGTTTCACGTTTTAAAATATTGAAAAAGACGTAAATAAAAATAAAAAAAATAAAAAAAGAATTGTAGAACAGTAAAATATTTTAAGAAGTCCATTTTATTTTAAGATAAACATCAATAGTTTATATTTCCACAAAACTCTTCATCAATGATTTGAACTTAAAATGTAAACCAAAAATGTTTGACCATGCCTCATACTCGCCGACTTCACAGAGCAAAACAAAAGGCAGGCACAGCTAGCTCTCTGTGATACGGAGTGCATATTTTTTTTTCAGATTTAACAAGAAATAACCCATTAACCAATTATCTAACATATAATCATCTTCTCCACGATCCTGTTACCGAGACGTATTCCCGAGCTCATAAGCTTTCATGTATCCCAAAGGTTGATATTGTGATTTGTGTATTTGACAGGCGGAAAGGGGCTGGAAGGATTTGTATATGAAATCCAAGACTGGGACACCGACACGTCCGGCAACAGTGCAGCTGTTGTGCGATGGGCGGATGGCACACAAAACAACTACAGGCTGGGTCATCAGAGCAATGTCGACTTGAAGTGTGTAAAGGCTGCCATCGGGGGCGTCTATTACAGGAGCCATTTGCCAGTGTTAGGTCAGTCAACCGGGTATGACCGCAGGGCTTTATTGACCACATGGCTTTATTGATCACAGGGCTTTATTGACCACATGGCTTTATTGACCACATGGCTTTTTTTACCACAGGGCTTTATTGACCACAGGACTTCATTGACCACATGGATTTATTGACCGCATGGCTTTAAAAAAAAATAAAGTTTAAAAAGGATTTTTAAAAACCACGTTTTTATAAGTGGACTAAAAAGAAGAAAATAATTTAAAACTTATAATTTGGATGAATATAATAATTTACCTATACTTTAGATATATAAGTTTTGCAACAATGACCCTCAAGCAACGCCATGTTTTTGTTATCTCTAGGAAAAACTATTGACTCCGGATGTGCTTTTAAGATCGGTGATATGGTCAAGTGCAGAGTGGACAATGATGTGGTCAAGGTATATCAAGAAAACCACGGGGGCTGGGCAGACGAAATGGCTGAGGTAAACTTTCTTCTAATTGCACCGGATATTGAACTTGGTCAACTTTTTAGTTTATTTTCAACCAATCATTTCATTGACCTTTAGTGCTATATGAGACCTCACACGAGCGGTCAGCAATATTATGAGACCTTCCACAAACTGTAAACAATATTTTATGCGACCTCCCACGAACGGTCAGCAATATTTTATGAGACCTTCCACAAACTGTAAACAATATTTTATGAGACTTTGCAATAACTATAAGCAATGTTTTATGAGAAATTGCACTAAGTGTCAACAATATTTTATGAGACCTCCCACTAACAGTCTACAATATTTCAGACAGATTTTACCACCTGTAACCTTCTTTATTATATAAAAATAGTTTATTTCTCCCTTAGAAAAAAAATATATCTATTCACATTGGTTGAAAGAAGAGCTTAATACGAATTTATTTGTTCGGGCTATGTAGCCGGCAATGATTATTACGAACCGATAGCCCATTGAAAATTCGTTAGCCTGAAACCAAGATTAAACTCTTTATTGAAAACCCCTAGTTTGAGTCAACGATTGATATCATTGAACCGATTAGAGATTAAGTCAATCAATTCTATTATTGAACCAAAGCGTGGTTACAATCTTAGTTCACATGTTCTTACCACCATTTTGTTAACAGTATACTAGGTTGCCAGGCAAAGTGGTGGCCATTGCTGCTGCTGATGACGTAGTAGTCCAGTATTCTGATGGCAAGAAGTGGTATTATAACCAAGATGTCCTCACCAGGGTAAGACAACGATTTACTGTCTTAACTTTTATCATTAACCGTCAGACATTTCATTTGATGGTGACTTTGTCTTAATGTGCAACCATAGTGATGACAAAAAGTGGAATTTAAAACAAAGTCGTCCTCAACAGGGTAAAACGACATTTTACAGTGTTTACTTTTATTATCAACTGTCTGATACTAAAATTTAGTTTAATGATTACTTTGTCTAAATATGAAACCTAAAATCTAAAAATGGGCTTAAAAAAAATGTGCCGGAGGGTGACAATTGGAGAGAGATTTGGAAGAGAAATGTTTTTATACGAGATTAGGACAAATCTCATATGAAGTTTTGAAAAAATACTAACGAATAAAAACATCAGTTTTTCGGTAATGGAGGTATTGACTAGTTGTGAGGAAAGAAGAGGAAAGACAGAAGATAAATAAATAAATAATGAGGTATGTATAAGGAAAGTATGTTTTGGTAGCCTTGGATAAATAAGATCCTTTTAAATAAGTCACAAGTCTTGACATTGGATGTATACAAATTAACGGACAAGTCTTAGTTCAAAACACACCTTAGAAATCGGTTAACACAATTAATATTTAATAGATGCTCTGTCACAAGGAATAGACAAATAGATACACTATTAATAGACTTTTCAAAAGCATTCGACAAAGTACACCACTTTAGTTTACTTAAAAAACTTAACTAATCTGGAATCTTGTGTCACATACGTCATTGGATTCAAGACTTCCTTTTGGGTAAATAGCAAACTGTAATAATTTATGGATCTAAATCTGCACCATTACGGTTAACTCAGGCTTTCCGCAAGGAGATGTTTTAGGTTACCTACTCATTTAAATTTATACATCAGCATCTCAACAAGAACAAAAGATTAGTTATTTGCTGATGACTGATGATCGTATAATCAATAGAACAATTAAATCAGAACAAGACAGCAATATCTTACAAAAAGATCGAGATCTATTAAGAAAATGGAAAACTAACTGGAGTATGTCTTTCCACCCAGAAAAGTGGCAAATTTTAGGACTAACAAAGAAAAAGTAACAAATAAGTCAAAATACTTCATTCATGAAAAACAACTAATCCAAACTAAAGATGCAAAATACTTAGGAGTATTCTATATAATAAAAGTCAAGTTTCTGTCCTTTCTGTCCTTTCTGTCACGTCATCTATAGCGATTGGTCCCTCAAACACATATGACTCCTACAGCCAATCACTAGCGGAGAAAAAATTACATATTACGTGGTGGTTCAAAACGAGTTATTAAATCCCTTATATTAACTTCGCGGCCGTCTCTGTCGTCATCTCATGGGCGGGCGGCCGGAAAAATAAAAGAAGTTAAAAATGACCCACTTCCCGTGATTCAATCGAGCTGAAATTTAGCACACTGACCCATCTGACCTAACAATGCATCATATCAAAATTTCAGATCGATCGAACGAACCGTAATTAAATAAATGCATTTTTAGTTTATCCTAATATGAGTTATGTAATTCAAATTCACTGTTTGTTATTGTTTTTTTTCCACGTGAAAGTTTGAGTAGACGCGTCGAGGCGACCCATCGAAGCAACGCGGTGCTTTTGTTTACATTTACGTGTCACGCTGAGCTCGGTCAAGCGAATCGGTGACCAGACTTTTCCCCTCTCACCCTCCCCCCCCGGGGTTATGAAGCAAACTTGAGTTAAGACAGATTCAGTCTGTAAATGTTTGAAAATAATCAATACCGTTAGTTATTGTCTCATATATAAGGGATTTATAGTCAAAAACTTTGTTTTTACGGGTTTGTTTTATTTTTAAATCCTTTATATTAACTTCGAAATCTTGTCTGTCGTCATCTCTTCGTACGTCGGGCGGAAAAAGAAAAGTAAAAAATGACAAACTTTCCGTGATCCGATCGAGCTGAAATTCGGCACACGGACCCGTCTCACCTAACAATGCATCGTACCATATTTCAGATCGATCGAACGTACCGTAATTAAATTACTGCATTTTTAGTTTATCCTTATATAACGTATGTATTTCAAATTCACTGTTTGTTATTGTTTTTTTTTCCAAGTGAGAGTTCGAGTTGACGCGTCGACGCGACCCATCGAAGTACCGGCGTGCTTTTGTTTACATTTTACGTGTCACGCTGAGCTCGGTCAAACGATCGGTGACCAGACTTTTCCCCTCTCTCCTCCACCCCCCAAGTTATGAAGCAAAGTTGAGTTAAGACAGATTCAGTCTGTAAATGATTGTCGCGTTTGAAAATAATCAATACTGTTAGTTATGTCTCATATATAAGGGATTTCTAGTCAAAAACTTTGTTTTTACGGGTTTGTTTTATTATTGCAGGTTTTTTGTCATAATTCATTATGTTGTTCCCACTATGCCTGCCGCTTATTCCAATGACAATTCTGTTAAATGCTTTTTTCTTGATGGTCCTGGGGGGTAGTGGCAAGAGTTTTAAGTGTTGTTTGTTTTTTGATGCTGTTATTGTTGTTGTTGATTTGTTGTTGTTGTTTTTTTGTGGTTGTTGTTATTGTTGTTGTTTTGTTGTTGTTGCTTTGTTGTTGTTGCTGTTTTTGTTGCTGTTGTTGTAGTTGTTGTTTTGTTGTTGTTTGTTGCTGTTGTTGTCTTTGTTGTTTTGCTGTTTTTGTTGTTGTTGTTGTCCACATCCTTTGCCCTGCAACGAGAATGTCCTGCAAACGCTTCAGCATAACAACTACCAAAACATCCATGACTCATCCAAGCGTACATGAACTTCACAGTTCACCCTACACTTATTCCCGTCCTTGGGCGGACTTTGTTACTAGTAATAAATGAGAAATTATCATGGAATCCCAATTTCAATGATATGATTAAAAAATCAAACAAAGCTGTAGTATTTATAAAGAGAAATTTTTACAGGAGTAATAAATTATAAACTAAAATGCTACGTCATCTTGGTGAGACCTGTACTAGAATATGCATCATCTGTATGGGACACACCCACCAAAGAAATATTGATAAACTAGAACTATTTTTTAAAAAGAGCTGCTAGATTCATTACTGGAGAATATTCAAAACTGGTAAGTATAACACCATTAATTAATCAGTGGGTCCCAAAGTGGTACCCGGTAACATTCAAAGGGTCCGTGGTAAATTAAAATTGATTTGGGGGTCCTTGAACAACGTCAGGGGGTCCGAGCAAGGTTAAATATAAAATAATAAAATTGTAATCCATTTTTATTATTATGGAAATTAAAATAAATAATAAATACATAGAATCTGAATGCTCTTTCTAATTAAATACCATCGTATGTGCTATCAATCATGGAATACAATGTTGTCTTACCTAGAAAAGGAAGTAGAACTACGATACTTTGTAAATTCTATTACCAATCAAAGAGCTTGGTTTATTGACGCGGTGGTCGAGTGGCAGCGCACTGGACTGTCGTACCGATGGTCACGGGTTCGAATCCGTGTGAAGGCAAGGGCTTGTTCCCGGGGCCTAAGGCGTCCCTGAGTCACCCCGCTCCGAATGGGTACCTAACACTACATGTAGTTAGGCGGCTGGGTAATGCGTGGAACCCACAAAGCCGTGGCCTGTGATTGCTACATCACTTGCCAACAGATCATCTGTCATGGTCTGTGGACGCAACTATCTTCTGCATAGAAAGAGCGTCTGTATAGATAAGAGAAGTTTGATGCGTAAGAAATGCGGAATTCCCATTAGTAGGTCTAAAAAATACAATGTTTTAACGCGAATAAACAAGGGTTGAAAGGTTGGGTAATCTAGTTTTATTTATCAAAATGGTGTCCTATCATCAAATATTTTAAACAAAAGGCCTCTACAGCAGCATTTCATTTTAAAAGTTAATAATTATTTTCAGTGATTTGTTACAGCAGATAAGAGAATGAGTGAGCCGAAGAAAATGCCGCCAATACAGTGTTGTTGAATATTTGAATTTGAATTAAGGCTAAATATTTTTGGAAACAGATACGTAAGGTAAAACGTTATTTACCGAATTAAACAGATTTTTAAAAGTTAGAGCTATACCCTTGAATTTATGGCATATTTAAATCAAGCTGAACCGAATGTAACTTCAGTACATTGTGTCATTCATCATCATCATTTGTTTGCGAAAATCTTAGTGAAAATTTACACGGATCACTAGATTATGTCATTAAAGCAGATTAGAAAATCAAACGGAATGTCTTCAGTGATAGATTATTTGCTCAACTTTGTTCGAAATAGGAAGAAGACTATAATCGTTCACTTATTTACACCGAAGTACGTTGGTTATTAAAATGGGCATTTTAAATTCGATTTTCTGCTCTCTTTGTTCAGTGTTGGAATTCCTGGAAAGCAAAGGCACTTATTTGCGACACAATTAACTCCAAAATAATAATAATAATAATAATAAAAAATTAAAAAAAATAAATGAAATAGTATTTATCGATGATTTAATTGCCAAATTTAATGAAACTAATTTGAAACTAAAAAGTGATCAATTTAATTTAATTTAATCAAAACTAAAAGCGTATAACAACGTTCGATGCAAAACTTTTTCTTTAAAAAAAAACAACTTCGAAAGAGGAGAATGTTCTCAGTTCTCAAATCTTTCAAAGTTGAAAAAAGAGATGATGATTTGCTTGCTTACTTTCAACACTTGATGGCTCTTCATGCAGTCTGAACCAAAGGTTTGAAGATATTCTTCCCTTGATATTCTCGACTGGCAGTTGAACACTTTAGCGTGTGCAAAAACTTACAACCCAAACACAGATGAGTCCATACTAATACAGAAGCAACTTAATGAAATATCCAGAAAGGAGGAACTTAAAACAATGTTTGTCCAAAGATACCACAAATTCTGGTTACAAAAACAGATCCCAGCTTTATATACTGCGTAATCTGTTATAGTAAAGACTTTTTGACGGCTTTAATGTCTTTCTATTTGGTATAACGTGGATTCAGTACAGTTATAAACCTCATCACAAAAAATAGAAACCGACCACAAATTGGTGCTCGTGGGGATTAGCGGTTGCAACTCACAAACATTGAGCCGGACATAAATATACTCACAAATCTAATCACTTTCTTCACAGTCATTAATTATTTTAAATTTTATTTTACAAAAAATTTATAATTTTAATAAATACTTCTACATCCAAATGTTGCTTTTTGAAATTTGTAACTTTTGGACCATGTATTTATGTATATTTTTCCGTGAGAAAGTTTTGCTTATAAACGGGGAGACAATGTGTCAAAAAAGTTTGGGAACCACCCAGTTTTATTAATCCTTAAAACACAAGAGGAGAGAAGAAAAAAGAACTAAGTAGTAATTATACATAAGGCAATTAATTCTAACGTGGAAATACAACACTATGAAAACTTAATACAACCCACAGATAGACATAGGGATAAAAACAATATTCTTATTCCGTATGAATTAACAAACAAATACAAATTCTCGTTATTCTCGTAAGGATTTCGGATGTAGAATTGGTCGCCTGAGGGAAGCAGGAAAACCAAGACTTAATCATTATTTCAATCTCAAATAAAAATGCAAGACAAGACATAAACCACAGATAAGCGTAGAACGCAATAATCTTCTTTATTGAAGGAGCATCTGTAACATATAAGATAACTACGACTAGGGCTATCAATATTGTTAAAAAAAGCGGCCCAAGTACCCGTTCATATTTCGAACAGGTACCCGGGTTACCCGTTCAAAATGCCGCATAATTTCCGACGTCATGACGGCTATACAATGTAACCTAGCCACCATCCATGCACCTCATTTTACACAGGGGCCGTCCATAAAGTACGTCACGCTCCGAAGGGGGGGAGGGGGTGTAAGAAAGTGTGACACATTGTTACAGGGGAGGGGGGCTCAGGCCATGTGTGATGTCACACATTTATTTTTAATTTTTTTATTTTTCTAATTTATTTATATTTTTTAGTGGAATTTAAATAGCTTTAAAAATAATTTTCAAAATTTTATTGAAATTTTGAGAATTAGTTTTATGTCAAAATAGCATGAAATGCGTATCTCCTGACTGTGTTATTCATAAATCTGAATTGGATGCAGCAGGACTAATATTACTAATATAATATAAGGATCAGGTATGGTTTGACAATCATGTTCGCACCAACCAATATTTCACTCAAATTGTTAAATATCAGGACATGAAATGTTGCCACAAAGCACGAAGCTCATATTTCAACGTTTTACTTTCACGATTCTTCCCCTCCTCCAATCCCAATCAACCAAACAGTTGATGGACTCAAAGCTTCAGAAATAGCAGATGCAGATTCTCATAAATGTCCTTCCTTGTTTATAGCACAAAATCTTAAATTTGATGACATTATGCCAAGATCAACAGGAGTTTTCAAAGTACAACCATATGATTACCAGCTTATTTGATCGACTTTGCAAAGTAAGTCACTTATATTTTGCCTCACAAACAATGTTGCAGAAACATACAGGACAACACAGGGCTCGGGCTCAGGAGAATGTGCCGACCCAAACTGTTCAAGAATCAACACAGACAAAAGGCATCCGTTCTTTGAGAATCACTTCTAGAAGTCAAAAAGAACCTATGGCAGTTATTGCCAGAAAAGAAAATGCACATACAGAGGCTGATTAGTGGCTAGATGATGACGAGTTGATCCGCCTGCAATTACCCTTCCAGGAAACGATGATGGTGAAAGATTGATGTAAGTCGTAACTATGGATGAAAACTTCACTTCACTGTTGTAAGATGATGTCCAGTGAATATTTTATAATGAAAAATAAATCATAGGACCATAATAAACATATTCAATACAGCACAAGAGTTGATCACATAATTATTTGTCAATCTAGTCTTTTTTTTTAGTCAAATTGTTTTGTTTACTTTTTATTATTTAATCACTGGTTGAGGTCAAGTTTCGCTAATCTACTTCTTATCCTGTGTCAATAGAATGCATACTAGGAAGACTATCTAAAACTTGACATCACCCATTGAAAATGAAAAGGTAGCAAGGTAGCAGATAAATGATGTGTATTATATAATTGTCAAGTCTAATTAATTTTTTTTATTTTTTGTTTTCAAATTCGATCTAGATTAAGTTACTGCTTCATTGAATAACTGCGACAACTGTTGACAATTAACTATTCTACTATTAAAGTCATTTTAATAATCTGATAGTTCTTTTAAGTGGGGGTGTACCAGATTTCGGTTCCAGCTCCGGCAAATCCCGAATCCGGATATTTTAAAAAATCCGGCTCCGGTTCGGCTCCGACAGGTTTCACTTCATACAACTGGCTGGCCGGTAGATTCCTAATTTATATATTTATTCATAATGGCTGCGGAAAATCCGCCATCCGGCCATTTTAAGAAATCTGATTCTGGCTCCAGCCGGATTTCACTTCAGAAATCCGGCCAAATTCAGCTCCAGCCGGATTTCAAAATTTTGAATCCGGTACATCCCTACTTTTAAGTGGAAATTTTATATTTTAATACAGTTTAATAGGGAAGTGTAATTTAAGTATTAAATTAAATATTTAAATTAGGTGTTAATTAATTTTTTTTCGAAAGTGTGACGTACTTAAGGGGGGGGGTCCCGAGATTTGTGACAGGGGGAGGAGGGTCAAAAATTGTAAAAAAATAGTGTGACGTACTTTATGGACGGCCCAACAGTAGCCAACGGCATACTTCAAATATCATTCAATTATGTACTACAAACTTTTATTCCAGATGTAAATGCATTCATCATACTCATAACTGAAACTACAGTAAACTGAACATTCAAACAAAATGTCAATAACAATGACGTAACGTTCAGTCAGGTCATACGGGCCCAGCATCTTGACTGTTTATGTTTACTAGGCGGCGGTAGTAACTTTTTAATTGATCAACTTTTAATACTGACACTTTTTTTTACCTCATATTAAAATCATCTTTTCTGCTAGGCCTAAAATGTTGTCAATATATTTCAAGTTAGCGTCCTGTCATTGATTCATTCAAAGAAACAAAATCTTTTTGTGTTTTTACGATTTTTGTTTCATGTTCAGATTGAAAAGGTGTATCAAAATATATTGTAGTTTTTCCGGACCGTACTTTATTTCCCGTTGACAGATGCTTCTGCAGCGTTTTCGTGGTAAACGTGTTTCACAGCGAATGTTTCAAACGAAAAATCTTAATTTGATAAATTTTCGCGAACCGCAATGTGAACACAGAAGAGCCGCAGCTTTGCCACCGTTGGTTTAGACATTGAAGCAACATTTCCACGGGTACTCAGGCGCAATTTTAATACCCGGGCGTTTGCACGGCAACGGGTACTCGGGTTCTCGGGTACCTGTTGACAGGCCTAACTACGACCACTGTATCTCATTCAAGCTGATGTCTGGAGATAGTTTTATTTTGTGTAAACTTGTTTACAGTCAAAATAATTGATGTTAGCCTACTTGATCAGACATATAGATCAGGGGTGGCCAGACATGTAGTAAGTAAGAGCCATTTTATTAATATTCAAAATTTTGAGAGCCGCATTGAGACATTATCGCTCACATCCTCACCAATCTTCCCTTTAAGCTGCGCGGCTGCGCAGATATCTGACCGACGCCGCGCAGCCGTTGAGAATTACAGCGCAGCAAAATTTTGTAAAATATTGCAGACAAAGTGGATGTTATGCAACTTGGCACACGAGTTTTTTTTACTTTGCACACGGACCAGCGAATCTTAGAGAGAACATTGGTCCCCACTCACAATGAAAAATTCCTTTTGTGATTCATTTTTCAAAAAGATTTTTTATTTGAACTTAATGACTTGAACATTTCAATTGGTTTAATCATAACCCTATGGAGAAGAAATATATGCGTTGAAGTTACTCTATTAACAAACATTTAAAAATGAAAATGTATGAATAGAAACACGTTGCATAAGACTCACCGTGAACATTAATTTTTATGATTATGGTAAGAAGCCTTTGCACTAGCAAGTTTCTTTAAATCCAGTTGGTAGCTAGTAGTAGTGGTGTGTAGACGTTCTGTCATGTGCTGATTACTATTTACGGCTCGATGCTTTGATTTTATGAACTTCATTGTGGAGTACAAAGATTCACACCAGTAGGTTGTACCGAAAATGGATATAAGTCAACAAACAGCTTTCTTAAGTTGAGGATATTTTACTTCTGGCACGAGCTTCCAGAAATCCATCACAGATTGTGATTAGTGTATCATCGCCAAACCCTGATCTTCCTGTAACTCTGACAGCTCCATTTTATTTTTCAGCTGCAGAAGGTTCCATAACAATGTTCATTGAAAAATGGAAACCATCTTTGATTACGTCTAAATCCTCTTCCCAATCTGGTTGAAAGCTTCTATTTTCTTCTTTATATTTTCGTTTCCTGCATCTTGTTGCCATATTTTGTGGATTTTTATCGAAACGGGAACAAGAAATTGAACAGTTTACATCACCAACCACTTACAAACCAATCGCCCCCTTCAACGTTTAAAATGTAAATAAGCCAAAAATATTTTCAACCTTTTGATTCTGTCCAGATTTTTTAACGTTCATTTATGTTTGTTATTACAGTGAAAATCATTGAACGACTGAAAATTATTTTTGTTAAAACCCAATAATAGATTATGTGAATTTTAAGTATGGTGGGGATAGGAATGGAAAAGGGAGGGGGGGTAGATATACAACATTGGCTCCTCTGTCTCAATAATTCGGTGTAATTCAAAGCGAAGTTAGCGTCCTTTCATATAATAAAAGTAAAAGCAGGGGTGTTATTATTAATAACAAAAAATAACAACCCATTTTAATTCTCTGGGTTGCGGTCGAATTTTCCTTGATTCATTCAGAGAACCTAAATCTTTTAGTGTTAATAGATTTTTCTTTATTCTCAGGGAAAAAAGGTGTATCAAAATAATTTGTATTTCGTCTGGACCGTACTTTACTTCCCGTTTAAAGATATTTCTTCTTAAGCGTTTTCCCGTTAATCGTATTTCACAGCATATATTTCAAACGAAAAGTTTTAATTTGATCAATTGTTCGCGAGCCGCAAAGTGAACAAAGAAGAGCCGCATGCGGCCCGCGAGCCGCAGTTTGGCCACCGTTGATATAGATCAATAAATTTTGGGACCCTTTGAAACAAATCAGGATATACAGTATATCCGTCGTTGAATTGGCATTAATTGGAATGAGAAAATGCCAAATAGTGAGGTCATGATGCGTGCCGATACACAAAACATGTTCCCAATCCTAGTGAAAGACGCCTAAGATGGCTAAAAAATGTAAAAAGAATGAGCCCGGGTTGCATCCCCAAGTATCTTATTTATGTAGAACTGGCATCGGTTAAGAGGAAGACAGGTCACCCAGGTCTCCGATTTAAAGATGTCTTCCAGAGAGATATGAAAGCAGCCACAATAAGCACACATGATTGGGAGTGTAAGGCAGAAAACCGATCTAGGTGGCACCGGCGCACAGTTGTTAAAGAGGGCGTCATAGTAGCCGAAGAGCGAAGGATGGAAGAAGCTATAGACAAAAGAGCTAGGAGAAAGGCCAAAACATTAGGAAGCACAGAAATTATGTGCAAAAGCTGTGGAAAAGACTGTCACTCTAGAATAGGACTGCACAGCCACACGAGGAAATGCAACCCAATCCATCAGTGATGCACCGTCGTCTCGCGAGAAGGAATGATACCGATTAATTAATTAAAAAGTATAGCCGTTCTTATTGTTGTCTTGGCTCTATAATTTTACGGAATCTTTATAGTCTCATTTATCGTTGCACATTTAGCAAGTTTTGGCAATAACACCAGTCAAACACAAATTTCATGGACATCATTTAGAGTGTCACATATGGCCTAATTTAAATCCTCATTGTCATGGTACATGCGGCAAGGTTTGGCGATAAAGTAAATCAAATTCCTCAATTTGGTAGCTAAAACATCGATTTTCTGTTTTAATTTCTGGATCTTATTCCATTTGATTCAAATGATCATCAAAAGTAGATTGTTTTTCTTTTTAAATTCCTATTTAATATCATCATATTGTTGTCTTTCTATATTGATTGAATTACATTCAACTGACTATAATGATTTGATATTTCATATCCAGATAGAGGTGACGAGCCCGTCCACAGACCCCATGAATAGTGACGTAGTAAAGGAAGCCATTAACATGGACATCCCGAGAGACGTTTTGGAGAAATGTGTGAGGACGAGATGGGCGGAGGGGCGGGGTGACTTCCCAAGCCTGGACTCCCTGTTAGAGACAGTGTTCAACATGAGGGTCCAGGAACATGGCGTCATCTCCGACACCTCCACCGAGCCACCCACTGCGCCCACCAACCAGCAGCGGAGCAATCTGGTCGCAGAAAACCGGAGACTCAAAGAGGAACGTCTGTGCAAGATCTGCATGGACACTGATGCCTGCGTCGCGTTTGTGCCATGTGGACACTTGGCAACGTGCTATGTTTGCTCTAAGCGTCTTGTTCATTGCCCGATTTGCCGGAAAACAATTAGGAGCTTAATGCGAACTTATATCTTATGAATGTTGCTGACATCCTTAGTTCAATATCGGAAAACGAAAAAAAAACAACCACAAACACACCGTGCAACTTAATTCTTCGTTTACAACAAACGTTACTACACACTGAGCTGTGTACTTACCCCTGGATCTACCACAAAATATTTTTAAAATTTATTTGATAAAAATTCCAAGTTTAAGATATTCATGAGCGCGATGTTACACGCGAAAATGAAAGAATTGTATAGAGTCCTATTGGACCCATTAACTCAGGGGTTCCTAACCAGTGGTGCATGCACCCCCAAGGGGTGCATGAGCAGGTTCCAGGGGGTGCATGAACCATTCAGATAAAAAAAAAGAAAAAGAGAAGAAAAAAAAGGAGACGGAAAAAAAAGAAAGAAAAACGGATAATCTGAAAATATAAACCATAAGCAAGGTATGCCGCGTTAAAGGGCGCGCATGTACAACATTTTTGATACTCGTTAGCGCATCGTTCTGCGCACGTCGAAAATTGACGGAAAAACCTTTTCGCAAAATGAACGGTTCGCTCTACATGTTCCTCGGAATTTCGTGTTTTAAGTCAAAGTTTTCTAAAAATAATTTAATTTTGTCATCAAATACGTCAGATATATGGCTTCCGATGCCCCTCTCACTGTTTTGAGCGGATGTAAACGTTGGAATTTTTTTCCTTTACTTTTATTGCTCGGTACGCTGCAAAGTTCTTAAAAACGTTAATTGTAAGCCAATATTCGTCATTGAAACCTAAAATCTTGAGTTGAGAATCCAATTCCGATCATTAGAAAACATCAACTTCGTCAGTTAAAAATTTCCCTGTGACTGGTACGACTTGCCGAATGTCATCACCCCCTCAAAATTGTTAATAAATAATAAAAGAGAGAGAGAGAGAGATGGAACACAAAAGCCTCAGTGCTTCCTCTGTGGAAAAATCCTGTGCAATGACAACATGAAGCCTGTTAGACTCCGAGAGCCCTTGGAGAAAGTCCATCCATCCAATTCCAAGGACAGTGTCGAGGTCTTCAAGCAGAAGAGAGCTCGCTCCTTGACCTCAGTTACCTTGCCCAAGCTTGGATTTTCTTTGTCACAGAAACCTGCACTTGAGGCATCATTCAAGGTTGCATATCTTATTGCAAAGAACAAGAAGCCCCACACCATTGGAAAACTTTGGTGAAGCCTTGTGCTCTGGAGATGGTTGAACTGATGTGTGGTCACCAACAGAGGAAGCAGGTTGAGAAAGTTGCTTTGTCCAATGACACTATTCATTCCAGGATTAGTGGCATGGCTGCAGACATTCTGGATCAAGTCTTGTGCGAGATGAGGAGCAGTCCTTTTCCATTTAGCATGCAGCTGGATGAATCCACTGATGTAGCACAATGCAGTTAGATTCTTGTATTTCTGAGATATGTTCTCAGTGGATTGCTGAAGGAGGAATTCTCTTTTGTAAGCCACTCCTAGCTACTACCAAAGATGCTGATGTGCTGCAGCTAGTCAGGGCATTCTTCACTGAAAACCAGTTTGACTGGACTTCAAGAATTTCTTCAATTTGCACAGGTGGTGCTCCCTCCATGCTCGGTAATAAGTCAGGATTTTCAGCACTGGTAAAGAAAGAAGTTCCAGATATTGTCACTACACACTATATCCTTCATCGTCAGGTCCTGGCATGCGCTGGTTGTCCAGGGGGCAGATACTTTCTCGGTTAGTAGAACTGAGAGTGGAGCTTGCAATTTTCTTGCGAGAAAAAAAGAGTGACCTTGCTGACAAGTTTGACTGTCCAAATTTCATTAATTACTTGGCATACCTGGCTGACATCTTCACCATCTTGAATGAGTTGAACACATCTCTCCAAGGGCCTGCTGTGACTGTAATGGATGCTACTGAGAGATTGCAAGCCTTCCTTAACAAAGTGCCTCTATTCCAAAGACGACCAGAAAAGTCCAACTTGGCCAACTTTCCACTCTTGGATGAAGTTGTAATATCTAGTGCAGAAGGAAGCACTGAGGGATCACTGCCTGACAAAATCAAAAGGGAAATTTCAGAGCACCTTTCAACATTGCAAAAGTCCTTTGATGGGTATTTCTGTCAAGAAATTGCAAGGAGAGACCTTTGGATTCGAAAAATCATATTCTCTGTGACTTGGACAACATTGATGACAGTGACCTTGCTAAAGATGACCTGATTGATTAGAGAACCAGAAAAGTACTGAGGAGTGTTTCAGTTGCAATACCTTGATTGAATGTTGGTGCGCCCAGCTAGATTCCTACCCACAACTAGCCAAGAGGGCAGTACTGACTCTCCCTCCATTTGCCACAACCTATCTCTGTGAAGCAGGATTCTCCACACCTTTGACGATTAAAACCAAGGAAAGGAATAAGTTGAATGCAGAGGATGACATGAGAGTTGCTTTGTCCAAAACAGTCCCCAGATTTAAATTGCTGATTGATCATAAGAAGCAGCAGATCTCTCACTAAATTCCCTGTTGCCTATGGTCAAAACTGTTGTGTTCCTAAAATAAACTTAGTTTATTATGCATTTTCTGCAAGTTTCACGAGGGGGTGCATGAACTTTTTTGAGCTTCTGAAGGGGTGCATGGACCCCAAAAGGTTAGGAACCACTGCATTAACTCATGGTAGGTAGGGGATTCTGTGATAAACAAGGAAGTTGCAAGATACACTGAATAATAGTTGTATAGTGGATGACGTCTACGTAAATTGTTGATATATGATGTGTTTACAGTTTACAGTAATTGTAGTGTTCTATTTCCACCCATAAACTGCAGCCTAATAGTAAGAAAAGTATTAATTAAATTATTTATTTTAAATTGTTGATGTTCAACAAAGAAAAGTAATGTACATAAATGTGTTTTTATTGCGTTCTCAGGAATGAAAAAAAACAAAAAAAAACTCAGAATAATTTTTTATAAATTACTTTTAATTTATCGATTATCTTCTATGCGAGGTAAAATAAAATCATAAAAAGATTGATGCATTGAAATGTCTATAAGTCTAAATTATATTTTTGTTCGTATGGTTTATTGTATATTTTAAAACAATCTTATATTCCAAGCTGAAGTACTCACGTTTTAATTATGTACATATTTTTATCAATGATCTTCTGTGTGACGTAAACAAATCTAAAAAAGATTGATGCAAAAAATTGTGTGTAGGTCTAAATTATTTTTTGTTCCTTGTTATTGTAAATTTAACAAAAAAAAACCAAAAAAACAAATTATATTCCACTATAACATACTCAAGATTTAAAGATCTGTCTATATTATCTTCTATGTGAGGTAATAAAAATAAAAAAGATTGATACATAGAAATGTGGATGGGTCTAAAAAATATTTTTCTTTATTGTTTACTTTAAACTTAAATAATCTTATTTTCTACTCTGAAGTACTCAAGTTTTAATGATCTGACAATTTTTATCTATTATCATATATGTGAGGGGAAAAAACACCTAAAAGAGATTGTTACATTGAAACGCATATAGTTTTAAATTATATTTTAGTTCTTGTTTATTCGAATATATATAAATATATTTAAAAAACACAACCTTAGATTCCATTATAACATGCTCAAGTTTTAAAGATCAGTCTATATTATCCATGTGATGTAATATAAAATCTAAAAAAGATTGATACATAGAAACGTGTGTCTTCTAAATTATATTTATTTCTTATTGTTTATTGTAAATTAAAAAAAATAATCTTATATTCCACTCTGAAGTACTCAAATTTTAATGATATGTCTATATTATCTTCTATGTGAGGTAAAAACAAACTAAAAAAGATTGATACATAGAAATGTGGATAGATCTAATTTATTATTTTGCTCTTATTGTTTATTGTAAATTTAAAAAAAAATCTTATTTCCACTCTGAAGTACTCAAGTTTTAATGATGTGCCCATTTTTATCTATAATCTTGTTTGTGAAGAAAAAATCTAAAAAGATTGATGCATATAAATGTGTTTAGGTCGAACTCATATTTTGTTCTTGTTTATTAAAAAAACAATAAATAAAAAATAAATAAATAAATAAAACACTTATATTCCACTATAACATACTCAAGTTTTAAAGATATGTCTATATTATTTCTATGTGAGGAAACTAATACCTAACGATAGATTGAGACATAGAAGTGTGTATAGGTCTTAATCATTTTTTTTTCTTATTGTTTATTGTAAATTTTAAAAATCTATTTTTCCACTCTAAAGTACTTAAGTTTTAATGATCTGTCTATTTTTATGTATTTTATTCTAAATGAGGTGAAAAGAAATCTAAAAAAGATTGATACATAGAAATGTGTGTAGGTCTAAATTATATTTTTAGTTTTTGTTTATTGTAAATGTAAAAAAAATATTTAAAAAAAATATATTCCACTATAACGTACTCAAGTTTTTAAAGATCTGACTATATTATCTTTTCTTCTGAGGTAAAATAAAACATTGATACATAGAAATGTGGATAGGTCTCAATTATAATTTTGCTTTTATTGTTTATTGTAAATTTTAAAAAATTGTATTTCCACTCTGAAGTACTAAAGTTTTAATGATCTGCCCATTTTTATCTATGATCTTCTATGTGAGAAAAAAAAGAAATCGTAAAAGATTGATGCATAAAAATGTCTGTAGGTCGAAATTATATTTTTGATCTTATTTTTAAAAAAAACAAAAAACTTATATTCCACTACAACATACTCAATCTTAAAAGTTCTGTATATTTTATCTTTTATGTGAGGTAAAAAAACTAAGAAAAGATAGAAACATAGAAATGTGTATAGGTCTAAATTAATTTTTGTTCTTATTGTCTATTGCAAATTTTAAAAAAATCTTATTTTCAACTCTAAAGTACTCACGTTTTAATGATCTGCAGATTTTTATCTACGATCTTCTATGTTAGGTTAAAAAAATTGAT
Organism: Ampullaceana balthica; assembly: GCA_944989445.1. NCBI lineage: Eukaryota > Metazoa > Mollusca > Gastropoda > Lymnaeidae > Ampullaceana > Ampullaceana balthica. The sequence goes on along the minus strand of CALYLW010000010.1, from coordinate 2,740,570 downwards.
ATATAGAAATGTGTACAGGTCTTAATTATCATTTTGTTTCTGTTTATTTTAAATTAAAAAAAAACCATCAATTTATATTCCACTACTAGCAGACCCGTCATGCGTTGCAACGATCTCTTTAAAAATGAATAAATTGAAAGAAACCAAAGATTGGTATGTTTTAAAAGAATTATGCCATAAACCTTCGGGGAAGTGAGAAAAAAAAGTCCAAGTTTAATAGCAAACTGTTACATAAATTAATAATTAAAAACTTACAAAAGGAAAAACGATATTAAGAGGCCCAGCCAAAAAATGAGTGATAATTTAATTTTTTTATTGCCATTGTACTCAAGCTAAATTTCTCAATATCGTGTAGAATTGAATGGGGAATTAAATTGTTACCGTGCAGTAAAAATGACATTTGGGGCCCCCAGCTCCGAGGGAATGGACATTAGGAGTTCAGTGCCCTATAGTAATATATTATAGGTTCTTAACTTTTTATATACTAACTTTAGTCAAAATCCATTTATTTTCTCATTATCTAACGCTTAAACTAATTTTAATATAGCTAATATAGTGAATAAAACTACATAAAGGGGCGCCGGGCTTTTTCGCTGCGAGATGTCAATTTAAAAAACCTTTACATTTCAATTCAGTTTCATCATGGATATATTTATCAAGATCGTTAAAAAGTGAATGGCAAAAATATCTTAAACATATATGAAAAAAGACATTTGGGGCCCTCCGTCACCGAAGAAAATGTCATTAGAAGTTCAAAAACCTTGAGTATTTTAATATGGGCTACCAAGTTTTTTATACAAAATTTGGTTAAGATCCAATCATTTACTCAGTAGCTAACGCATAAACTAATTTTTATATAGTTCGTATAAGCAAAAAACGACAGTAAGAGATAGAGGGTCCAGTTATTGCAAGAAATAAAGTGCGAAACACATGTTCATTTGAATAAATTTCAAAATGCATAAATTTATTTATATTTATCAATAATGGTAAAATTTGACTGTGCGATAAATATTAAACATACATTCTGGGCTCCCTGCCCCAAGGAAAAGAAAATTACGAGTTCAGTGCCCTATAGTAATAAAATATAGACCCTCGAGTTTTTATATAATAAGATGGGTCAAGACCCATTAACTTTTTCAGAATTTTACGCTAATACTAATTTTTATACAGCTAATATAATGGAAAAAAAACGAAATTAAGGGGCCCCTGGGCCCATTCGGTGAAAGATTTCAATTTAAAAAATGCTGTTCATTTTAATTCAGTTTCCTCATAGATATATTCCTTAAGATCGTGAAAAATTAAATGGGAAAAACTATCTCAAACATATACGAAGAAAAGACATTTGGGGCCCCAGGCCCCGAAGGAATGGAAATTTGAATTTCTGTGCCCTATAGTATTTTAATATTGGCTACCAAGTTTTTGTATACAAATTTTGGTTAAGGTCCATTCATTTACTCGGTAGCTAACGCATAAACTTATTTTTATATACCTCATATAAGCAAAAAACTACATTATGGGCCCCAGGGCCTAATTATCGCAAGAAATAAAGTGCGAAAGACATTTTAATTTGAATAAATTTCAAAATACATACATTTATTTATATGTCTCAATATTGAATGAACGATAAAATATTGAACATACATTTTGGGCCCCCTGCCCCAAGGGAATGAAAATTAGGAGTTCAGTGCCCTATAGTAATAAAATATAGACCCTTAAATTTTTATATATTAAGATGGGTCAAGATCCATTAATTTTCTCAGTATTTAACGCGAATACTAATTTTTATACAGCTAAAATAAGGGAAAAAACGACATTTAGGGGCCCCTTTAGTGAAAGGTGTCAATTTCAAAAACTTGTTCATTTAATTCAGTTTCCTCATAGATATATTCCTCAAGATCGTGAAAAATTGAATGGGGAAAAATATCTTAAACATATACGAAGAAAAGACATTTGGGGCCCCCGGCACCGAATATATTGACATTAGAAGTTTAGAAACCTTAATTATGTCAATATGGGCTACTACATTTTTGTATGCAAATTTTGGTTAAGATGCATTCATTTACTCGGTAGCTAACGCAAAAACTAATTTTTATATAGCTCACATAAGCAAAAAACGACATTAAGGGCCCCAGTGCAAGATATAAAGTTCAAAATACCTGTTCATTTCAATCTGTATAATAATGGATACATGTGTCATTAGAGGGGCGCGATGGTCTAAGTGGTAGCGCACTGGACTATCGAACCGAGGCAGGTCCCGAGTCGCGGGTTCGAGCCCAGGTACTGGCAAGGCCTCTGGGGCATTGTGCTGGCCACACATTCCCCTGCTCGTTAGTGGTGGCCAAAAAACTTGTGAACGCTACATCACTTGCCCCATAGTCCGTCATGGACTGGAAAGGGGGTCATTCATTCATTTGTGTCATTAGTTGTCAATATTGTTAATAATTGAATGGTGAATAAAATCTTAAACGTTTAAGAAAAATAATTTTTTGGGCCCCCAGCCCCGAAGGAATGACTATTAGGAGTTCAGTTCCCTTTAGTGTTTTAATATTGGCTATCAAATTTTTATATACAAAGTTTGGTTAAGATCCATCAATTTACACAGTAGCTAGCGCTGAAACTAAATTTTATATAGCTCATATAAGCAAAAAATGACATTATGGGCCCCGGCGCCCCATGAGTGATAAATTTAGAAAAAAAGTTGCCAGTCTCCAAAAGTTTCATGATGATCGGATGAATGGTTTAGTCAGCTATAAAGGACATGCACACAGACATACATTGATTTATATATATATTGATTAACAAAAACGACATTAAGGGCCCCCGGGCCCAATCGGTGCAAGAGAATAACTTTAAAATACCTGTTCATTTCAATCTGGATCATGATAGATATATTAGTCAATGCTTTTCAAGATCGTGTAAATCATAACGGGAATAAAGTATTTAACGCTTACCAAAAAAAAAGGATTTTGGGCCCCCGGCCCCGAAGGAAGGGACATTAGGAGTTCAATGCCATATGATACTTTAATATAGACTATCAAGTTGTTATTTACCAAGTTTGGTCAAGATCCATTCATTTTCCAAGCAGCTAAGCCCTAAACTAATTTTTATATAGCTCATATAAGAAAAAATTCTCATTATGGGCCCCCCGAAGGAACGGATATTAGGAGTTCAATGCCATACGATACTTTAATATAGACTATCAAGTTGTTATGTACCAAGTTTGGCCTAGATCCATTCATTTTCCAAGCACCTAAGCCCTAAACTAATTTTTATATAGCACATATAAGAAACAATTCTCATTATGGGCCCCCGGCGCCCCATGAGTGTTAAATTTTGAAAAAAAGTATCCTATTTCCATCCTGGGAGCGTACTCAAAAGTCTCCAAAAGTTTCATGGCGACCGAATGAATGGTATAGTCAGCTAACGGGAATAAAGTATTTAACGATTACAAAAATAAAGATTTTGGGCCCCCGGCCCCGAAGGAACGGACATTAAGAGTTCAATGCCATATGATACTTTAATATAGGTTATCAAGTTGTTATGTACCAAGTTTGGTCAAGATTCATTCATTTTCCAAGCAGCTAAGCCCTAAACTAATTTTTATATAGCTCATATAAGAAAAAATCTCATTATGGGCCCCCGGCGCCCCATGAGTGTTAAATTTTGAAAAAAAAGTAGCCTATTCCCATCCCTGGAGCGTACTCAAAAGTCTACAAAAGTTTCATGACGATCGGATGAATGGTTTAGTCAGCTATAACAGACATGCATACATACATACATTGATTTTTAAATCCTTTATATTAACTCGTGGTGTCTGCGGCCGACCGACCGACCTTGCTTGCTTGCTTGCTTGCTTGCTTGTCGCCAAAACTTTTGATCGATTTTTAACCCACTTGCTCGCAAGATAGCGAGCTGAAATTTTGCAGGCAGTTTTGTACCGATGATAAAAACAATGTATCAAAATTTCAGATCGATCGCATGTACCGTAATTAAATTATTGATTTTTTAGATTATTTTATTTATTCCTATGTATCATGCTATTTTTTGAGATAGGGCGTCGCGGTGCGTATTATATTGAACATCCTTTCTGTCGCGCAATAAGGTGCGTATTTTATTGACAGCTCTTTTTATAAACATATTCCTGATCGGTGCGCATTATATTAAACATGTTTTACGACACAACTGCAAATTTGTATTTCTGGATGGTCTGGCGCTGCGTATTATAATGAACATTCTTTTAATTACTTCTCGTACATAAAGGATTTATAGTCAAAAACTTGGTTTTTTACGGGTTTTTCTTATTAAATCCTTTATATTAACTCGTGGTGTCTGCGGCGGACCTTGCTTAAATCCTTTATATTAACTCGTGGTGTCTGCGGCCGACCGACCGACCTTGCTTGCTTGCTTGCTTGCTTGCTTGTCGCCAAAACTTTTGATCGATTTTTAACCCACTTGCTCGCAAGATAGCGAGCTGAAATTTTGCAGGCAGTTTTGTACCGATGATAAAAACAATGTATCAAAATTTCAGATCGATCGCATGTACCGTAATTAAATTATTGATTTTTTAGATTATTTTATTTATTCCTATGTATCATGCTATTTTTTGAGATAGGGCGTCGCGGTGCGTATTATATTGAACATCCTTTCTGTCGCGCAATAAGGTGCGTATTTTATTGACAGCTCTTTTTATAAACATATTCCTGATCGGTGCGCATTATATTAAACATGTTTTACGACACAACTGCAAATTTGTATTTCTGGATGGTCTGGCGCTGCGTATTATAATGAACATTCTTTTAATTACTTCTCGTACATAAAGGATTTATAGTCAAAAACTTGGTTTTTTACGGGTTTTTCTTATTAAATCCTTTATATTAACTCGTGGTGTCTGCGGCGGACCTTGCTTGCTTGTCGCCAAAACTTTTGATCGATTTTTAACCCACTTGCTCGCAAGATAGCGAGCTGAAATTTTGCAGGCAGTTTTGTACCGATGATAAAAACAATGTATCAAAATTTCAGATCGATCGCATGTACCGTAATTAAATTATTGATTTTTTAGATTATTTTTTTTATTCCTATGTATCATGCTATTTTTTGAGATAGAGCGTCGCGGTGCGTATTATATTGAACAACCTTTCTGTCGCGCAATAAGGTGCGTATTTTATTGACAGCTCTTTTTATAAACATATTCCTGATCGGTGCGCATTATATTAAACACGTTTTACGACACAACTGCAATTTTGTATTTCTGGATGGTCTGGCGCTGCGTATTATAATGAACATTCTTTTAATTACTTCTCGTACATAAAGGATTTATAGTCAAAAACTTGGTTTTTTACGGGTTGTTTTTATTATATATATAGATAACGTACTAAAGTTTTAAAGATATATCTATATTATCTTCTTTGTGAAGTAAAGAAAAATAAAAAAAGATTGATGCATAGAAATGTGTATAGGTCTAAATTATATTATTGTTCTTGTTTATTCAAAATAAAATTAATAAAAAATATATATTCACACTATAAAGTACTCCAGTTTTAAATATATGTCTATATTATTTATCTTTTATGTGAGTAAAAAAACTCTAAAAGATTGAGACATACAAATGTAAATAGGTCTAAATAAATTTTTGATTTATTGTTTTTTGTAAATTAATAAGAATCTTATTTTTCACACTGAAGTACTCAAGTTTTAATGATCTGAAATTTTTAAAAATCTATTATCTTCTAAATGAGGTTAAAAGTAATTGAAAAAAGACTGATACATAGAAATGTGTGTAGGTCTAAAATATATTTTAGTTTTTGTCTATTGTAAATGTAAAAAAAAACAAGAAAAAAAGAAACAACTTATATTCTTCTATAACGTACTCAAGTTTTATAGATCTGTCAATATTAATATGTGAGGTAATAAAAAATAAACTCAAAAAGATTGATACATAAAAATGTGGATAGGTCTAAATAATATAATTTTTCCCATTGTTTATATTAATTTTAAAAAAAGTATATTACACTCTGACATATTTAAGTATTTATGATCTGCCTCGATATGCTTCATCGATAAAAATTATTTGTTATGCTATTTACTGCATTAAGATTGGCGCTCAGATCTGCATTATTTACACAATGATGTTCTGCTGAAATATTCACTGGATTATCAAATGTGTTAATACTCTAATACAGGGGTAGGTGAACAGAGGTAAAAGGTATCTTGAGAACTTTGTGATAGTCTACACGACCCCTAAACATTCCTTTTCAATTACTATCGGTTAGGTTATCACGAGGTAGTATTTTTCTACTTACATACGCTATAGGATGTATTAGTACATCTCGTTCCTGCATTAAGCATCCTCCTATAGCGTACTGGCTCGCATCCGTTCGGATTACAAACTCACGAGTTAGATCTGGTAGTATAAGGATTGGTAGTGTAGATAAAGCCTTTTGTAGTTTATCTAGTGCTTCCGTACATTGACTAGTCCTTTGTACGTTTTCCGGTTTTCCTAATTTTTGTCAGATCTGACAGAATTCCCTTTATGTTTGCGAAGTCCGGAATAAATTTCCTATAATATCCTACCAGTCCCAATAAGCTCCTCACTTGTTTCTTGGTGTTCGGCTGTTTGATATTTAGTATCTTACTTATAACACTGGTATTAGGTCTCTGTGTACCCCTCCAACTATATGATAAAGAAACTCAATTTCTGTAAAAACGATTTCCATTTTGGTTGGCCGTGCCGTCAACCCAGCGGTTTTCAATCTATGTAGAACCTGATCCAATGCCTGATTATGTTCCGTTATGGATCTCCCAACAGGTCCACCGCAAGAAATGTTTTGGCCCCTGACAACTGGGTACGTGTGGGCCCCTCTGGGCTCCACCTCGTACCTGAAGGCTTTTCCCAGGTTCCTACATTCCAAAAAACTTGAAATATGTATACAAAATGACCGAAATGTAGCTTATCCGGCAGCGACAATGCTGCCTGCATTTATGAATACCAATACCATAGTTGGTGATGTGAACCTTCTCGCAAATAAAAGTTTGATTGCAAGCAAGAAAGCCAGGGAAAGCAGATGGCTGGATTGAAATAATACAATAATGAGATAGGCCTATGAAACGGGTTACTTGTAACGGTACCCTTGCTTCAATGCTATGATTAGGATTAACAAATGGGTATATTTTTAATACGTACTAACCTAATGATTAGGGTTATCTGCATGGTTTACAATCAGTATGGTAAGGTAAGATTCTGTATTTAGTGTTTATACACTAACATACTTACTATATAAGTGTGCCTAGAGTAAGATCTAAATAGTTTGTTTCTTGAAGTTGAACAGCATTAATCTGACATTGGTGACAAGAAGGAGGAGGACCACCTTCTTATTTTCATATTAGCAAAATCACGTTTGAGAACCAGACTTGTTTCGATTCATTTTAGTTCTACTTTGATCTGTTACGGTCAGATGTTGTGGTGTGGGGATAACTACGCATAAATGGGGCTGTGAACACTTGTCCTCGTGGAACGGGGGCAAGCGAACTCAAGGTACGTGCAAAGTTGTAATGAATTGACAGGACCACGGTCAAAGGGAGACATGTGATTGACCCAGGGTCCAGTCACAAACCGGTCGGACAAGACGGGGGTATAATAGGGGTCACATTGTGTGTCGAAAGGAGTGTTAAGTTGCCGAGTAGCAGGCAGGTGAAAGACGTACGATAGAGTGTGGAGTTTTTGTGAACGTGGTCCAATCCGGTCAAGCTGGGCCGAGGACTCTGGATGGTATGACCATCAACTGTAAACCGCCAATTGTACTGTACCATAAATATGTTCAAAGCTTCTGGACGTCATTAAACTTATGTTGAAAGAAAACAACCCAGCGTTGCTAAGTCTTTTAACCGTCTACGTGGTAAATATCTGTGGCCAAGGGGGACCTCAACCCCTAGACAACGACTCCGCCACAGTGGGGGCCCGCCGAAAAACCGAGCCATCGGTTCGAGCCAACGCAGCACATCAAGGCACGTCACTAAGAGAGAAACAGAACTGGCCGTACTAGCCATACTGATATCAAGATCTTCACGAGAGCGTAGGGCTTACGCCTCGTAACGACGAGACCAGTGGTGTTGAAGACAGCCGGAGCAGTGGTGTGAAACACAGCCATAGAAGTGGTGGGGAAGACAGCCGTAGCAGTACTGCTGAAGACAGCCGGAGCAGTGATGTTGAAGACAGCCGGAGCAATGGTATTGAAGACAGCCGAAGCAGTGGGGTTATAGACGCAGCAATGGAGGCCATGCAAACTGCACCCGGAGGAGCATCGAAGGAATAACGAACACTAACTATGACAGTAACACGTTGCAGAAGCTGACTACAGCCAGGACAACTTCGAGGGTACAACCTCAGTAATACGTGACAGTGAAGGCTGTGACTTTATGATTCTCGCGCCTATGGATATTGATACTGCCCTGGTGTAATGTGATTTTCTTATGTATGGTTATTATGTGAGTTTGGATTTCCCTTGATAGTAAGTACTGATTTAAATAATTTTTTTTGACGAAATTCTGAATTATAAAATATTGTCAAAATATTAGATTGGTCTCTAGATATATGACATTTTATATGTAAAGTATATTGTCAGTGTAATTGAAGCGCTATAGTAGAACATTTTTTATTATAAAGAGTCAAAATGCGGTGGCTAGATACGGAAGAACTTAAGCGAAGGGCCCGAAAGGAGGGATTAGAAGGGGAAGAGGCGAAAGTATGGTTAAGAGAGAGAAAGATGGGTGAGCAAGACGAGGAACGGGCTATAAGGAGGGGAGAGACAAACAAAGAAAGAGAGATCAGGTTAAAAAAACGGACAGAGAGAGAAATGGACATATTTAAATCCTACAGAAAGAAATGGGATCAGCATCATCTTAGCAGAACGGATAAGCAGTTCGACGACATAAGGGTGGAACCTAAAAAGAGATTAGAAAATGAGATTGATTACAAAGAATTTGTAAGGGAAGTTGTTGAGGCCGAAAAGAAGATAAAGCAGGGTCAATTAACTAATGTAGTGACTGCTAATAAAGGGAAGGAAAAGGGTGAAAGGGAAGATCGCTTGTTGGGGGCTAAAAAAAAATTGAAGAGATACGGTTAAAGTGGGAGCAAGAAGATAAAGAATCATTGAGACAAAACGAAGAAAGACAGAGACTGCGACAGAAAGAAGATGAAAAGAAGCAGCGACAATACGAAAAGAGACAGGAGAAAATGTTAGAAAATGATGAAGAGAAAAGAAGAAAACTGAGAATTAAACAGGGAGCCTTAAAAAGTAACGAGAGTAATTGTCAGGAAGAATTATATGGAATAGCCAGCTTATTTTGCGAAGATCAACAAGTAACGAAACCAGGGTATATGGTGGTGAAACCGGCAGTGGGAGAGATAGAGCAGGGTAGATACAACCCCAAGAAACCGACCAATACCAGTAGATATAAAAATGAAAATATGAACTTTGGAGGTTACAAAGACGATCGGAATACAGCTAAAGACTTTTCTGAGAGCTTTCCTAAGACAAGACAACAAAATAATAAAGGTAGAAGGGAACCAATGGCAGAATATAAAAAGAGAACCTTAGAATCTAAAAAGAAACGTGAAGCAGATGACAGAATAGATTATACTGGGGACACTTTAGAAAGGAACACACATAAGGATGAAGTGACTGTTAATGAAGTGAAGGAAAATGGTGAAAGGGAAGACAGTGATAAACTCGTTAGTGAGTTAAGAAATAAACTGTCCCTTAAAGAGAACGAATTAAAGGAACACAGAGAGACAGCAGGTAAACTTGAGTTAAAATTGAGCAATGTTGAAACTAGACTAACGGATCTCGAAAAAGTTGACATCAAACACAGATTAAAAATAGAGGAAGCTGAAGTTGAGGCCATGACCTGGAAAATGAAAAGTATCGAGATGGACAACGTATACGCTAGCTTAATAAAAATAGTCAGGGGTAAAGATGAAAAACTAGCAGAGATGAAATTAAACTTAATCATTGCAAACCAAAATATATCAGGGCTGAATAAGACGGTGACTGAGAAAGATGAATGTTTGCAGAGCTTACAGTGGAAGCTAAAGGAAATTAAAGACACACTAACTCTAAGAGAAGAGAAAAATAATGAGTTAACACTGACCATAGCATATAACAAAGAAGACATAAATGACTTATGGCGAATCATTGTTGAAAAGGAAGAGAAAAGGACTGAATTAACGCAAAGATTAACTGGTAATGATACAGACATGACAATGATTGTGCAGAGAACGTCCAAGATGCTTGGGACAATAGTTGAAAAACCTCACGAAAAGTGGACCAAAGAAGTACAATTTCGAAAGAGGGAAATTTTACTTAATATGAATAAGAAAAAAAGTAGTGACCTAGATATGCAAGATGGGGTGAAGGTCACTGAACACACCGTGGTCACAGTAGTAACATTAACCTCGGAGGCAAAATGTTGTGAATGTAAGGGAAATAAGGAAGATAATGATGGAAAAATTGATTTTGCTACTGAATTCCTAGAAGATAGCAAACTTTTTGATGGAGATCAGGAGAATATTGAAGATAATGATGGGAAAATTGAGTGTGCTACTAAGCTAAGAGCAGATATCCCACCTAGGGATAAAAACAAGCAACTTAAGAAGAAACCCTTCAGTGGAGCCATACAACAATATGACGTAGGCTCAGCTAAACACTGTTGTGAGTTGTTGAACAAAGGTGACGCGTATAACCTCCAAGGACGCAGCAGGGCAAACACGGAGCTCCACAGAAACAATAACAATGACACAGTGCGATCTAGACTGGCCAGAATGCATAGGACCATGACGGACAAATACTCATTGGACAGGCTTACGTCCGGTCTGTTGAGAATATTGGTTTTGTTAATAATTGGGGTCCGGTGGAACACATTTAATTGTGTTGTTAGCTCGTGCGTTGGTATATTTTTAGACGCAATGGTCAGCCATTCGGGTCAAAGAGTACAATTCAAAAGAGGTCAGGGAGGAAAATTCAAATGTAGTGACCGAAGTTATCGGCGAGATTTCAAGGGCGGAAGTAAAGCTAACCTGATAAGTCGTGGAGGGGGTGACAGGAGTGACCGGGGAAATTTCAGAGGCGGAGGTATACTTAACCGGAAAAGCCATAGAGGTAGCGACAGGGAGGATCGCAGAGGATAGAGGTGTGGCAATGGGAGTGGGACAGACAAAGACTGATAGAAAATCACGGTCCCACTAATCCCACTAAGACTACCAGTATACTGACATATTTTGTAGGGTTGAGTACAAGAATGATCAAAATAGCTAATAATTAAGCCTGGGACAATGACAAATGATAGTAGTTACCAAATTTTAGGGTACACTCTAGGTAATGCTAATAAGGGTCGTTTCTTGTTTAGAATGGGAAAGATACGAAATGTTCCACCATCAAAAACAATGACTATGATTTTTGATGCATACATTAAATAACACGGAATTGGTGTTGTATCTTCTATGATGATGATGATGATGATAATTTGTTGAAAATTATGATGAATAATGATAATATTTTTGGGATTGAAGTTGGGGTCTGCGTGACCTTGTACTAGAGTCAGTATGAAATGAAATAAAGTGGTTCGTATGTTCATGACAAATGTGTTGATCATATAAGAAATTTTGTGCACTGGAGACCTCAGTCCAAATTTTTATGATAAGAGATGTTGTTATGATGATAATGTTTTGGTTAGGATGCTACTGCTGCTATTTGTTGATAACTATGAGGAGTTATGATAATGTATTTTTGTATTTACTTGGGGGGTCTGAGCGACCAATTCCCAGTATTACTATTATAGGAATTGATGAGACAATGTACCAGTATCATTAGGAAATGAAATAAAGTGGTTCGTACGTTCATGACAAATGTGTTGATCATATAAGAAATTTTGTGCACTGGAGACCTCAGTCCAAATTTTTATGATAAGAGATGTTGTTATGATGATAATGTTTTGATTAGTATGATGATGATGCTATTTGTTGATAACGATGAGGAGTTATGATAATGTATTTTTGTATTTACTTGGGGGGTCGGAGCGACCAATTCCCAGTATTACTATTATATGAATTGATAAGACAATTCTTATGTGCACGACACATTTTTGATTATGTAAGCATAACATTTTTGGTGCCATTGGAGCCCTCAGGCATTTAAGATAACATTGATAATATGTATTTATTATATGGTATGATGAAATTTTTGATTCATGAGAATTTTGCCGATGATGATGTTATGCTTATAAATATGATAATAATTTGTAACCAATTAACTGGTGGTTATGACCGGTCCCAGTATGAGGGACGTTAAATATACATAATGGGTCCCAGAAGGGGGGACGATAAATATACATACGAGGTCCCGCTATGGGGACAGAAAACCTACATAACATGTCCCATACAGATGCAATTATTAATGAAAAGGGACAGAAAATTGGGTGTATAGTGATTGTCGTGACACATGATTAGCAATTAAACCATTGAAGCATGCCATTCATTGTTTGTGAGACATGTTGAGCAATTAAGTCACTGAACCATGACTTTCTTCGCTTGAAAAACATGGGGATCATCTAAATCATTGAACCATGAGATTCTTTGCTTGTGAAACATGGGTGTCATTTAAGTCATTTAACCATACCAAGATTTTTTTTTGTTGTATGTGAAGAATATTAATACTTCAAATGTGACAAAAAAGTTTTCTTTTGTATATTGATGTATATATATCGTTAACATTTTGAGTAGTAATAACCTTTGCTACCCTCGAAAGCGAGGTAGTATAGGACTAGACTCGTACGCAGGTACGAAAACCGGGTAGTTCCACAATGTAAATAAAACGATTCCTTATTATGTATTTGGGAATATACACCACTATTGTGAACTAATATTTTTGGAAGCTAGCATATTACTGGTGAAAATTCTGTATATAGTGAACATTGAAATTGTTAAATATTGTTAAAATAACTATATATTATTGAAATGCCTGTGTGTGTAAGTATGGGATATATTATTAGTAGATCATGACACACCAAAACCTCAAGACCTTATGTTTATAAACTCGCGACATTCTTGCTAAGGTCGCTCGTGAGGAGGGGGGTGTTACGGTCAGATGTTGTGGTGTGGGGATAACTACGCATAAATGGGGCTGTGAACACTTGTCCTCGTGGAACGGGGGCAAGCGAACTCAAGGTACGTGCAAAGTTGTAATGAATTGACAGGACCACGGTCAAAGGGAGACATGTGATTGACCCAGGGTCCAGTCACAAACCGGTCGGACAAGACGGGGGTATAATAGGGGTCACATTGTGTGTCGAAAGGAGTGTTAAGTTGCCGAGTAGCAGGCAGGTGAAAGACGTACGATAGAGTGTGGAGTTTTTGTGAACGTGGTCCAATCCGGTCAAGCTGGGCCGAGGACTCTGGATGGTATGACCATCAACTGTAAACCGCCAATTGTACTGTACCATAAATATGTTCAAAGCTTCTGGACGTCATTAAACTTATGTTGAAAGAAAACAACCCAGCGTTGCTAAGTCTTTTAACCGTCTACGTGGTAAATATCTGTGGCCAAGGGGGACCTCAACCCCTAGACAACGACTCCGCCACAAATGATAACTTTATAATTAATCATTCAAAGGTGGGGATAAGTAACAACTTACTTAGACAGATGTTATCTCAACTGACATTGTATGTACTTTGATAAGAAATTTAAATATTGACATAAAACTCAAAAAAATTTATCATTTTGAAAGGCTCGCTTTAACCTTTTTAAAAACACCGATTTCATCTTTCTATCTTGAACAGAAGTCCAGTTAACAATTTTAGTGAAATTTTAAAGCCCCTTTTATAAACTATATTTTCCTAAAAAAGTGCGTGTTAAAACATGGGGTTGAAAAATAGCCTATGACCTGTAACGGGTCAAATGAGGGTCCCACGCAAAATTTCAGCACCTTAGGTCCAACTGTGTGGAATTCTATGGGTAACAAACAAACAAACTTTCATTTTAAAATCCCTTATATTAACTTCACCGCCGTCTCTGTCTCTCTCTCTCTGTCTCTCTCTCTGTCTCTCTGTCTGTCGTCATCTCATGGGCGGACGGGCGAAAAAAAAAGTCAAAAATGACCCACTTCCCGTGATCCGATTGAGCTGAAATTTGGCACACGGGCCCGTCTAACCCAACAATGCATCGTGTCAAAATTTCAGATCGATCGAACGTACCGTAATTAAATTAATGCATTTTTAGTTTATCCTTATATATGATATGTAATTCAAATGCACGGTTTGTTATTGTTTTTTTCCACGTGAGTTTGAGTTGACGCTTAGACTTCGACCGTCGTGCCGACACCCCCTCACGTCCCATCCCCCGTTAAAAGATAGGGGATTTCACTCGGTGTCAGTCTGTAAATATTTGTGGCGTTGAAACATAATCAATACTTTTAATTATGACTAAAATATAAGGGATTTATAGTAGAAAACTTTGTTTTTACGGGTTTATTTTATTAAATCCCTTATATTAACTTCACCGCCGTCTCTGTCTCTCTCTCTCTGTCTCTCTGTCTGTCTGTCTGTCTGTCGTCATCTCATGGGCGGGCGGGCGGAAAAACAAAAGTCGGAAATGACCCACTTCCAGTGATCCCATCGAGCTGAAATTCGGCAAACGGACCCGTCTCACGTCACATTGCATCGTATTAAAATTTCAGATCGATCGATTGTACCGTAATTAAATTAATGCATTTTTAGTTGTTCCTTATATAACGTATGTAATTCAAATTCACGGTTTGTTATTGTTTTTTTTCCCACGTGAAAGTTTGAGTTGACGCTTTGACCCATCGAAGAACCGGGGTGCTTTTCTTTACATTTTACGTGTCGTGCTGAGCTCGGTCAAGCAAATCGGTGACCAGACTTTTCCCCTCTCCCCCTCCAGGGTTATGAAGCAAAGTTGAGTTAAGGCAGATTCAGTCTGTATGTTTGTCGTGTTTGAAAATAATCAATACTGTTAGTTATGTCTCATATATAAGGGATTTATAGTCAAAAACTTTGTTTTTACGGGTTTGTTTTATTATATATTAGACGAGCAACAAAGCCCGTCCAAGGACGTTCCGCCACCGTTCAGTGGCACGTTGTTGTAACTCCCCCCCTCCCTAACAGCGGTCTCGGCAGGCATACATGTGCATCACGTCAAAAATACTATTCATTATAGTTAAAATAAATAACTCGTAAAAACAGAGCTTTTGACTATAAATCCCAACTAGCATAACTCAAAATAAAGTCTTGGAAGAAATACTGCACCAAAAATAACTCGTTTTGAACGTCCGCGTAAACGTGTTCAATATGCTTGGCTGTAGGAGTCGTATGCGTTTTAGGGACCAATCACTATAGTTGACCGGAAAGAACGGAAAGAAAATTGCCTTTAATTATATAGGAGAGGAGATTACTTACACGTTTTAACAATTAGCTTATTACCAACTAGGAATTTTCCGCCCCCCCCACCTGTGGTGGCTGTCAAATTTTAAGGATCAAATAATTTATCACCACATCAGTGATCAGTGTCATATTATCATACTAATTTAGACTCTGTTTTTTTAAAAATTACAGTAGTATTAGTATTAGAAGAATTTATATCCAAATAAGGAGTTTGAAGTTTTGGCAGTTAAAACGTTCACATGCTTTTGGATAGTTCCTTTATTTCTTTTATTAATTTCTTATTTGGCTGTTCTATAATTTCGATGCTAAAAAAAACTCCTCTTTCTGTAAAAATATTAATTTTTAGAAATTAATTAACGACTAGGAATTTGCCGCCCCTGGCAAATTGCTGCCCAGTGTATTTGCCCCCCTGACCCTGCCCTGCCCCCCTCGCTTCGCCACTGCCTTCATGTCGCTATTAGCTAAGTATAAATTTTATATTGTTTATAAAATATATATAATTTATGATATTTTCAGGGATTCATGCCAACAATTTTCCACCTTTATTATAAAATACACTAAGTTTGGGGCCCCAAAATCATCGAGGGCCCCTGGCTTTAGCCCGTTCAGCCCCCACCCCCTTAATCCGCCATAGTAGAACGCACTCAAATTTTAAAGATCTGTCATTATTATCTTCTATGTGAGTTTTAAAAAAAACACTAAAAATTATTGATACATAGAAATGTGTATAGGTCTAAACCAGGGGTCGCGAGTCAGATGTGGCTCTATTGAAGGCTGCACCTGGCTCTAAGACAAATGTTCAATTATTTTAAAAAAAATTATTATTCAGACTTCTTTGATTTGCATATTAATTGCATATAAAAATAGCATGAGAATGTTAGTAAAAATAATTCAGAGACACAACTATTGTACTTTTAGTGTTGAAATTACACAAAATCTTCACACTAATCACATTGACTTGAATGTTTAGTTTTAAACATATTGTATGGCTCTCACAGAATTACTTTTCAAAATATGTGGTTTTTATGGCTCTCTCAGACAAAAAGTTTCACGACCCCTGGTCTAAACTGATTGTTTATTGTAACTTTCAGGTTGAAACCATTTATATTCCACTCTAGATTACTCAAGTTTTTATGATCTGCCTCAATATGCTACATCGATAAAAATTCTTTGTAATGATATTTTCTTCATTATGAATTGCACTCAGATCTCTATTATTTACACAATAAAAATCTGATGAAATATTTACCGGATTATAAGATCTGTTCACACTCCAATACTTTACACATCTATAAAATGGCATGTTTCATTGCACTATTAACACGTCAATAATTTTGATGTTTCTTTACAATGTTTACCTTTTATAATGTGTTTCTTTTATAGATTAAATATTGAAATTTACATTGATGGGTTCTGTGTACTTTGTTGGAAAATTAAAGTACTTGAAAATCTTTCATAGTTTTATTATTCTGGTGTGTATCTATCTAGAATCCTGTTAACCTGTTTTGGGGGTCAAATCTCCGAGTGTAAATGAATGTATGTATGAGGGTATTAAACACTTATTCAATTCATTGAACACCCCATGACAAAACTTTAACGGACTATTTTTTATATAGCAGATATATGATTAATACGCGTGGTTATAGTTTTACCCCGTTTACATCGAGTTGGATTTGACGATTATGTCTACTTAGTGGATCATGATAATACTTTGTTTGGCTTGCGTTTCCAGTGTTGATAAATGAAAAAAAAGAAGTCCATCAAAATTGAACTGTAAAGCCACCCTAAGAGTCAGCAATAAAAATATTTATGAAGAGACGTTGTGGTATCGGGGTGATTGTTTAAACAAAAGCCCGGTTAAATTTCTTGACATTGTGCTATGGTGCCATAAAAGAATTTGGGTTTTCCCATTGGCACAGGAGTGTCGGTTAGATATATGTTCCAGCACTTTAAATTGTAAGTGTCATTCATTCCTTTAAAAAACGAATATAGTCTAGGTTTTATGGCAAAGAAGTTAAAATTAGACAACAAAATTGTGTGCGTATTGAATTTTATTCAAGCACCTTTCAAAAGGGCTTTGAATCATTTGAAAAGATCCAGGAAGTATTTTTACAATAGGCGTTATAACCAATTTTCCCCCCAGCTCTGATCATTCTATTGAACATTTTGTTTTGTATCGCTGTCACACTTCAAATTGAAAGGCGAATATGCTGACTCATGCAATGGCATTTACTTGGAAAAACGCCAAATATAAGTTTTCCTTAGGAGCTCTTATTGAAATAAAACTCAGTTAACAATTTCAAGGAGTATAGATATTTATAATCTTTTGGGGACCTAGTTGCTCTTAATTATTATCAGCATTCAGATAAACAGTCTGAATGACGAAACACTTTTTATGGATATAACTTCTAAACACTTCTAATCTTCTGTATAGAAGGAGCGTCTGTAGCAGATAAGATAAACATGACATTAAATTGAGGACCTAAAACTCTTTTAAATGGACAATGTCATTATAAGTAGCATTTTTCACTTTAGCGGTCTTCACTTTAGGAAACAATTCACCGTGTTAAACTGAAGAGGATGACCCCGATGAAGTGGGTCAATCGTATGAAGTGGGTCAACATGATGAAGTGGGTCAACCGGTTAATGTGGGTCACCTTGATGAAATTGATCATTTTTATGAAGTGTCTAAATCTGAAGAAGTTGGCCAGCCTGATGAAGTGGGTAAAACTGATGAAGTGGGTCAACCTGCTAAAGTGTGTCGAACTGATGAAGTGGGTCGAACTGATGAAGTGGGTCAAACTAATGAAGTGGGTCAACCTGCTGAAGTGGGTTGAACTGATGAAGTAGGTCAATCTTATAAGGTGCTTATATCTGAAGAAGTTGATCAGCCTGATAAAGTGGGTCAATATGCTGAAGTGGGTCAATCTAATGAAGTGGGTCAAACTGATGAAGTGGGTCAAAATGAAGATGTGGGTGCAAGATGAGCGTGCTCCCACCTCATTCAAGCTTTTTGTATCCACAATTCTACTGAATAATTGTAAAAAAAAATTCGTCCAAGATAACCGCCCCTTCCTCAACCATCCTTTACCACTTTGTGGTTTGCCAGCCTCCATCACAATTCACTTTGTGGTTTCTGCCCCAACAAGAATTCCTCGAGGCAGAGTATCTCAATTCAAATACAAAACAGTGCTAGTGACTTCCCCTTGTCATTCCATAGCTCCATTTTTGTGTGTGCATCACCTGTAACACTGAAATGTATATCATTAATATTGCTATTTCAGTAAAACAACAGAAAATATTGCGCACCAAACGTTCTAAGAATAGTATTTAGTGCAAACATCTTCTATCTTTATTTGAGCTACCAGCTCACCAACATGCTGACTAGGGAATGATGTCACGAGCGTGTAATTTAACTGTGTGAGGGAGATCCCCCAAAATAAAAATCGATTTTATGAGTGTCGTACCACGTCATTTATTATAGCATGAAGAGAATCGGGTTTTTCTACTTTAGTCAGTTGGCGCTGGCTGTTTGTAAAACTCGGTTAATTTAAGGTATTTTTTAAACACATTTTTCTTAGCCTACTCATATTTGCTAGATTGACTCAGCTCGTGGAGAATTTTATGCGAGAAATAATCGAAATTTTATGCTGAAAGTTTCAAGGTAAATAGTAAGTATTTATAAAGAGAATTTTCATCTTCACGTAATGTAAGAAGATACCTGTACTATTTCGTTGCAATTAATACTTAAAAATTACATTGTTTTAATGATCAGGAAAAAGAAATAAGGATTACGGTCCAGTGTAGCTATAAATAAAACATTTGTGTAATGGCGTTTAGGGCTTAAAATGAAAATTAAGAAATGTCTCTGCAAATACAATTCTTAAAATAAAAAGTAAATAAAATAAAAAAGAAATAAAAATAACTTCCCTTATAACAGGAGTCGGGAAACTTTTGGTCTGAGAGAGCCATGAACACCACATATTTTGAAAATTAATCATTTGAGAGCCATACATCGTGTTTAAAACTTAAAAATCAAGTAAATGTGTGCATTTTGTGTACTTTCAACACTAAAAGTACAAAAATTATATCTCTGAATTCTTTTAAATAACATTATTATGCTGTTTTATATGCAATTAATATGTAGATCAAAGGAGTCTGAATAAACTTTTAAAAAAATATAATTGAACAATTGTCTGAGAGCCATATGCAGTCGTCAATAGAGCCACATCTGGCTCGCGAGCCATGGTTTCCTGACCCCTGCCTTATAACATACAGGAAACAAACTATGTGATTCTTACAATCCTAACACAGCTGCCATGATATCAACATTTTGTTTTATTTAAGTATACCATTTTCACATTAAATAAATGTGTAGTTTAGTTTGTGAAGCGCATTCTTAGTAAAAATGTAAAAAGTCGTAGATTTTTTTTCCTGGAAGATGTCAACATCATAAAAATGTCAACTGTGTTGTATGGTAATAAGTCAACATTTCTGAATGCATGTTCTGTACTGTGAATATTTTCTGAATGTATGGAGTATGGTTTATAAATGTAACATGTAACTTTGTTTAAATCTGCGTTGTTTAATACTTTGGAAGAATCAACTGTCTTTACGTTAGACTTTTTTTTACTGCAAGTTTATGATACACTCATCTGCTCAATGGGAAGGATTAATTGCTACACATAAAGTGATATGACGCACCGTATACTAGTCTTATGTGGCGTTTTTTTCTTACCAAACAAATTCTGTTCGCCATTGACAACACTTGATAAACATACAATTCCTGGAAAACGAGAAACCACCAAGTAAACATCGGATTTTCCCGTCCTCTAAGTAGCTATATTATCTCGGAAAATTTTTTTTGTTAGCGTTATCTCTGTGAAGTTCGGTCATAACTTTAAGGTACGTCTTAAAGAATAGATTTAATATTACTTTAATCAATAGTTATTAAAAATATGTTTATGCTGATATTTAAATTAAAATTCTTGTATGTTATAAAATTCAACACGAAAGATTGAGTGAGTAACTGTACTTCGGTTTTAAATCCTTCCTCCGTAGGAAAAATAATTTATCATAAAGGATTCTATAAAGTTTGAAATATTGTGCATTAATTGTTTTTTAAAAAATTTAAGTTCAACTATATTTAAAAATCAGTACATTCAAACTCTTATATTTTAGAGCAGTTATATCACTTTAAAACAAAAAAAAAGTTTTATTTACAAAATAATTATCAGTTATAAAAGTTGAAAGTTGTAATGTAAGTTGAAATGATAATTTCCCCAATTTTAATTAAAAAATTCTTTAATAAGCACAAAACACCGTAAATATTTGGAAATTGTTTGAAGGAAAGACAAATAAAACGGTCCAATATTACGTTTAACACGTGTGCCAATCAAATTGAGTAAGTTCGATACCTTTCACCGTTTGGAACTGGTTGAGTAGGACAGTGCTTCTCAAACATTTTAGTATGACGGACATGAATTTTTTCCATTTCACCACTAACCGGTGCACTATTTTCCCTGTATTGAAATGATAGCATATGCAGTGGCGTAACAACCGGTTGGCATCGGGGCAGTTGCTCAAAAGGGCGCCACTAAATCTCTAATTTTTAAATTGATATTTAAATAAATACAGTCAGACCTCTCTAAGTCAAACTCAAAAATACCCTCCACCCCCCCCCCAATATAAAAAATCGACTTACGGAGTTTTTGAGTTAAGGAAAATGGCGTAATAGGCGCCGATTAATCAAGGCAAGGACAATGTAGATATTGAGAGGTGGGGGGGAGAACAGCCATACTGTCTAGTTAGCAGGCTTGACAGGAAAGAGAGGCGGTGTCTATGTTTCATGTGACAGGAAGCCAACTTGCTTTGACATGCCGACACAAGCTCGTGAGAGGTGACACCTTCCCTTGCCTCCTACACTTAACTCACTCCACAGTTGAATGGGAGGAGTAAGATTTTTCTTTTTAAAAAGAGTCATAGCATGCAGCAGAGAGACGCGAATTAGTTACCACTACTTTTTCTTGTCTTTGTCATTTTTTTTACTTGCAAGGGTCTCTTAATCCCTCGTGGAATGCCTTGGAAAATTCGACTAAGAGAGGTGGAAAGCCTAAAATCTTTGAGTTAAGGAGATATAAAATAAATTAGTCTTATAGACTTTGGACGGGACCTAACAATTAATTCGATATAGGGAGGTTTTCGACTTAGGGAAGTTTGACTTAGCGAGGTCTGACTGTATTTCACTTTTATCCTCCATAACAAAAAAGTGAATAATTAATTATATTTAAATATATTTCATTTAAACCATTAAAATATTTTTTATTATGTTTGTGCCCTTTGCGGGGTTTCTTATCATACAAATGTCAATAGGATTTTACAGTCTTTCTTTTAAAAAGAAAAAAAATCTTACTTTCCACATCCCACTGTTGAGGGAGTAAAGTGGAGAAGGGGAGTGAAGGTGTCTACTCTCTCGGGCTTGAGTCGGTATGTCAAAGCAAATTTGCTCCTTTCATATGAAACGTCACCGCCCCTCTTTCCTGTCAAGCCTTCTAGCCGCTATGGCTCCCCCCCCCCAATCAATATCAACATTGTCCTTGATTAATCTGCACCTATTACGCCAGTTTCCCTAACTCGAAAACTCCGTAAATCAAATCCCCCCACCCCTTGAGTTCGACTAAGAGAGGTCCGACTGTATTAGCAACACGCCAATACGCCAGCTAACAGAAGTGCTTAGCTGTAGTCGGTAGTGTTACTTAAATTTACGTATAATTGTGAGTTTCTATCGGTATGTATGAGATAATGAGTATGACACATTGACACTATTGTTTTTATTTATAATACACGTTACTTCAAGTTTTGCTGTATTCTTTATTAACACAAGAATATCCCGTTTTATCCACCAATTTATTTGGTATTATTTAGTAAATAATAAAGTGTTAATTAGTATTGTTCCTGTCTTATGCATACTTTATAGTCACTTTGTATGACTGTCACTGTCAGACTACGTAATTATTGTCATAAATAAAATAAGAAAAACGCAATAATTTTTTTTCTAACAAATGAAAAAATCGCAAAGCTGAAACTTGTCAATTTATCAAGGGCGTCAAAAATAAATTAGCCAAGGGCGCCAAAAATCTAATTACGCCTCTGAGCATATGTAAATTATTTCATTTTATTTGTTTCATTTTATGTGGTTATTGCCGAAAAATCGACATATTCTTTGAATATGACATGAATTTGACATGAATGAAAATTAGGATTATAATTAGATTGTTCGGTCTTAAAAGATAACTGATGCGGACCGGTGGCGGATATCCCACGGACCGGCACCGGTCCGCGGACCAGCACTTTGAGAAGCACTGGAGTAGAAGAACCGATCCAATGAGTTTCTACTCTTATAGTATTAGTAACTCTAGGAGTAGAAGAACCGATCCAATGAGTTTCTACTCTTATAGTATTAGTAACTCTAGGAGTAGAAGAACCGATCCAATGAGTTTCTACACTTAAAATACCCTTAACGCTAGGACGCAGAAACTAAGCCTTGTTTAAACATTCGAGGGCATATTTTCTAGCATTCTGTCAATAGCAAATGTCAATGATCAACATTTAAAAATATCCCCGTTTAGACTACTGAAGAACTCAACGTTTAAAAGATCTACACTTATAGTCCTGTCACTTTGAAAAAGTAAAATATCAAAATTTTAAAAGATCCACATTGATAGTTATGTCACAATCAAAATGTCAATGATGAACATTGAAAAGATCCACATTTATAGTTCTGTCACAATCCAAATTAGGGAGTGGCCGGATATGATTTTTTACTATTTGCCGGATCCGGATAGTTTGGCCCTAATATTTGCCGGATCTGGATATCTGCACAATAAATGTAAGAGCTAAGGGGGTGTGCTTTACTACTTTCTATTTAGTATTTAATACTATTTATTAACATATTTAATATCCACCATATGGAGAAGAGTATCTGCTATCTACAATGACAGTCTATGACACTGTTGCCAATGGTGAAATTTTTAAAATGAATTGAATTAATGAGCTTGAAAGAAGATCAACGAACTATGTAGTCTGTACCAAGCGAACAGTTTTGTACTGAGTGTGTAGTGTGGTGTACAAAATTCGTGATCTAGAGCAATAATAATAAATCTGTTCTTTTATTCAGACCATCTTAGTTAACTTAGTTTGTTATCTTATGAAGTAAGGTAATATCTATACTTGTAACTTTGTAACTGAATATTTTTTTCTCGTATTGAAATTGATTGTTTTACTATATTTTGCATGGTTTTGAATGATTTCATGATCAACGCTTGTTAATTTCTATACTTTGTTATATATTATTAATTCTATGTATAACTTAATTTGTTACTTAATTTATTTTGTATAGTTGTAATATTCACAATAGACTAGAGTTTAAAAATTATAAGACTGAATAAGATATAGAACGTGAGACAAGTAACATTTTTATTTTAAGTTCGCAAATCACATCACAATTGATATTCGGATCCTATCCGGATCTGCCATAAGTATTTGGCAAATCCGGATAGGGGCGGAAATACCGATATCCGGCCCAGATATCCAGCAGGCCGGATATCTGGCCACCCCTTAATCCAAATGTCAAATATCAACATTTAAAAGATAATACACATTTATAGTTATGTCACCATCCAAATGTCAAAAATCAACATTTAAAAGATACACATTTATAGCTTTGTCACAATCAAAATGTCAAATATCAACATTTAAAAGATCCACTTTTATAGTTCTGTCACAATCAAAATAATACTGATGTAAAAATGTAGAGTTTTTTCCCAATGAAAATGTCAAAGTAAATCCTAACATCATCTACTTGGCCAGATTTCATTGGACACGATGAAGGCAGGTCTTCGTGTCGTCCGTGGCCCTGACTGGACGTATGACGACCAGGATGGTGGTGAAGGTCATGTGGGTACGGTGGCTGAAGTCGGAGGACAGAGTGACGGGAAAACTCTCGAGAAATACGTCACAGTTGTATGGGATTCAGGAGCTAGGCACCAGTACAGAGCTGGACACGAGAACGCCTTTGACCTTTATGTTCTGGACAACGCCCAGTGTGGTAAAAATATTCTCAAAATAGTTATGACGTCATTACATTAAAATGACTTTTATTTTAATGTAAAAAAAAGAAAGAAATTAATTAACTTTTATGTCAAAATTCTTATATGTAAATTCTTGAGATTTCTGGAGTTTGCTGAGGATGTTTCCTTTAATTTCGTTGGTACTTGTGCAAAAAATATAAAAGAATTAAAAAAAAACAAATTCGTTTGTAAAGTACTGCTGTACCAAGTTTATAATTTCCAGAGATACTGTCAATACATAAAAAGTTTATACTTTATAGATAACAATTCAGCAGTAATAAAGAAAAACTGAAATTAAGTGATATTTATTGATTTCGTGTAGCTGAACCATTTCATGGAAAGTTTGCTATAACAAATTTCTTTCAAATAATAATAATAAAAAAATTCGAATCTTACACTTGTATGGTGCATTATTCTGCGGTGTATACTCCTACTATAGAATATCTCTGCCGTAGTTATAGACTTTGTTATATTTAAGTTATACACGTACGATATATATATATTTATTACGATGTGTTATTTTCGATTAAGGTCGGTTAGTTAGTTAGTTAGTTAGTTCCTCTCGGGCCGAAGACGGCACATGGGGCAGAAGTCATTGATTTCCATTTACGACGATCCGTCGCCAATTGTATTAGGTCTTAATTATTTAAAGTGCTGGAGACGATCCGTTTTTTCTTGGGTGTTCAGATGCGTTGAGGTCGGTCCACACATCAAATTTTCCAGCAAAACTTTGTATTGTCACAATTGTCAAAATCTTTTTACATTAGTAAAAGTAAGTCCAATAACCCGAAGGTCGTAGGGGATCCCGAATGTTTCCATTAGAGCTTACTCGGGGCTTCTTTATACCTGGTGGGTGCTCCAATTCCCTTCCAGGGGCAGCGGAGGACTTTCTTAGCCTATCATTTATATTGTGGATTTGCGTGGGCTCGATCCCTCGCCCCTCAGCTTTGTGAGGCGAGCTCACTACTGACTTCGCTATCCAGCCGCATTTTTACATTGCTAATTTTTTTTAAAAAAACGTAAAAAACCATGCTTTTGACTATAAATCCTTTATATACAAGACATAACTAAAAAAATGTTCATTATAATACGCATCGCACGACAATCCAAAAATACAAAATTGTAGTTATGTCTCATATTAAAGGATTTATAGTAAAAAAACAAACTACTACAGTCTGCCTGCTAAATTTCAGCTCGATTTGATCACGGCAAAAGGGTTATAAAAACATGTTTAGCGCGAGACAGATTAGCAATTAATAACATTTACATTTACAGATCGGGAATATATTTTTAAAAAGTATTGTCAATAAAACACACACCGCACAGCGCAACATGGAAGTATTAAAAAGGTCGTTCAATATAATACGCTCCGCGACACTCTGTCTCAAAAATTAACATGCTACATGGAGATAAATAGAGATAATCTAAAAATTCATTAATTTAAATACAGTACATCGATCGATCTGAAATTTTGAAACATCATTATTATCATCGGCAGGAGTCTGCCTGCAAAATTTCAGCTTACTAGCTTACGAGAAAGTGGGTTAAAAATCGATCCAAATTTTTTTCGGCATTAAAGCAAGGCATCAAGCAGACACCATGAGTTAATATAAGGGATTTAAAAATAAATGTATGAGTTCGCCTAATAAAATAGCGCGTGACGCAATTGTGACGCAAATTTTCTATGTGCACTTTGTCAAGCCCAAGCTTTCCACAGGTTCAATAGAATACGATTCAAGTTTTACACGCGTAATCTCCATGTTCCTAATAAATCTGGAATATTTTTATCCAGTATGGGGCCTTTCCTACGACATTCGGTATTCTATAAATGTTGGTTCACCACGAGTGTTAAGGAACTGTCGTATTGTATTATAAATGTTTGAGGAGTCTGACGAATTTGTTGCTTCGTGTTTTCTTATTATAGGAACACAGACCTGCTTGTCACACAATTTTTTTTCAAGGTCACGTAATAAATTGTTTTAAAACTTCAACTCTTGGTTTGAGTTGATTTTGTTCAAGTGAACCACACCTCTGGCCACATATCAAATTCAACTCCTTTAAATGTTTTAGATAAATACACCCGTAACTATAATAGATATCTGCCTTAGCTATAGAGTATATGTACCGTAAATATAGAAAATATCTAAAATAAGCATGAACATGCGTTTATAAAATAGCCATTTAATTTTTTAAAAATAATCTAATGTCGAAACATAATTCAATAATTAGAAAAAAAATGTTTAATTTCATTTCTTTATATTGATTGCATCTTGTTGTGCTAATTTCTGCCATGTAATGCCACCTATTTTCTGTATTGTCGAGTGTATTTTAAAAAAACATATTTGTGCTTAATTTTGAAAAAAAGAAACTTTCCTAAATTTCGCCAAGTCTATTCTTTAACTAAATATAGTCATCATTTTGTTGTTGTTACCAACAGGTGTGAAGCACGAATCTGGACTCACATGTGTTGAATGTCATAAGCAAGGAATAGAAGGCTTCAAATGGACGTGCGCCCAGTGTCCAGCCGCTGTGCTCTGTACCTCCTGCTACATGAAGGACAAACACGACACAACGCACGCTTTTCTCAGACAGGACACACGGCGGGCAGAGAGGTAAGGACTTGGCCATAGGCTTAAGACTCGGTGGTCGAGTGGCAGTGCGCTCGACTGGCGTACCGATGGTCACGAGTTCAAATCCATGTGAAGGCAAGGATTTGTTACCGGGGCCTATAGCGTCCCTGAGTCACCCAGCTCCGAATGGGTACCTAACACTAGTTAGGCGGCTGGGTAATGTGTGGAACCCTCATAGCCGTGGCCTGTGAACGCTGCATCACTTGCCAACAGATTATCCGTCATGGTCTGTGGACGCAATTATCTTCTGCATAAAAGTAGCGTCTGTATAGATAAGATAAGAAGATAAGATAAGACATGAGAGGCAAAGACTTGGTTAGAGACAAAAGAAATAAAGACGTAGAAGTTAAACATCTGGTTATGCCTTCGTCGGTACAACTAAATAAAAACTTTTACTGAAACGCTAAGATAGGGGCCGTCCATAAAGTACGTCACGCTATTTTTGACCATTTTTAACTCCCCCCCCCATGTCACAAACTGTCACACATCTCGGACACCCCCCCACCCTAAAGTACGTTACATTTTTGAACAAAAATCTTGTTTTTTTATTAACAAAATAGTCAAAATTTATTATAAATCAGCGTGACGACACACATGGCCGGAAACCCCCCCCCTGTGACAAACTGTCACACTTTCTTACACCCCTGTGACATACTTTATGGACGGCCCCATAAGTCTATTAATAAAACTTTACTTTATTCCTTTAATAACACAATACGCTTTGTTATCTTGTATTTTATTTAAAAGATTTATCACAGTCCTTTTCAGTATGACAAATTGATTCGTATTATTATCATTACCATCCAGTGTTTCTGTACTTGTATCATGATATTATCACTACCATCCAGTGTTTCTGTACTTGTATCATGATACTATCACTGCCATCCAGTGTTTCTGTACTTGTATCATGATATTATCACTACCATCCAGTGTTTCTGTACCAAAGAGATCTGACAGCCAAGCAGAAAAGCGTGAGGCACAAGGAATATTTCCCGGAGCACTCGTGCGTCGAGGACCCGACTGGCGGTGGGAAAATCAGGATGGTGAGGAATTTTATGGCACTAAATAAAATAGGTGTGTAACCAGTGGGTGTGACCAGAGGGTGTAACCAGGGGTGTAACCAGTGGGTGTAACCAGTGGGTGTAACCAGTGGGTGTAACCAGTAGATGTAACAAGTGATAACCAGAGGATGTAACCAGTTGTAACCAGTGGGTGTAACGTGTTGTAGCCAGTGGCTGTAACCAGTGGGTTTAACCAGTGGTTGTAACCAGTGGGTGTAACCAGTGGGTGTAACTAGTTGTAACCAGTCGTTGTAACGACTTGTAACCAGTGCGTGTAACCAGTGGGTGTAACGAGTTGTAACCAATGGCTGTAACCAGTTGGTGTAACCAGTGGGTGTAAACAGTGGGTGTAAGCTGTGGGTGTAAACAGTGGGTGTAAACAGTGGGTTTAACCAGTTGTAACCAGTGGTTGTAACGAGTTTTAACCAGTTGGTTGTAACCAGTTGGTGAAATCGTCCGTCATTTTTTGACGGGTAATGCACTAATTTATTACATAATTTGCCACATTATATTGGTTAATTTTTATTTCCGCCAAACCAAAGAACGCATATGGCGCCAAATGTTCGTATGGTTCCCTTTTGTAATCTCAATAATTGCTGCGTCCGGTAAAATTTTATGTGTTACCTACAAAAACTTTAGTCAAGTTTTGTTGGAAAGTATTTATTTAGAGTAAAATAGATTAACAATTTAAAAACAAAATAACAACACAACTTTTTCTGTCGTCAAGGCGGCGATGGAAACACGGGGAAGGTCATCAAGATGCACGATGGCGGCTCTGGTCTGCTGTTCGCACTCGGCGGGACCTTTCGATCTGAGGTCATAGTCCAGTGGCCCGGCGGAGTGGCCAGAAACTACAGAGTAGGTCATGACGGTAAGCTGGACCTAAAGTGTGTCACGCCGTCATCAGGTGGACCTTACTACAAGACTCATCTCCCCATCCTAGGTCAGTCGAAATTTTCTTAGGATGAAGTTGAAGTTTAGATAATAGTTGTTTGCCCATGGCTTCGCTCTTCAGCTTGGTTCCATATTGATGTTTGCTGGTTTTAGACTGCAGCACATTTTTTCCTTTTCATTCGTGGTATATACAAAAATATTTGTTTACTTAGGAAAACCCATATAACGAGTAATAATGACATAAAAGTGAATGTAATGTGCTCCAGCCCGTTATCTTGGTTTAGTTCTCAAAATAAATAAATGTGGGGCCTCACGTCAATGTGTTTTCATTGATTAAATCAGGGGTCTCCAAACTTTTCTGCCGGAGGGCCGCATTAACTGTCAAACAGCAGTTTGGGGGCCGACTACACACAGTTCTGGGGTAAACTACAGGTAAAAATAGTATATTTTTAAAAAAAGATTAAAGTTCTCCAAGGGCCGATGAGAGGGCCTCGCGGGCTGCATCTTGCCTGCAGGCCGTAGTTTGGAGACACCTGGATTAAATGATGACGAACGCGATTTGGGCTCTCTTGTAATTTATCATTCTCTAATAATTAAAAGGGTTGACTGTTTATTCGTTACCTTTTCTTATCATCCGACTAATTTTAAAACAATCAAATTAGACAAGTACGCAAAGAAGTATTCAAGCTAAAGCGTTAGAATTGGTTAACATGAGAATGTAATACACATGTGTGGTATAGCTATATGAAACTTTATTTAAAAGCTATGGCAGTAGCTATTTAAGACTATATCACACAGCTGTGTTACGGATAGATCAGACTGCATCACACAGTCGGGGTATAGTTATATGTGAGAATGTACCAGACAGCTCTGGAAATAGTTACATGACACTGTAGCGCAGTGTTTTCCAACCTAAAATCGTTCACGGCACACTAAACTGGTAAATAAAACAAACCCGTAAAAACAAAGTTTTTGACTATAAATCCCTTATATATGAGACATAACTAACAGTATTGATTATTTTCAAACGCTACAAACATTGACAGACTGACACCGAGTGATGTCCCTTGTCTTTAATAAATGGGGGTGGGACGTGAGGGGGTGTCGGCACGACGGTCGGCGTCAACTCAAACTCACGTGGAAGTGGAAGAAAAAAACAATAACAAACCGTGAATTTGAATTACATACCTCATATAAGGATAAACTAAAAATGCATTAATTTAATTACGGTACGTTCGATCGATCTGAAATTTTGATACGATGCATTGTTAGGTCAGACGGGTCCGTGTGCCAAATTTCAGTTCGATCGGATCATGGGAAGTGGGTCATTTTCGACTTCTGTTTTTTCCGCCCGCCCGCCCAGCCCATGAGATGACGACAGAGACGGCCGCGAGGTTAATATAAGGGATTTAATAAAACAAACCCGTAAAAACAAAGTTTTTGACTATAAATCCCTTATATATGAGACATAACTAACAATATTGATTATTTTCAAACATTTACAGACTGAATCTGTCTTAACTCAACTTTGCATCATAACCCTAGTGGGGGGGAGGGGTGGGTGGGGGGAGAGGGGAAAAGTCTGGTCACCGATTCGCTTGACCGAGCTCAGAGTGACACGTAAAATGTAAACAAAAGCGCCCGTCGCATCGTTGGGTCGCCTCAATGCGTCAGCTCAAAATTTCACGTGGCAAAAAAACAATAACAAACCGTGAATTTGAAATTACATACCTCATATAAGGATAAACTAAAAATGCATTAATTTAATTACGGTACATTCGATCGATCTGAAATTTTGATACGATGCATTGTTAGGTCAGACGGGTCCGTGTGCCAAATTTCAGTTCGATCGGATCATGGGAAGTGGGTTCATTTTTTACTTCTGTTTTTCCGCCCGCCGAGCCCAAGACAGAGAGAGAGAGAGACGGCCGCGAAGTTAATATAAGGGATTTAATAAAACAAACCCGTAAAAACAAAGTTTTTGACTATAAATCCCTTATATATGAGACATAACTAACAGTAGTGATTATTTTTAAACATTTACAGACTGACACTGAGTGATGTCCCTTGTCTTTAATAAATGGGGGTGGGATGTGAGGGGGTGTCGGCACGACGGTCGTCGTCAACACGACGGTCGGCGTCAACTCAAACTCACGTGGAACCTGAATTAAAAAAAAATAACAAACAGTGAATTTTGAATTACATACCTCATATAAGGATAAACTAAAAATGCATTAATTTAATTACGGTACGTTCGATCGATCTGAAATTTTGATACGATGCATTGTTAGGTCAGACGGGTCCGTGTGCCAAATTTCAGTTCGATCGGATCATGGGAAGTGGGTCATTTTCGACTTCTGTTTTTCCGCCCGCCCGCCCAGCCCATGAGATGACGACAGAGACGGCCGCGAGGTTAATATAAGGGATTTAATAAAACAAACCCGTAAAAACAAAGTTTTTGACTATAAATCCCTTATATATGAGACATAACTAACAGTATTGATTATTTTCAAACATTTACAGACTGAATCTGTCTTAACTCAACTTTGCATCATAACCCTAGTGGGGGGGAGGGGTGGGTGGGGGGAGAGGGGAAAAGTCTGGTCACCGATTCGCTTGACCGAGCTCAGAGTGACACGTAAAATGTAAACAAAAGCGCCCGTCGCATCGTTGGGTCGCCTCAATGCGTCAGCTCAAAATTTCACGTGGCAAAAAAACAATAATAAACCGTGAATTGAAATTACATACCTCATATAAGGATAAACTAAAAATGCATTAATTTAATTACGGTACGTTCGATCGATCTGAAATTTTGATACGATGCATTGTTAGGTCAGACGGGTCCGTGTGCCAAATTTCAGTTCGATCGGATCATGGGAAGTGGTTCATTTTTGACTTCTGTTTTTCCGCCCGCCGAGCCCAAGACAGAGAGAGAGAGAGACGGCCGCGAAGTTAATATAAGGGATTTAATAAAACAAACCCGTAAAAACAAAGTTTTTGACTATAAATCCCTTATATATGAGACATAACTAACAGTAGTGATTATTTTTAAACATTTACAGACTGACACTGAGTGATGTCCCTTGTCTTTAATAAATGGGGGTGGGATGTGAGGGGGTGTCGGCACGACGGTCGTCGTCAACACGACGGTCGGCGTCAACTCAAACTCACGTGGAACCTGAATTAAAAAAAAATAACAAACAGTGAATTTTGAATTACATACCTCATATAAGGATAAACTAAAAATGCATTAATTTAATTACGGTACGTTCGATCGATCTGAAATTTTGATACGATGCATTGTTAGGTCAGACGGGTCCGTGTGCCAAATTTCAGTTCGATCGGATCATGGGAAGTGGGTCATTTTTGACTTCTGTTTTTCCGCCCGCCCGCCCGCCGAGCCCAAGACAGAGAGAGAGAGAGAGACGGCCGCGAAGTTAATATAAGGGATTTAAAAATTTGGCCGGCACACCTCACACAAAAAAACAAGAAATCAGTGTTTATTCAAAAGATGTTTCATAATTAATGAGATACTTGAGCGTTTTCTTTGGAGCAGATGAGCTCAAAACGCGGCTCATTGCTGGATAAGCAAACTCTCATTTCTCTGTCTATCATCTGCAGTCTTTCACGTTGACGTATGCGAGGAGTTGCGCCTTTCCGCTGATGTCAGTACTTTCATCGATTTGCATTGCCCAGAGCTTTTGGGTGTCGTCGGCTTCCGCAAAATGCTCTTTAATTTGATTGTCCAAATCTGTCGAAATGTCAGCAATCCGACGTCCCATCGTCTGGTGAGACAGTGGAATCTTATTTATTTTTTCAACAGCGTCGGGTCCCAACTCCATAGTCTCAACTGCGATTCGTAAAGACGGCAATATGATTGTCTCAGCGTCCAAATGAGATTTCTTTTGTTTGACCAAAAGATTCACAATTTTATAGCTTGCTAACTGAGCTTTGACAGGAATTGAGGAAAATTTCTTCATTATTTTTTATTGCTGCTCTAAGTTGGACCGAATGGATGCGAAATAACTTTTCGGCTTGTCTTTCAATCCTGGATGATTTGAGTTCAGATGCCGCTTCAGTTTACTGGGGTTCATGGACTCGTTGGACAATGCCATGTTACAATTAAGACAAAACGGAAGAGAAGGATCATTTGCACATTGTATGAAACCATACTCAAGATATTCCTCGTGATATTTCCCGTTTGGTAACATTCTTCTTGGATTTCGCAGCTCTCTCTCCATTTTGATGCTCGCTGGAATCCTTCTGGCTTCTCTTCAAAAAATTATCCATAGGCCGTCTGTAATTAAAAGTTTTTAAAAAAGTGAACAGCAGGAAAGGGTTTTTATTTACTTACAACAGATATTTATTCCCAATGGAGGAGAGAAATTTTGTAGCTTTCAAGAGATTCTCACAACCAGAACAATACAAACATGAAACGTTTTTATTCAATTCTTTTTCGGTTAAGGATTTTTTTTTCAAAACTTGAAGGTTCGAAAAGCCTAACAATTTATGGTATTTTTGAAATCTTTCGCGGCACACTGAAATTTTCTCGCGGCACACTAGTGTGCCGCGGCACACCGTTTGGACAACACTACTGTAGCGCATATCGTTTGTGTAGTTATATCAAACGCTATCAAACAGCTCTGGCAACGGCCTTATCAGACTTTATCGCACAGCTAACTTCCTAGCAATATTTAAAATGCTTTAGAAAAGACGTTGCCTTATCAGGTGAAAGGGCATAGAATAGAAACCGGATGTTTCAGACGTCTGGATTTGTTTTAAAAATATGAGCCGTGTTGACATTGACCTACATTCCACAGGTAAAATGGCTGAAGAGGTTCAAGGCTCCGACGAAGGTGCGCAAAGTATCCAGGAACGTTTTCAAGAGGAGCTCACACGACGAATGTTAGTGGACCCCATTTTGGGAATGATTGGAGGACTAGGGGCAGCTGCAGGCATACAGGGGATCGAAAGACTTGGTGCTGCAGGGTTAGGCCTAGGCCTCAGCTCCATGGAGGGGCTCGCAAGGCTGCTCCAGGACTCTGAGGACGGAGATTCGGTAATGACGTTCACGATCAGCTGTCAACTATGTGTTTAAAAGTTTATAATAGGTCAATTTCGAACGTGTATAACAAGTCAATATTAAGCGTGTATGTAGCTGTTCAATTTTGAATGAATTTTGCAAAGGATGGGGCGGGATGGGATGGGTCGGAGGGCACGCAGGCCTAAAAGGAAGATACTGACATAAAATGTGTTAGAAAGATGTCGAACGAATATGTAAGACGAAGATACGGATAGAATTTGATAAAAATTATTCATCACTGATTTGATGCTTGACAATAAATAGGTCATCATTTTTGCTACTTACTTATAACGTGTGTAAGTTAAATTTTAATTGTTGGATTAACTGATCGCTGGCCGGTAGAATAGTAACCTATCTTTCTTTTAAATGTACCAATAATATTATCATAGGATGAATAGTAACCAATTACATATCTTTAACTGATCACCGGTTGAATAGTAAAGTATCTGGCTAATGAAATGTATATTTAATAAAAGAATAAACCTTATGGGGATTTACAATCAAAATGTGCCTTTTTTATCGCGACAGTGGCCATGGCTTTACGTTTAGATATTTAGATTGTAAGGTGGGGGTGAGGGGGGTGCAAGAATTGTTATAAAGTCTATAACTCCTTTCTTTATTAGAGTTTTTTTTTAAATTGCTAAGAAGTGAAATGGAATAATTATCATAACAAATTCTGATAATGTAGGGATAATACAAATATTTAATTATTGTCCATTATAGCGTTAACTTTTTCAAGTTTTCAGTAGTGACATAAGCTTCAAACATTGTCTGGGACCTTCATAACAAACTTTCAACATTGTTTTCCTATCAAGCCAATAGTTCAAAAGAAAGAAACCAAACCGGGAGCCTCAAATTTTAACATAGGGGACCGAGTTGTCCGTGGCCCAGATTGGAAGTGGGACAATCAAGACAACGGCGAAGGTCAGCTGGGAACAGTTGTAGAGCCATCGGCCCTGGAGAAGACTCCAGCGTCTGCAAGATGTGTCTTTGTTGTGTGGGATTCTGGGAAACGATGCATGTACCGGGCTGGCCAGGAAGGATGCTATGACCTCAGGCTTTTGGACAACGCACAAAGTGGTCAGTTGTTTTAATGGGACGAATTTGATAGCATGTTTTTGTTGTCTTTTTAGTAAAATAACTTAATTTTTAAAAATTTATATTGTTTTTTGTATTTGTTTTTTGTTTATTTATAGGAAACAAATGGTTGCTCTGAGCAAATAACTGTTTCATATAAGCAGCTCAATGTGATGCCCTCAATAAAAACTAGTAATGAAAATCGTGTATTAAAAAAATGATTGGATCACGATTCTTTATATTGTGTCATAAAACACATTTATCAAACACCAATATCTTTTCACTCATGTTTATAAAATCAACTATTTGTTAACTGTCCTAAACATGGATTTAGTACTTGAAATAGCCACGTTTATGTTCATGGTTATTTATGAAGTAATTAAAAACAAAACCTGTTCCAAATGTAAAACAGGAGTCAAACACACTGATATTGTATGCGATGGTGACTGCGGGTCTGAGACTTTTGAAGGCTTGCGATGGAACTGCAAGGAATGTCCGGAAATTGACCTCTGCACTTCTTGCTATGGGAGTGGTCAGCACGACGTCAATCATGCTTTTTGGCGGATTAATACACCAACATCAAAGCGGTAATGGGAACTACTTTCTAGACATGTTTTGTAATTAGGATCTGGTAACTGACTATAAATTTGACCGAGGATTACATTTCTCAGTAAATGAAAATAAATTTAAATATAGTTTTCCTGGAAGAGATCTAAAAGGCAAATGTGAAAATAAGATACCAAAAAGATACAACCAATAACATGCCATGTGTTTTTTTTGGTTATAACCTGAGAGGTGTTCGTATGGTAGGAGAAAAAAAGACACTCCATCTAACTTGTACTATACCATGTTGGTCAATAAAATTATAACTTTAAGAAACTTAAATGCAAGAAATAAAATGGTTCCTCTTAATGGATGAAAATAAAAATGATTATATTACATTTGTTAACGATCAACAAAGCCCGTCCAAGGACATTCCACCACCGTTCGGTGGCATGTTGTAACTCCCCTCCAACAGCCGTCTCGACAGGCATTACATGTGCATCGCGCGCGTCAAAAATACTATTCATTATAGTTAAAATAAATAAATCGTAAAAACAGAGCTTTTTGCTATAAATCCCAAAGCGCACAACTCAAAATAAAGTCTTAGAAGAAATACTGCACCAAAAATAACTCGTTTTGAACGTCTGCGTAAATGGTGTAATCGTGTTCAATATGATTGGCTGCAGGAGTCATATGTGTTTGAGGGACCCATCGCTATAGATGACGGGACAGAACGAACAGAAACTTGCCTTTTATTATATAGGATGACTTGTCCTTACTTTATCCCCCCCCCACCTCTCTTTCTTTTTCTAACAAATCAGTTCCTCACTCTTTCAATTCCACAATTTTTCTTATCGTTACTATAAGCTTAAGCTTCTTTTTGTTTCAGGGCTTCTATGATATCGTTTTGTTTCTATGATACCGTTTTGTTTCTATGATATCGTTTTGTTTCTATGATACCATTTTGTTTCTATGATATTGTTGTGTTTCTATGATATCGTTGTGTTTCTATGATATCGTCTTGTTTCTATGATACCGTTTTGTTTCTATGATATTGTTGTGTTTCTATCATACCGTTTTGTTTCTTTGATATCGTTGTGTTTCTATGATACCGTTTTGTTTCTATGATATCGTGTTGTTTCTATGATATTGTGTTGTTTCTATGATATCGTGTTGTTTCTATGATAGCGTTGTGTTTCTATGATATCGTCTTGTTACTATGATATCGTTTTGTTTCTACGATATTGCCTTGTTTCTATGATATCGTTTTGTTTCTATGATATCGTCTTGTTTCTATGACATCGTTTTGTTTCTATGATATTCCTATTTAATTCTAACCCCATTTAGACTCTCTGTCTGTAAGACAGGAACTAAAAAATTTGCCGAAAGGTCTTTCTCTTATTGAATTGATGCCCCCACTGAATGGTATTCTCTACCATTAAAATATCGCAATATTCCTACTAATAAGGCCTTCAAGACTGCACTCAAAAATACACCTCTTCAAACTTTTACTTTCAAAATTAAATAAACAACAATCAAACATTTCTTTAAATGATAAAAGAAACTTATGTGCACCGTGAAATCATGTGTGTTTTTTGTTTTGTTGTTGTAATTTTGTATTTAGGATATGAAAGTTTTAAATTGAATGCATTGATAATAATATGTGTGTTAGTAGTTACTATGTTTATGTGAAGCGATGTGACTCCAGTTGCTTGCTGGGGTACTGCACTATTTAAATTATCAAAATTTTATTATTATTATCTTAACAAAATTAATAAACTCCATGATTGTTGCTTTCTAGGGTGGCAGTCACCAAACGTAGTGACGCTCAGAAGATTTCAATGAGCGGGATTTTCCCTGGCGCTACTGTTAGAAGGGGCCCAGACTGGAAATGGGGCAACAAAGATGGTAGGTTTTGAAATGGGGCAACAAAGATGGTAGGTTTGGGAATCGGGCAACAAAGATGGTACTTTCAGAAATGGGGCAACAAAAATGGTAGGTTTTGAAATAAGGCAACAAAGATGATTTGTTCGGAAAAGGGGCTACAAAGATGGTAGGTCGGTAAATGGAACAACAAAGATGGTAGGTTTGGAAATGGGGCAACAAAGTTGTTAAGTTCGGAAAAGGGGCAACAAAGATGGTAGGTTTGCAAATTGGGCAACAAAGATGGTAGGTTTTGAAATGGGGCAACAAAAATGGGTGGTTTAGAAATGGGACAACAAAAATGATAGGCTTGGAAATGGGGCAACAAAGATGCTAGGTTTAGGAATGGGGCAACAAAGATGCTAGGTTTGAAAATGGGGCAATAAAGATGATAGATTTGAAAATCGGGGAAAGAATAATGGTTGGTATAGAAATGGGGCTAAAAAGATGGTAGGTTAAAAAAAGAACATATCAGCAAATATTATGTTATAGCATCTCCTCAGAGAACACCATTCATCATTATTTTGTGTGGTGACCAATGTTCCCTCTTAGGTTCGTTGGTCCATGTGCAAAGTGAAAAGACTCGTGTGCAAAGTTGCACAGCATCCATTTTTTGTGCACTATTTTACAAAATTTGCTGCGCGGTAATTCAAAACTGCTGCGCTGCGTTGGTCAGATATCTGCGCGGCCGCGCAACCGCGCAGCTTAAAGGGAACATTGGTGGTGACTATGGGTTTTGTAAACCGTGTATTACTTTCTTGGGTATTGCTTCTATAATGATAATAATAATAATAATAATAATAATAATAATAATAATAATAATAATAATAATCAACCCTTTAAAAATATGACTTTTAAATTCATGAACCTAAAGGTGGAGATGGAAAAGACGGTACGGTTGTTGTAATTAGCAGCTGGTCACCAGAAAGTGGACGCACCAGGGCCGATGTCAAGTGGTCAGCTGATCCCAGCAGAAACCATCCCACGCGCCTGGGACACAAGGGAAAAGTCGACCTGAAGTGTGTCACAGCTGCTGTAGGGGGATTCTACTACAGAGACCATTTACCTGTGCTAGGTTAGAAGCGCTTACATGTAGGGATAGTACACCTGTATTAAGTTAGTAGGGTTCTACTACAGGGACCATTTACCTGTGCTAGGCTAGAAGTGCTTACATGTAGGGATAATACACCTGTATTAAATTAGTAGGGTTGTGCTACATGGTCCATTTACCTGTGCTAAGTAAGAATTTCTCACCTGTAGGATAGTACACCTGTGTTTAGTTAGTAAGGTTATACTACAGGGACCATTTACATGTGTTAGGTTAGAAAGGCTCACCTGTGTTTAGTTAGTATCATTCTGCTTCAGGGAACATTTACATGTACTAGGTTAAAAGTGCTCACCTGTAGGGATAATACACCTGTCTTTAGTTAGTACTGTTATATTATTCGATCATTCATAGGCTTATCATAAAACGATTCCCCAAATGCTGGTTAATTTAAATAAATGGGGTCTTAAACCCTAAAAAAATTAACAGCTGAAAATTTGGATGAAGGTTAAAGGAAATATTTTATATGAGTCAGACAAGTTTATCAGAACCTGTCATTGACTGATGCGAAGTGGAGGACACTGGCTTTTATTTCACTCTTATGGCTGTTAGTGGCTGAACGATGAAATCTAATTTAAAACTCAACAAATTCATGATCTGAGGAATGAGTCCAAGAAATTCCTCTTATTCATTGGGACAAAAGATATTTTGTAGATTATATACTGTCCTTTTTGTTATTGCATTGGAAGGAAAATAGCAACAAGATCAAATTAAGTGAAAAGTCTTTAATCACTAAGTCGATCAGACTGTGTGATTATCATTTTATTCCAGAAGTTATAATTAAGTAAATCAAATGATATGAAGGTTTTGCTTTCAAAATCAGAGATCATTTAAACGGGAACAATTTGATATCCATTGGTAAATTAGACAATGTGAATATCTTTTTATTAATAAGTGACTTCTATGTAGATCAAATATGGAAAATTCGCTTTCAAAATCAGAGATAATATAGCGGGGAATAATTTGATATCAATAGGTAGATCAGACAATGTGAACTCCAAGTTCTCAGTTGGCGACAAAGTCAAATGTTTGGGCAACGTTGAGTCTATGAAAAAACTACAGAATGATCATGGAGGATGGACGGATAGTATGGTCAAAGTAAGTGTGTTTAATTCTTGTCTATATTGTTACTACTAGGAAGCCTTTAACTTAAATTTGTGTGTGTATTAAAATCAAATTGTTAACAGAAACATTTTTGAAAATATTATTATCATTACTAGAAAATATCCGTTAGAATTCAAATGAAGCTACAAATAGTTAACTCAAAAAATGGTGGTGGCGCCACGTGGCCTTGCTAAAGCTACGTATAAAAGTTAACGTAGTAGTAGGATATTTAATCTGTGTATATTTACCTACTAAACTAAACACATATTCTGTAGGCCTGAGACTAATCTCTTAAGGCCTTGGCTAGTACCTGGGCAACCTGCTCCATCTGCTGAGCAGTGTCATACAACATTGTATTTACATGGGACACTTTTGCCTCCCTTACCTCCCCGGCTATGTCTAGCGCGGGACAAGACGTCAGCAGGTCATTTACCTACTAAATTTCTTTGCAGTATAATAATAATATTCTGCTTACAGTAACGTGCGTAATCTTTAAAGAGTAATGTACCTAATATTTTTACAGTTAAGTAAATAATATTTGTTCAATAATGTACTTAATCTTTATAGTTTGACGTACTTAATTTTTAAAGAATCAAGTACGTAATGATTATACATTAAATTACTTATATATATATATATATATATATATATATATATATATATATATATATATATATATATATATTAGTGTATTTTATCGTTGTACATAAACATACATTTTCTTGATACATTAGCCAATTTTAAAGTTTACCAGCAACGTATTTAATATAAGTGAAGTGATCCATTTTGGTCTTTATGCAGTAAAATACTTTATTTTCATACAGTAACATAATTAATCTATATACATTTGCGTATTTGATCTACATACAGTAACTTACGAATTTTTCACATACTTACGTACAAAATCTTATAAGAATACACAAAGGGTTTCCTTTCTCCCTTGATACATGACCGCACACCTGTATGGGGTTGTCCATAAAGTACGTAAAGCTGTTTTTGACCATTTATAACTTTCCCCATCCCCCTGTCACAGATCTCGGAAACCCCCCCCCCTAAAGTACGTCACATTTTCGATCAAAATTGTATTTTGTTATTAACAAATAATTAAAATTTAATATAAAACACCGTGACGTCACACATGGCAGGACCCCCCTCCTCCCTGTTACACTTTCTTACAACCCCCCCCCCTCCTCAGGAGTGTAACGTACTTTATGGACGGCCCCTATCATGCCTGTATCTAACTTTAAGTAAAAGAGAAAGAAATATAGGTCGCTAGACGCTTACGGTGTTCTTCAGAATTTCTTTCAGTGCAGATTTCAGGAATTATATCTCGATTATCCTTTTTGACAGAATGACCAACGTGTTTCGATTACAATAATTAACGTTGCATGTTGTTGCTACCTTATCGTTGTATCGTTCTTAAATTAAATTTTGCACAGAGCAGCTCAGTTTCCTTGACTAGGTGTTTTCCTTACCTTTTTACATGTTTGTGCTTCTAGTATATGAAGAAGGTCGGCACTGTGGATTCTGTAGATGATGATGGAGACATTGTCGTTGGCTTTGTGGATGGCAGAAAACTGGTATACAACCCAGAGGCACTTGCTCACGTAAGTTCCTGTAAATTACGAGCAACAAAGCCCGTCCAAGGACGTTCCGCCACCGTTCGGTGGCATCTTGTAACTCCCCTCCAACCGGCATACATGTGCATAACGTCAAAAATACTATTCATTAAAGTTAAAATAAATAATTGGTAAAAACAGAGCTTTTGACTATAAATCCCAAAGCGCATAACTCAAAATAAAGTCTTGGAAGAAATACTGCACCAAAAATAACTCGTTTTGAACGTCCGCGTAAACGTGTTCAATATGATTGGCTGTAGGAGTCATATCTGTTTGAGGGACCAACCGCTATCGAGGACCGCACGGAAATTGCCTTTTATTATATATATATAGGATGTTTCGGTTGATCACACAATTACAATTGATGTTGAAATATAAAGAAGAATTGTGGTTAATATGTTCGATACTAAACAAGTCGTCTTCATATGGTGCCGGTGTTGTTAATATGTACGATACTAAACAAGTCGTCTTCATATGGTGCCGGTGTTGTTAATATGTACGATACTAAACAAGTCGTCTTCATATGGTGCCGGTGTTGTTAATATGTACGATACTAAACAAGTCGTCTTCATATGGTGCCGGTGTTGTTAATATGTACGATACTAAACAAGTCGTCTTCTTAAGGTGCCGGTGTTGTTTTTATTAAACCCGATGAATTAATCATTGATAATACAATGTGGAAGAAAATCAGAAGCCCCGAGCCTAGTGCTCTTTATGGGTCTTCCCGGAAGACCCCCTCAGCTATCTGGCCCCAAAAGAGACGTAACAGCTGAGAATGCCCCCCCCCCGAAAGGTTTCCCCAGAGCTGGCGTCCGCTGCGTTCTTCGCGGTACCTTTTGCTAATCCGTACTGGCGCTCCTGGCCCTAAACTGGTACCGCTCAATAGCGTTGCTAGTAAAATGAGGGGGACGAAACGGTCGCTTCGGAGTTACCCGACCCTCAACGAGTACTTTGGTTTTCATCATCGACAATGCATTTAAGATGCTTTGTCTAAGATCCGTACAGCGACTGTAATCATATGTGACTAGCACCTAACACCTAACAACCAGACTTTGGCATTGCCTGCCAGGAGTTGTCGGTTTCGGGTAGTGGGTCGCGGGCAGGTCAATAAATCCCTTCTTTCGATAAGTGATTCAAGTTTATTTTAAGTTTCTAAAGCCTGGGTGCTTTTCACGTGGACAACTGACAAAACGACGTGGCCGAAGCAGTGAACTTAGTGATGGAAGTGGTCGGTAGGACAGATCAGGTTTTCTTTTTTTTAAATTGTAGCCCAGGTAAATTGGCAAGGATTAAGACTCATTGAATTTTCTTCGTATGAAAGCTGGAAGATTTGTTTGGATGGTTTCAAAATATGAAACTGAAAATTTGAAGCAAAAATATATCCCAAATATTTTTAGGAAAAAGGTCAAGAAAATGAAGAGGCACAATTCAAAATTAAAAAAAAAGGTTTCTATTCAGTGGAAATCTGTGCAGATTATATGTTTTCGCAATTTTACAATACGACTGTTTCATTTCGTTTCATTTTGTTTGTGTTTGTTTTTGTTTTTAATTGTCCTAAGAAGGAGTGTAGTCTAAATATTAAACATTTATATTACATATTTTATTTCAAACCTTAAGATTTCTTAATATTTCTTCTTATGAATTGAAAGCAATCCTATAGCTACTACCGTAATTTGTTATGTATAACTATCATACAAAATAGCATAGCAGCAGTAAACACGATCTGTCGTTTTGAACGTTATTAATTTTTTAACTTAAAATGACCATTTGAATATATTTTTGTTTAGATCTTTAGTGTTAAGGTATCAAATAATACATTTTTTAAAAATAAAACAAACTTAAATGACTTATTTCTTTATAAAAAAAATATCGGCATGATGAGCCAATAAAATCCGCCCTGTTTTACTTTGAGAACCATTTTTCTGTGCGTTGCAGATGTGGCTGAACAGACCTCTGCCAGCGGCGGAATCAAACAGTAACACAAAAAACAAGGAGAACAAGGAAGATGCATCTACAGAACAAGGCAATGTTGTAGCCGCCACTGCATCGGTGGAGCAAGTGACAAGGGAACCTAATGGAGTTAGTGAGCCGACACAGCATGTGGCAGGGGAACCTAATGGAGTTAGTGAGCCGATACAGCATGTGGCAGGGGAACCTAATGGAGTTAGTGAGCCGACACAGCATGTGACAGGTGAAACTAATGGAGTTAGTGAGCCGACACAGCTTATGGCAGGTGAAACTAATGGAGTTAGTGAGCCGACAGAACCGTTGACAGGTGAACCAAATGGAATTAGTGAGCCGACAGAACCGGTGACAGGTGAACCTATTGGTGATAATGAACCAACTGATAACCAAGTTCCCAGTTCAACAGTCACCACCAGCGGACAAGATCTCATCCAGAATGACGTCACCAAACGTTCTCGGCTACAGCCCCAGTGTAAAATATGTATGACGTCAGACGCCAATGTCGCTTTCGTCCCTTGCGGTCATCTCGTCTGCTGCCCAGAATGTGCCGGAAGTCTAGAAAACTGCCCGATTTGCCGCTCTGATATTAAACATTGGTTGAAAACCTTTATACAGTAGCATATTCTCACCCCCCCCCCAGCAATGTACGAATATCTTGTAAAGGATCCAATATTATTTTTTGGTGTGGATTAAGTATCGTATTGACTGATGCTGAATTATTTTAAATATACCGCAACTATTGTGCTAATGACTTATCATTCCTCTTCTAAAAATGTTAGAAGTTTTAATATTTGTTGTGAGTTTTGTTTGTATCCATCTAGGTATTCTTAGACAAACGTTAATGCTTTCCTTTTAAAATACCTTGGGTAAGAAGTCTTTACATTTCCTTTTTTAATATAAATAAATATATTTTTTTCATAA
Organism: Ampullaceana balthica; assembly: GCA_944989445.1. Taxonomy (NCBI): domain Eukaryota; kingdom Metazoa; phylum Mollusca; class Gastropoda; family Lymnaeidae; genus Ampullaceana; species Ampullaceana balthica. Next base: position 2,696,069 of record CALYLW010000010.1, on the reverse strand, counting down.
TACATGTATGTTTGAATGGACTTTCTCGATTATTGAGCACATAACCTAGTGTTTTAATGAATGTTTTAATCAGTTGAACGCACGTCTCTAGGTGACGGGATGTCTACTTTTTTCTTAATAAGGCAGTTAAAAAGAACGGAAAGACTATGTACCATCTAAATACATACACAGGAATATTTGCTTTGTACCATCCACATACAAATACACATACATATTCACCATGAAACATCCAAACAAATACAGAACACGCATATACTTATTCACTATATACTATCCAATAACATAAAGGACACGCACACATACATACTTACAACGTAACAGTGTTTCATTGGGATTATACTACATGGAAAGATATATTAAAAATAATTATAACTTATATAAAAGATATAAATAAAAAGGAATATATTAAGCTCACTAGAGAATTAATCATTAACTTGTGAGATGTGCCTTAGGCTGAGAATAATTGTATTTAACTATAAACTGGCATATCTAAAAAAATAATTGTGTTTAAATATAAACTGGCATATCTAAAAAAAATATTGTGTTTAAATATATACTGGCATATCTAAAAATAATTGTATGTAACTATAAACTGGTTATCTAAAAACAATTGTATTTAACTATAAACTGGCATATCTAAAAAAATAATTGTGTTTAACTATAAACTGGCATATCTAAAAAAATAATTGTGTTTAACTATAAACTGGCATATCTAAAAACAATTGTGTATATCTATCAACTGTCATATCTAAAAATCAGGTTTAAACCTTTGGGATCAATTCTTATGAAATCCTTTCATTTATATTTTAGTATATACGTAAAGTAATCTTTTAATACTACAGATGTCAAGTGTTCTTTTAATCTTGAATAAAATTGAATCTCTTATTACCTCCATCTTCGTCTCAGTGTTTAAAAAAAAATATTTTATTTTTTGTAGTATTGTTACGTTTATTAAGACTTAAACTTAAAGCTAGTTAACCTTAAAGTTTGTAAACCTTCTGTTGCTGATACTGACATGAATTTAAAAGCTGTGAGCTTTTAAATAAAAGAAACAATAAATAAGACTTCAAGGTGGTGTCCGAGGTTAATCCACCAGTTTGATGGTAGAGCAGTCGTGAATGAGATAATAGATTTTAAAAAGGTGCGGAGGAATACAATGTACTTATAAGGTTGTGACACGGGGCTGGTAAGAGTACGGTGCTATGGCTGAATACACAGTTTGTTTATGGGCGAAGTAGTTCTTAGAGAGTACTGGAAGGAGGCCTGAAACTGTGAACTTTCACGTTAATACATGGACTTACTGTATGGTGGTCGAGTGGCAGCGCGCTCGACTGGCGTACCGATGGTCACGGGTTCGAATCCATGTGAAGGCAAGGATTTGTTCCTGTGGCCTAGGGCGTCCCTGAGTCACCCAGCTCCGAATGGGTACCTAACACTAGTTAGGCGGCTGAGTAATGCGTGGAACCCACAAAGCCGTGGCCTGTGAACGCAATTATCTTCTGCATAGAAGGAGCGTCTGTATAGATAAGATAAGATAATACATGGGCTTTCTGTAGAATACATGGACTTAATGTAGAATACATGGACTTACTCTCGAATACATGGACTTTCTGTAGAATACATGGATAGCATAATAGCCTGCTTAGTGTGATCAACAAAGCCCCTTTCATTTTATAAATAAATCTAGCTTTGACTTAAACAAAAGTGGATATAGAAGAAACTATTCAGATTCATAAGCGGCTCGTCTGATTCCCCGCCGCCCCCCCCCCTTTTTTTATCTTGATACTGTAGTCGAAGTGCAGAGGTTATTGTTGGTCTCTGGGCGAAAAAATGTTGTTTGAGATTTTGGTTAAAAAAAACAAAAATGAGGCTAAAGAGAGAGAGAGAGAGAGAGAGAGAGAGAGAGAGAGAGAGAGAGAGAGAGAGAGAGAGCGATATATATATATATATATATATATATAGAGAGAGAGAGAGATAGAGAGTTTTTTGTTAGCATTTCGTGTGTGTGTGTCCCCGTGTGTGTATGTGTGGTTAATGATATAGGGAATATAAGGCTAAAGAGAAAGAGTTTGTTAGCATTTTCTGTGAACTGTGGCTGTGTGCCTGCTTGATGTGTTCAGTTCTAGTCTCTATATTTCCCAATCTCCCCCCCCCTTGTCTGTATGTGGAGCGTATCATTACGGTGCTTCCTCATCCCAAGAGAGCAACACATTTCATTATAATTGTGTTCATTTCTTTTATAAAAAAGGCTGGAAGCTGACTTGAGTTCTATTCTAAAAGTTAATCACTATACAAAGAAAGCACATGTAAAAATAAGATTGGAAATACCCGCTACTTTTTAAAGTCTACATCTCCATGCCATTGGCCAGTTATTCAGTTATATACAACGGCAACGGGTATATCCGAAATCACTTAGGCTGAAAATCCCAGTTACCATTGCCATTGTAAAGAGTTTAGCCACCTTTTTAATGATTTTGCACATACTCATACATTTCAGACTTGTTTATGCTGTCTTTCTGGCTTAAAGTTAAAGAATAATTAACAATCCTAAGATTTGGGCGCTAATATACGTAAGTTATCTTTCTTAGAAATAATATTTACAAATTTAGGGCATGGAATTGTTGATGGAGAGGTAGGTAAAACGCAAAATTATTTAAAATATTTTTTGTGTCTAATCACTAATGTCACTCAAATGGATCAAGTGAGAACGGTTGCCTCAAGTTTTCGCCTTTTTATACTATTTCTTATAATTTATTGTTTTATTTACACAAATTGTTTATAGTTATTTTAAAGCTGTAACAAAGTTCAATTCTGTATAGGATAGGCTATAGGCCTAATCCATTATCATTATGACTTATGTCAACTTATGAAAAGTTATAGAAGTAAAATATACTCAGTGAATAAGCCTGCATTGGCATTATATAATATACAGTTACTACAGTCAACATGCGTACACTCTGACTGTATATTCAACTGATTTCTAGCAGAGTTTTGTACATACTTAGAAAATCAACAACAACAGCAAAACAATGACAACAGTGAAGAGGGGTCTGCGTGTGGTCAGAGGAAAAGACTGGAAGTGGGGCGACCAAGACAAAGGTGAAGGTCATGTCGGCACGGTTGTCAAGATCTGTGGACAGGAAGGCACAAATCTGCCAGAGGACCACGTCTCCGTCATGTGGGACACTGGTGGAAAGAAGCGTTACAGGATTGGACACGAAGACGCCTTCGACCTTTATGTATTTGACACAGCTCAGTGTGGTGAGTATGCCTTCTATTTGATACTGCTCAGTTGGGTGTAGTGTATAGGTCTTGTATTTTAAACTGCTCAGTGGGGTGTAGTGTATAGGTCTTGTATTTTACACTGCTAATTGTGGTGTATTGGTCTGTTATTTGATACTCCTCAGTGTGTTGTATAGGTCTAGTATTTTACACTGCTCAGTGTTGTGTATAGGTCTTGTATTTGATACTGCCTTGTGTGGTGAGTAGGCATGTAAGAGTTTTATAAACATTCAGCCTCCCATTGTTCATTACCAAAACTGACATTCAGGCAAAGATTATTGTTTAAAATTCAATGCAATTTTATCTAGTCTTAACCCTCCAAGTTCAAGGCATACTAAAAAGTTAGTGCAAAATCTAAATGTAAAAAAACAACAAAACAATAGAGTCTTCAAAAACCTATATGATGAAGACAATCAAGTATAAGGCAAGTTCATCCCAGGTTATACACGGGTCCTAACCATTGAGACTCGTGTGCTTTGCCGGGGTGGCGCCAAAGTGGTAGCGGGTCGTAATAGGGAAATTCCACCCCTCCTTAGTGGGAGGCATCTTGGACTTTCTGTCCTGGATGCCCAGGTGGCCGCTTCAGAAGCGACCGCTCGGGGGGGGGGTTTTCTCAGCTGTTAAGTCCCTTTCTGGGGGAGGGGGCCAGATAGCTGGGAGGGGCTTCCAGGAAGACCCATGAAGAGCAATAGGCTAGGGTCTTCTGATTTTCTTCCACATGTAGGATCATGCCAGGTTAAAGCAATAATTAATCCAAGTGATGAAAAAACATGAAGGTACTGAGTTCTTATTAAAACAAAAACATGAACAGCATTAGATATTATCTGTATATCTTATTTATTTTTTAATACTAAGTCTTATTATGAGTATCCATCTGAATGCCTTGTGTTTTCAATCATGATAATCATAATTTAATGTTTTGATTTTTTTTAGACTTAGTTAAATCTTATCTTTAAAGGAATAACCATATTATTATTTTATAGCTTAAATAATTTTGTTTTTGGGCGATTCACACATTGTTAAAATAAGAAACCAATTTAAAAAAAAAGCTAAACAACAAAAAAAAGACAAACAAACAAAACAAACAAACACAAGACAAACTAACTATAAAACGCTTTCAAACTCCAAGGAGTGTTTCATCGTTCACCCTGTCATGCATGTCATGCTGAGATAATCAAAGGAATGCGTTGGCAGTGCTCCCAGTGCCCTGATGTCGATCTGTGTACAGCTTGTTACATGAATGATGCACACGACGCAGGTCACAGCTTCATCAGATTCGACACTCGCAGATCACCGGGGTATGCCTCAATTTTATTTAGTTCAATAACATAATGGTCAAGCTGTTTTCACTCAAATCTAATTTAAACTACAAGAGATGGGGTCAAATTAAATCAAAAGTAATTGTTGAGTGTACGGAAGTTGACAATAAATACATGACGTTATTAAATTCTTGAACTTGAATCATGTTTAACCAGAGTGCCTCAACCTTTGTATCACACAGACCTTCCAGAAGCCATTATTGCTTTCAAACCAACACATATAATTTTATTTCCATATAATAAACCATTTATCATGTGTGAAAACACAAAAAATTAAAACGATTTGTTCAGCTACAATTTTTTTTAAATAAACAATTTCATTCTCGGAATTTATTTGTTGCCAGGTGTAACTGTTGACTAATTTAAAAAAGATCAAGCAAAGGTGCTTATTCAAAACTGTCATTCAATATTTGCTTTTTAATTTGTCATTGGTCTCATCCCATCCCAAAAGTTTAAAGTACTATAAAATTATATGCAAATGTCCCAATAATGATACAGATGTAATGATGCAGAATAGTTAAATCACCATGATTTTCAAATTTATTTTTAAAATATTGATTTTTTAAAACAAAATCCTCCCCCTGCCTGCACAAAAAATACAAAAACAAAAAACTTTGGAAAAATGTATAATCATTTACTTTGCAGGCAGTCATTGCCAGCACGAAGTGAAAGTCAGGACCAGAAATGCCAAGCCCTGGGAACTTTTAAAAATGCCACAGTTTGCAGAACACAAGACGTAAACAAAGGCTCCAATGATGGTACAGTTGTTTCAAATTTTAAATTTGAAGAAGTTTTATTAAAAAACATATTTTAAAAATTAAACAAAAATTAACATCTGTTAAATATAATATTACATTAGATCTTTCTCTGCTCATTTAGAAATGGAGAGCTTCTGCGAGTCAATTAATAACAGTGGATCAGACCTCTTTATCTTATCTCTTGAAACAATTAAAATGATAAATCTGATGCTTTTATTGAGCCATTAAACACAACCCACAACATAAAATATGATGCTTTTATTGAGCCATTAAACACAACCCACAACATAAAATATGATGCTTTTATTGAGCCATTAAACACAACCCACAACATAAAATATGATGCTTTTATTGAGCCATTAAACACAACCCACAACATAAAATATGATGCTTTTATTGAGCCATTAAACACAACCCACATCATAAATTATGATGCTTTTATTGAGCCATTAAACACAACCCACAACATAAAATATGATGCTTTTATTGAGCCATTAAACACAACCCACAACATAAAATATGATGCTTTTATTGAGCCATTAAACACAACCCACAACATAAAATATGATGCTTTTATTGAGCCATTAAACACAACCCACAACATAAAATATGATGCTTTTATTGAGCCATTAAACACAACCCACAAACATAAAATATGATGCTTTTATTGAGCCATTAAACACAACCCACAACATAAAATATGATGCTTTTATTGAGCCATTAAACACAACCCACAACATAAAATATGATGCTTTTATTGAGCCATTAAACACAACCCACAACATAAAATATGATGCTTTTATTGAGCCATTAAACACAACCCACAACATAAAATATGATGCTTTTATTGAGCCATTAAACACAACCCACAACATAAAATATGATGCTTTTATTGAGCCATTAAACACAACCCACAACATAAAATATGATGCTTTTATTGAGCCATTAAACACAACCCACAACATAAAATATGATGCTTTTATTGAGCCATTAAACACAACCCACAACATAAAATATGATGCTTTTATTGAGCCATTAAACACAACCCACAACATAAAATATGATGCTTTTATTGAGCCATTAAACACAACCCACAACATAAAATATGATGCTTTTATTGAGCCATTAAACACAACCCACAACATAAAATATGATGCTTTTATTGAGCCATTAAACACAACCCACAACATAAAATATGATGCTTTTATTGAGCCATTAAACACAACCCACAACATAAAATATGATGCTTTTATTGAGCCATTAAACACAACCCACAACATAAAATATGATGCTTTTATTGAGCCATTAAACACAACCCACAACATAAAATATGATGCTTTTATTGAGCCATTAAACACAACCCACAACATAAAATATGATGCTTTTATTGAGCCATTAAACACAACCCACAACATAAAATATGATGCTTTTATTGAGCCATTAAACACAACCCACAACATAAAATATGATGCTTTTATTGAGCCATTAAACACAACCCACAACATAAAATATGATGCTTTTATTGAGCCATTAAACACAACCCACAACATAAAATATGATGCTTTTATTGAGCCATTAAACACAACCCACAACATAAAATATGATGCTTTTATTGAGCCATTAAACACAACCCACAACATAAAATATGATGCTTTTATTGAGCCATTAAACACAACCCACAACATAAAATATGATGCTTTTATTGAGCCATTAAACACAACCCACAACATAAAATATGATGCTTTTATTGAGCCATTAAACACAACCCACAACATAAAATATGATGCTTTTATTGAGCCATTAAACACAACCCACAACATAAAATATGATGCTTTTATTGAGCCATTAAACACAACCCACAACATAAAATATGATGCTTTTATTGAGCCATTAAACACAACCCACAACATAAAATATGATGCTTTTATTGAGCCATTAAACACAACCCACAACATAAAATATGATGCTTTTATTGAGCCATTAAACACAACCCACAACATAAAATATGATGCTTTTATTGAGCCATTAAACACAACCCACAACATAAAATATGATGCTTTTATTGAGCCATTAAACACAACCCACAACATAAAATATGATGCTTTTATTGAGCCATTAAACACAACCCACAACATAAAATATGATGCTTTTATTGAGCCATTAAACACAACCCACAACATAAAATATGATGCTTTTATTGAGCCATTAAACACAACCCACAACATAAAATATGATGCTTTTATTGAGCCATTAAACACAACCCACAACATAAAATATGATGCTTTTATTGAGCCATTAAACACAACCCACAACATAAAATATGATGCTTTTATTGAGCCATTAAACACAACCCACAACATAAAATATGATGCTTTTATTGAGCCATTAAACACAACCCACAACATAAAATATGATGCTTTTATTGAGCCATTAAACACAACCCACAACATAAAATATGATGCTTTTATTGAGCCATTAAACACAACCCACAACATAAAATATGATGCTTTTATTGAGCCATTAAACACAACCCACAACATAAAATATGATGCTTTTATTGAGCCATTAAACACAACCCACATAAATAGTTTTATAAACTTATAAAAACAACAGACAAGTTAAACTATAAATTCGAAAAAAAAAGTAAATCCTCAAGCACAAAAGTACTTCACTCAATTGGTCCATTATTGACAATGTTAACTTATTTATATTTGAAGACAATCATCATACACCATGGCACTCCAGCCCATTAGATAAAAGTTGCACACTGATCTATGCTGACTGAAGTGATCTTTTTCAACATTGGATTAATCATCAATCCTTCCCGCCTTGACAGAATAACACAAAGATGTTAGGGAGCAACAGCAATCAACATCAGACCGGAATCAAAATTATTTTAATTTTGTTGTGTAGCTCAAACTTGACCTGGTCACCAGATCCTAAATCTCTAAATTCACCGAGTTCATTAAATCACCAGTGACCATTCTAATCAGTGCACACAAAAAAGTAGAACATAATAAACTACACTGAAGTGTAATAGAACTTATTGGTCAAGTAACAAGACTTTAACACACTCTGTGCTCTGGTTAACAACTGTCTTTAATCAACTATACAATCAACTGGGATCAACTGCTCAATCAACCACCTAAGCAGCTCGTATGCAATCAACCTCGTTTACCTCTTGAACCGTACATTTATAGTCAGCTCTCCTCCAAGTCCATGACCACGCACGCTTACAGTTCACATCACAAACCACCTGTTACATACTAGGTCACCTCATTGCATGCTCATTCAATGTAAAAACAACATGTCTCTCAGAAAAGCCAAGTTAAATTTACGAGTAAAGTAAAGCACCCATATTTCATAAACGTAAACCTCCCACGATGTGAGAGAGAAATACTTTGGTGTGGGATACCAGTTTCATCAGTCTATAATGTATTGCTTTATGATTACAAACAAGTATTGGTAACACTCAGCTCTTTATAAAAAAAATATGTTTATGATTTTCCAGCACCTTATTATTTTGAGACCATGATAAATTTCCGTATCCTATCATTGTTTTTGCACTGCAATATAATCTTGAATCACTAAAAAAAATATGAACTAAAATTTAAAAATTTTTTATATTTTTTTCAGCAGAGAAAATGGAAGAGGGGATCGTTTTGGAAATCGGTGACCTGTTACTAACATTCAGGTCAAAGGCTATTGTCCAATGGTCAAATAAGAAAGTGTTTGATTGCCCCATGGGCCATGATGGAGAAGTGAACGTAACTTGTATTACAACAACTTCATGGGGTCCGTATTACAAAAATCATCTCCCTGTTCTAGGTCAGTTAATATTTGGAACATTTTTGCCTTTATTTGGTCTGTGATTTCTTGTTTTTGTAGGGTTTTCTTCTTTTCAATCATTTTTTTGTTTTATTTTAAATAGTTTTCTTCTTTTGGTATTGTTTTCTCCTTAATTTTGCTGCTTTTTTTTCTAAAAAAATGTGTTTTCTGTATTTTATATATTTTAAAAAAAACAACAATTTTTATTGCCTCTTTTTGGGATTGTTTTTTTTCCTTTTGTGGAATTCTTATTTCTTAAACAATATGTGCACAATGTTCCAAGCAATTATTTAAAATTATTTTAAAAAAACAACAACTTTAATTCATTTATATCAAATCCAATTTTTATTATTAAAGAAATATAAATGAAGAAAACAACCAACTAGGATTTACAATGGTATGAAATTTTACACTTGCTTTGTACTTCATGTTCAAACAGTAAGTTTTCAAATAAAAGCCAGTAATAGTTTTCAAACACTGTGTCTTTATTATCGTATGTTATACACTTTTCTGAATTCTCATTTCATTGTCAATGTAAAAGTAGTTAAAAAGCATTTGTGAAAAAAAAACAGCTTATATACAAGCATTTTTATTATTATTTGATGCAACTACAATTATTATTGAAAGTGTAAGAGATTATTTGAAAAATAATTGCGTCATTTTACAATATGAATATTACAATACTAAATATTAATTTGAATGGCGATAAAAGAAAAAAAAACCAACAAACTTAATTTTAAATTTATGGATTTCTTAAATTGAAATTTTGATGAGAAAGAAAAGATAGGGAACATTATACAATTATTGTAATACAATGTTTAAACAAATATATTTTCTTATCATTGGTTTTTGGCCTAAAGCTTTTAAATCATTTCTAGTTTACTGAGTTTTAGCGAGATAAATTTGTAAAATCACTCTTTTTATATTTTATGTAGGTAAAATGATCATCGAAAAAGAAACACCAGATCTTTCAATCTTATCTGTTGGAGACAGTTTTCAGGGCCAATGCTGTCAGTCTTTCAAAGAAATAGATAGACTTTTAAGTTACGGTGAACATCAAGTATGTCATTACATTTTTTACACGCATTTTAAAGAAATGTCGAAATCTTAAAAACTAATACTTTATTTATCTGTAAAATCAAGTTGCACACTGAATAATTTTAAAAATTTCAATAAAAAAAATTAATTAACTACACCTATAAATATATTTAGATGTTGGTAATAAATTTAGAGGGCACCTTTAATGTTTAAACATTTGATAAAATAAATCTAATCAGTTAATGGAATTTATACATCTAGTTTTGATTAAAGAACAACATTTAAAAAAAATAGATAGAAAACTATGCTAACACCTGAATATTCTCACACAGAAGAATAGCATGGCATTCCCCAATAATTTATTTAATTGTAAGTCAATAATTCCTGAACACAATTCAACAAACAGCTATTCTCAAGAGAAGAATCCAATGGCCCTGGGATGCAAGGGTGTATTGGCTATCGGGTTGTTCGTGGACCTGGCTGGAACTGGGGGGACCAAGACTTTGGTGAGGGTCACCTCGGAACTGTGATCAAAAGTTGCTACAACAGAGAAAAGCAAGAGCTCGTTGCCGTCCTGGTCATCTGGGATCATGGGATGGCAAACATCTACAGAGTCGGAGTTGGCGGAACACTTGGCCTTTGTGTTTTTGATACTGCACAGAATGGTATGAATGCAAACCTCTATGACTGCATTTTTTTTTAATGTATTCGTTGCTTTATATTACAAACAAATAGCAATTTAATTTTGTTTACTCATCACAACCACAATTAAAAAAATAATTATTCTAACTAATCAATATCCAGAAATATTGAAGTTATGCTGAATTTAGTTTAGACATTTTTATATTTAAATAATGGTAGTAAGTAGTAAGCTTCGTAAATATAAAATCGTCACAATCAATCTATTATCTTTAACTAAGATCATCTGTTGAACATTCAACTTAGTCTATGAAGACAAAACTACCTCTCTGTCTACAAATATCTAAGCAGTTTACTTGTCACACAGGTGCCAAGCATTCTACAGTGCGCTGCAGTGACTGTAAGGCAAGACCAATCCGTGGCATCAGATGGAAATGTGTGCTGTGTCAAGACTGTGATCTCTGCTCTGCGTGCTACGGTGATGATAAACACGATGTGTCACATGAGTTTTGGCGGATTGAAACTCGAGTAGCTAAACCGTAATAATTTGACCACAATTATATTTAGAAAAATTATTACAATTAGAATTAAAATTATTTTTGTAAATTTTTTTTTGGCACTAATTTTACAATCTTACAGAAGTTATAGTATATGGAAAATTAAATTGAAATAATTAGTATTATCTTAAAAAATATTTCAAATTAATTTTCTACCTAGTAAAATTTTTAGCTAAGAAGTATTAACTTTAATGATCCTGTTTTTAAATCATGGCATTTAGGTAGTAAATGTTCAATTTATGTTATATGATCTTTGCCACTATGACAAAAAGTAAATCATCATCATGATCAGTCCCGTGACAGTTGCGGTTGTTGGGGGGAGCGCATGGACACATCAACAGATAACGATCTCCACATATTATGCCTATTTTGAGCGGCGGCCAATAATTCATGCAATTTCATCCCTGTCCATTCCTTTATGTTGTCTAGCCAGCTTTTCCGTTGTCGACCACTTCGCCGGCCCCCTTCTACAGTGCCTTGAAGGATAATTTTTGTCAGGGTAATGCCGCAGTACATGACCGAACCATTCCATCTTACGTCTCTTAATTGTTGTTATGATGACTCCCCACAAACTGAAGTGCTCATACTGGCAAATATAATATACTATTTATGATCACATCAGTTGTCACTTCAATAACCTAAGAACACTTTATCAAATGAACTCTTGATCCTTATTATTTTTTTTTAAAAGGGTCAAAGTTGGAAAGCGCTGTGACAGTCAGAAGGTCCAGACCAAGGGAATACTGCCTGGAGCTACAGTGAGGCGTGGGGTACACTGGCAGTGGGGTGAAGTTGATGGTAGGTCCCTTGACCTCTAGACTGGCAGTGGGGTGAAGTTGATGGTAGGTCCTTGACCTCTACACTGGCAGAGGGGTGAAGTAGATGGTAGGTCCTTGACCTCTACACTGGCAGTGGGGTGAAGTTGATGGTAGGTCCTTGACATCTGGCAGTGGGGTGAAATTGATGGTATGTCCTTGACCTCTACACTGGTAGAGGGTTGAAGTTGTTGATTGTTGGTCCTTGACCTCTACACTGGCCATGGGGTGAAGTAGATGGTAGATCCTTGCCCTCTACACCGGCAGTTTATATTTACATTTATCGCCAGGCAGTTATTTCCTGGTGTAAATTAAAATCAAGTTATGTTCCTGGAGATTTTTAAAAAATTATATTTTAAATATTTTTTAAACAAGATTAAGCAGAAAAAAGGCTTAAAATTAAAACATCCTGTATGCTTTTTTGTTTAATTGTTGTAATTGGTATTTTGAATAGCCGTAAAACCATATTCCCACCCATTTTTAAAAAATTAAAGCTCTATCCAAATTTCATGATTTTATCTTGTAAGCCCAGCTTTTGTGCATTATGATTATAGTTATAGACATGTGTATTTGTAAATTTTCAGGTGGTGATGGGGCCTTAGGGGTGGTCACTGATGTCAAGAACTGGACTACAGGGGACGGTCAAGAATCAGGCAGAAGCAGAATCGATGTAGCCTGGGATCACACCGGGAGAACTAACGCATGCCGACTCGGTCATGCTGGACAAGTGGAACTAAAGTTCATTAGAGCCGCCCCTGGGGGATTTTATTTCAAGGGACACCTGCCAATTTTAGGTAGTTTTACATTTAAAGGGATTGTAGCCGTGTAATGAAAGAACTGTTCAAATCTACCAGCATCAAATACTAGCAATGCTTTAAATGTTCCGTTCACAGTTTAACCAGTCATTTAAAACTATGTTTAAAGAAATTGGTGGGGTGGGGGGGGTGGGTGGCTTTAAAAAAATCAACAAACAAATCATGTGGTTAAATTAATTCATGATTTTGGGGCTTAAATGTTCATTTGTTTTACTACATGGCTGATATTCATGCAAACCACTATAATGTCCTTAGTTTTGTTAGTCAAATGTATGTGATGCAAAAATATTCATTTTCTCAGGTTATTACCAATGTTCCCCCCCTTAGCTTCATTGTTCGCTGTACAAAGTAAAAAAAACAAACAATTTGTGTGCATAGTTGCACATCAAACACTTTTTGTGTGCAATATTTCACAAAATTTTATGAGCGGTAATTCTAAACTTCTGCTCAGTGGTGGTCAGATATCTGCGCGGCCGCAGAGCTTAATTAAAAGGAACATTGGTCAGGACAGTTATCGACATTTTCAAATTAAAAACTAGAATGACCTTTCCATTTTCATAGAGCAATCAACAATCTTATCCCATTGTATTTGAATAATTTAATGTTCTCTTGTAGGAAAAAGCAAAGAACAGTCTCCTCCATTTGATGTTGAAGATAAAGTGAAATGCCTGGATGATGCGGACAATGTCAAGAAAATTTTAAAAGAGAATCATCTATGGTCAGATGATATAGAAAATGTAAATATTCTGTAAATTTAATTATTTCATTCGATAAAAGAAATGAAAGAACAAAATGACTTACGCATTTTTGAATTTCTTCTACTTATGTTAATTAAACTAACAAAATGATTGTATATATCTGTAACTAAATGAGATAAGATAATGGTGAATATTTATAACTTAGCCAGAGATGTATTTTGCTGAAAAATGTATTTTTTAACATTTTAATTTATTCAAATAAGCATTACTACTGTTGAACTGGTATGAACCCGAATATAAACTACACATTGAATATGAAATATATGGCCATATCAATTATTCACATTATTTCAATATATAATTTCAATTTTATCCAGTTCATAACTAAAACTGGAATAGTTGAGTCCATTCTGGATGGAGTTGAAGTAAAAGTGACTTATGATGATGAAGTTACCTTGACCTTGCACCCAGATGCTCTAATTAAAGTAAGTTGTGTAGCCTCAAGACACCTTGACCTTTGACCTTTATTGTTTTGAAGTTGTTTCCTAACTATAACTATGTAAGCAATTAAAGAATCAATATCTATTCAATGATCTCAACAGTTAATAAATATTTTCATGTCAGCTATAATCTTTATTATGTATTTTATATTGTAAGATTTTGTCCTAATCTAGGTAATTGTGATATTTTCATGGCACGACTCACGTTTTCAATTTTTAAAATCCCTTATATTAACTTTGAAATCTTGTAACTCGTCGTCGGGCAGGCGAAAAAAAAAGAATAAAAAATGACACACTTCCCGTGATGCTATCAAGGTGAAATATTGCACATAGACTCGTGTCACCTAACAATGCATCCTTTCAAAATTTCAGATGGATAGAATGAACTGTTATTAAATTGATGCATTTTTAGTTAATCTCTATAAACTATATGTAGCGATCGCTATTGTTTACATTTTACGGGTCACTTGACTTCACGCCAGCCATCGATGACCACATTTCGTGTTTAACACCAGGGGGAGTTCACTCAGTTTCAGTCTGTGAATGTTTATCGCGTTGGAACATAATCAATACGTTAAGTTCTGTCTCATAAATAAGGGATTTATAGTCAAAATCTTTGTTTTTACGGGGTTGTTTTTTTCCCAACAATAACCACGACCAAGACATTTAAATAATATTTGTTTATGATTATTATGTTCTTCAATAGCCTTACTTTATAAAGTGTTAATCGATTTGTTTGTTCTTCATCCCAGGTTTCTTCCAATTGCGTTGAATAATTCATCAGTAACCGTAACAGCACCATAATGTATATACTATAGACTGCTTGCAAATTGTACCTTAAATCATGCCAAATAAAAAAATTACAAGATGTCCATAAAAATCCTAGAGAGATTTTATCTTACAATATCATGTTGAAGTTAAATTAGGCTTTTACTTTTATGTAGGTGGATTTTTAGAGTTAATGTTTTTAAATGAACAAATAATGTTGTGATTTTAAAAATGATACCATATTTAAAAAGAAAAATGTTCCATTGGTTTATAAATTATGTCATAGGTCTACAAAGTAGGACATTGCTCTAATTATTTGTCTGATTTATTAAACTTTTAAAAATCAATTAAAAATTTATATATTTTTGTAAAAACTTTCACTTCTCAATTTTGATATTTTAGAAAGCTTATTGTAAAATAAAATTTAAAAAAAAATCCTTTTGCCATTTATTTCAAATTTTTCTTTTAAACATTCTTTAAAACAATTTTTATATATGGTTATTGGTGATGTGTTTGTGGAAAGGACTTGGTAGTATTGCGGTGGTATTTGGGACACGACAGGACATACACACTACACACGGTATAAAATTGTATTAATTAAAACACGCTACACTCTCTCTACAGTTGCTAGTTTGGGGGGGGGGATTATCCTATTCGGATATCTTGGGATCGTAAGGGGGAGGTGTCATAGTCGGATACAGTGGGATCGTGAAGGGGAGGTGTCATAGTCGGATACAGTGGGATCGTGAGGGGCAGGTGTCATAGTCGGATACAGTGGGATCGTGAGGGGAAGGTGTCATAGTCGGATAGTGGAATCATGAGGGGAAGGTGTCATAGTCGGATAGTGGAATCATGAGAGGAAGGTGTCATAGTCGGATAGTGGAATCATGAGGGGAAGGTGTCATAGTCGGATACCTTGGGAACGTAAGGGGGACGTGTCATAGTCGGATACAGTGGGATCGTGAGGGGGAGGTGTCATAGTCGGATACAGTGGGATCGTGAGGGGGAGGTGTCATAGTCGGATACAGTGGGATCATGAGGGGAAGTTGTCATAGTCGGATACTTTGGGAACGTAAGGGGGAAGTGTCATAGTCGGATACCGTGGGATCGTGAGAGGGAGGTGTCATAGTCGGATACAGTGGGATCATGAGGGGAAGGTGTCATAGTCGGATACTTTGGGAACGTAAGGGGGAAGTGTCATAGTCGGATACCGTGGGATCGTGAGAGGGAGGTGTCATAGTCGGATACAGTGGGATCATGAGGGGAAGGTGTCATAGTCGGATACTTTGGGAACGTAAGGGGGAAGTGTCATAGTCGGATACCGTGGGATCGTGAGAGGGAGGTGTCATAGTCGGATACAGTGGGATCGTGAGAGGGAGGTGTCATAGTCGGATACAGTGGGATTGTGAGGGGGAGGTGTCATAGTCGGATACAGTGGGATCGTGAAGGGGAGGTGTCATAGTCGGATACAGTGGGATCGTGAGGGGGAGGTGTCATAGTCGGATACAGTGGGATCGTGAGGGGAAGGTGTCATAGTCGAATAGTGGAATCATGAGAGGAAGGTGTCATAGTCGGATAGTGGAATCATGAGGGGAAGGTGTCATAGTCGGATAGTGGAATCATGAGGGGAAGGTGTCATAGTCGGATACCTTGGGAACGTAAGGGGGACGTGTCATAGTCGGATACAGTGGGATCGTGAGGGGGAGGTGTCATAGTCGGATACAGTGGGATCATGAGGGGAAGGTGTCATAGTCGGATACCTTGGGAACGTAAGGGGGACGTGTCATAGTCGGATGCCTTGGGAACGTAATGGGGACGTGTCATAGTCGGATACCTTGGAAACGTAAGGGGGACGTGTCATAGTCGGATACAGTGGGATCGTGAGGGGGAGGTGTCATAGTCGGATACAGTGGGATCGTGAGGGGGAGGTGTCATAGTCGGATACAGTGGGATCATGAGGGGAAGGTGTCATAGTCGGATACTTTGGGAACGTAAGGGGGAAGTGTCATAGTCGGATACCGTGGGATCGTGAGAGGGAGGTGTCATAGTCGGATACAGTGGGATCGTGAGAGGGAGGTGTCATAGTCGGATACCTTGGGAACGTATGGGGAAGGTGTCATAGTCGGATACAGTGGGTTCGTGAGAGGGAGGTGGCATAGTCGAATACAGTGGGATCGTGAGGGGACTGCTGATTTTCTTCCACATGTAGGATCATTACAATCATTATTGATTGATTTCAACTATTGAATAAACCGATAATAAAGAGGTCTGACATACAACTTGAATAACACATAGTTCTGGATTTCCACTTAATGGACGATTTTCTTAAATGTACACCATATATATTTTTATTATAATTATATTTGACATGATTACAATTAATTTTATAAGTAATAAAAAAAATAAGATATGATACAAATTTAAATACATTTAAAAAAAGATTAACATTTAAAAAAAATATATTTCTTTTCCTTTAAAACAACAAATATATATGCATATACTAAAAAACTGTTCAATTTCTTTTATTTTAAAATTTAAACTCAGAAACTGAAATTTAAGTTTTTTAAAAAAAGGTGAAAGGTAATAACCACATACACTTGATGCGCTGAAAAAGTCGAGGCGCCCATTGAGGATGGTGCACAGAAGAACGAAAATTTCAGAAAACTTTTGCTTTGGGTGATATCCACCCTATTGAGGGACCCACTGGCGTAGCCCTGCTTCCGGTTTGGCCGCGTAGTTGATTCGTTAGCAGGTGGACGCTTGGGTCATTTTACTCCTCAAGTTGTTTCTGCCGAGTGAGCCCACACCTTGGCCAGGGAATGGAAAGTTGGCTTTGCGTCATCTTGATTGGGGTGACTCGATGCGATGCTGTTCTCTTGGTTGGACACACGATCTGTATTCAGATCGACGCAAATTGTTGGCGACCAATAATTACACCTTACTAAAACACCTGAAAACAAATAAATTAGGAATAGCCCCAAAGGCTTGAATTGGCTGCAAAGCGTAACCTCCTGGTTTGATCTGGCATTCAAATTTTGCTTATTTTCCCTAAGATTGATGTTGGAAAAAATGTTTAGTTTACTGAAGCGACTTCGCACGTGCTGCTTTTAGCCTTACACATTGCAGTGTCTGTAATTCCGTCTGTAGCTCCGTCAAAACTTGACTATGTAGTTTTGACAAAGTGGAAAACGAGGTTAACATCAATGCAAATGGAAAAGATTTTGTTCCTTACCTTAATGAAAGGACAGGTGAAGTTGTAGCCCATCAACCAAATTCAGGTAACTCTGGTGGCAATTAATATCGTATCGGGGGAACTGCTGGCAAATAGAATGCCCGAAACTGCATTATTTAAAATCCCCTGATAATTAGAACTGTTACAGTGTTTAGAGACAAGACGCATTGTTATGTCTCTACCCACCGTTGGCTTTCGAAAACTCTGTCCACTCTGTCCCCCTGTCATTCAATGGCAAGTATTACTCGAGTATATCATAACAAGTTCTTTATACTCAAATCTGTAACTGACATCTCTCATAATACTAAACAAATTTGACTCTCAAAGTCCAGTCTCCACAAGCAGTACAATAGCTGCATACATATATATATATTATATATCTGCACGTAATAGTCTTCAAGGCTGACTATCTTGGTCTAGTCTACACTAGCAAAGTCTACTCTCTCACACCTGTCTCTACTGTCTCGGCCAATGTCTGCAGTACTCTCCTCTCGTCCACTGGGCTGTGTCATGTCTTGACCGTTGCCCAACACGTACTCTCTTAGTCCTCTCATTGAACTCGTGACCAGAGCTCATAATATTAATCCCGTGACGTCGCAGTTCCCAACAGGGATTCTCATAAACCTGACACACGTGTACTTTTTTTTAATTTGATACTGGTGTCCTATAAACTTATCTAAAAGTGATGAATTGCCTCAAATAGTCTATTTTTTTTATTAAACTTGTATCAAATAATTGCTAAAAAAAACTTTGCGGTTTGTGCAAGTGAAATAATCTTTTATGTCCAACTTCTCAAGAGGAAAAGTAATGCTATTTCGATCACACAGGACAAGTATTGCAACGCTTATGGCTCAACCTCTTGATTAAATTTGCGCTTTTATAGTACGAATGTGACTTCTTAAAAGCATATATTTGAATCTAATATCCCCGAAAAGCAAAGACAATGAGGTTTTTTGAAGACCTTCTAGGTTACAGGGCTAGCAATGCGGCTTCAATGTTTTGTTTTAATAACAACATTCGCTTGTATCTGATATTTTTAAGACAGATTATGCATCTGGTCTTCAATTATTTTCAAAATGTGTGTTTTGTCTAAAAATCTCCACGCTAAAATCAGTATATAAAACTGATTCGATTAGTTCTCATATCTTAAGATCAATAAATGTTCACTGGATATTATGGCACCTTAGAGGTTTAATTTTTTTTAAAAAATGGGGTTATGTAAAGGTTTCAAATTTAAATTCAGTCTCTGTGATCAACTTTAAGGATAAAAAATTAATTACCGCTGTTCCTATCTATCTCGTTAAAGTGTAGTTGAATGAACCTACATTTGTAAGAAAATCAGTGTCCCCGAACCAAATGCTCTTCATGGGTCTCCCTGGAAAGCCCCCCCCCAACCTCCAGCCAACCTGTCCCCCCCACCCCGCCCCGGAAAGGTGGATTCTGAAGTGGCCCCATGGGCATCCGGGACATGGCAAAAAAACAAAAAAAGGAGGGGTGCGATTTTCCTATTTTGGCTCGCTACAACCCGGCAAAGCATATGAGTCTCTATGGTTAAGGACTGCCGCTGGGCGGGGGATCATCAATGGCCTGCCTAAGGCCTAGGGTGTTACCCCAATTTGAAGGTTTCTGAGCTGGCGTCCGTTAAGTTCTTCACTGCCCCTTTTGCCAATGGCGCTCTTTGCCCTAAACCGGTACCGCTCACTGACATTGATAGTGAGGTGGACGAAACGGTCGCTTCGGAATAACCCGACCCTCAACGGATACTTTTCATCATCGGCATTGCATCTAATGCTCAGCCTAAGATACGTAAAGTGTCTATATAATCATATGCGACGAGCATCTACCTCCTAACAGCACTTTAGCATTGCCTGCCAGTCGTTGATGGTTTCAGTCTGCAGTCTGGTCCGCTTGCCCTACTCATGCGCCGAGCCACGTAGATGTCACCACTTCTCAGTAAAGAACTACCACTTAACGAAGTGTTCCCATCTATAGTTGAATAAATAGGTCTTGCTTAACTTGAAACACTATATTTTGTAAATATTTAACAAAGGAACATAATTTGGAAAATAAATTTTAAATGACAAAGAAACTTTATTTGTACACTACAAATTTTTCTTTATTACAAATTTCATAAGTTTATTCTATACTGTTGCGAAATAAATGTTACAGAAAAAATATAATTACTGGATTTAATTTATATAACAAATTAGTATATTAAAAATCTACAATTCAGCATTGTCGGTCTTTTCTAGGTAGCACGTGGGAAGGAATTAACACTTATTTATTTAAAGATCATTTTTTGCTACATTATCTATAATCCAGTCAATGTACTCGGTCACTCTTACTGCTTTGGTTGGAAACACCTGATCATGACACAATTCCTCTCTCCCCGAGGAGACGATCCCAGCGAGAACAAATCTTCCGCCAATCTTACATGCTATTGGCCCACCAGAATCTCCAAAACAAGTCCCTGCCTTTTCGTCCAATAAGTCAATGCACATATGCTCTCGTGTAGCAGGTGAAGGAACTAATGCCCATGAATAACTGCACAAACTCGGAGGCATGATGCTCACTTGGAGCTGTTGGAGGTGGTATGCTTCGTCACTCCAATTAGTTTGTCCCCAACCAGTCGCGTAGCAAAAAGCGTCGTTGACAGGTTCGTCGTGTAAGTTTGGTAGACAGATTGGAATTTTGTAGTCATCAAAGGGAACTTCTCTGTCCAGCTTTATTAATGCGATATCATTTAAAGCATAATTAGCGTCGTAAGCTTCGTGCTTAATAACTTTTCTGCTTTTAGCCCGAAATTCACCTGGTCCGTACCAAAGAGAAACTGTGCCAAAATAAAACTCATACTTTGAGTTCTTTACTTTAGTGCAATGAGCAGCTGTCAGGACCCATGATTTAGATATTAAAGAACCGCCACAAAAAAATTCGTCATCGCCATGTTCTACTTCTATATATACTGTCCATGGCCAGGCTTTCTCAGGGGCGTCCTGTCCATTAACGATTGCTTTTGTAATGTCTACAGCAGGTTGACCACATCTTAAGTTATCAAAAAGGCGATCTCGCAAAAATTCGGCATATGGCAATTTCGGTTCATTGAAACGATTGGCTACTCTCAACAAGTACCAGGATTTTAATTCTTTAGTTTTCAGACGAGTTACCTCTCTAAGCGTGCAGTTACGGCTGCTAACAGAAATACCAGAAGCCACCACACAGATCTGTAAAAAATAAGTTTAATGAAATTAAAGGAAGTGCCAGTTAAAAATGTTTAGTTTAAATATAATTATAAAGATAATAATCGTAATAAAAAATTCGAGCCTCAAATTTATTTTCCAACATTTTAATCTTAATTCTACAATCTTGTTTGGATAAAATACAATAAGGTACATCATAATAATTTTTAAAATAATGAGTTTAATTTAATTTTTTAAAAAAACCCTGAGGATTTCAACAATTAAGGTGTGGGTATATATTCATAGTATTAAATCTCGTGGGAAGGGTAGTGGAGGTCAAATGTAAACCATTTAAAAAAATAAATAAATAGGAAAATACCAACGTTTGGCTGCGATGGAATTCGAAAACAAATACACAAGGTATTTACTAAAATATAAATGAAAGGCCACGTTTTGAAATTTTAAAAAGAAACACATTTCGCTTTGGCTTATAATTACTGGTAATTTCCGATTTATTATATAAAATCTAATTCTAGTTCTAGAAAGAGTTCGGTTCCTCGGTGATTCCAATTTGTTCAGCAATACGTGATAATGAGGTGATCTTGTATATTAGTAAAGATTTATAAACAACACATTATAGTATTTCTACAATTTTATTGAGATACTGCTGTAAGATGCCTGTTAAAACCCATTTCAAGATAGAACGCAGACTAACACGCCTGATTTAAAAAACACACGTTAGATAAAATGCAGAGAAACACCGGTAAATATTAAACCATGTGTATTATAACGGATTGCTTCTCTGACAAAATCTCAAGATCAAACTCGTGGTAACACGCCTGGTTAAGCACCAGTTACGTAGTACGTCATTAAATAAATTGTAAGCAATCAAATATTTAAGTGGAATATTTGTTGAAAGGTTGCGCGTTTTGTGTGTGATGTCACATTTCTTAAACATCCCCCACCCCCTCGTCACACATCGTCACAAAAGTGTGCCCCCTCCCCCCTAGGTGCGTGACGTCATTTATGGACGGCTCCTTACTTACCATATCACCTTCATTACGTAGATAGTTTTCTTCTACTTCTATCATAATTAGGATATACAAAATAGAAAAGTTTTGCACATAATTTACCATTATACAGGCAAGCATCTTGATCTCTTACGAAACCTCTAGGTGAAATAATTAATAATAAAAAAGTCGTATGACTTTCAAGTTGTTTTTTTTTCTTTCTTCTTTATTTTAGATACTTAAACATTAGTGAGATTAAAGCAAAGTATTTCAAACTTTGGGTAAAACACAATGATTTTAAATTTGTTATATATTCTACTTCCGTTTCTTTAATATGCTGTAATAATATATTTATATTCAAACGTGGTTTAGAAGGTGCGCAAAATTATATTTTCTTTCGATATTTCAAGACCATTTATGACTTTCTATATTGTTTCACAAAGCAATAAACTATCATTTTTTTTACTTCTCTAATGAATTATTTTATTTTATTTAAAAGAAGCCTTTTATATTTGTAAAACCGAAACCATTGGTTACACCTTCTTTCACTTCTCATATAGTTTTGTAACAGATTTCAAATCTTATTTGATCTTATTTTATCTTATCGTATATACTTCTCTTTTTAAAATGTGTTCTAGTTAACTAAGATTTCTTTCGCCAATTATAAAAGACGAGCAACAAAGCCCGTCCAAGGACGTTCTGCCACAGTTCGGTGTCATGTTGTAACTCCCCTCCAACAGCCGTCTCGACCGGCATACATGTGCATCACGTCAAAAATACTATTCATTATAGTTAAAATATATAACTCGTAAAAACAGAGCTTTTGACTATAAATCCCAACGCGCATTACTCAAAAAAAAAGTCTTGGAAGAAATACTGCACCAAAAAAACTCGTTTTGAACGACCGCGTAAACATGTCCAATATGATTGGCTGTTGGAGTCATATGTGTATGAGGGACCAATCGCTATCGATGTCCGCACAGAACATAGCATTTTGTTATATAAGGAGATAGCCTGTAGCAGGGCTGGACTTACACTCCGTCTTTCCGTGCAAATGCACGGGACAAAAACATCGAGGGGCGCAAAATTCATTTTATGGAAATGCAGAGGACCAATCCGAAAAAAGTAATTTAAAAAACAAGTCCCAGAAAAATCTCTATAAAACCTTTTTTTTTATTGCATAGCGTATAAAATTATCCTTTTAAATAATATACGATTTATAACTACTAAACAATATAATTTGCAATGTCTGTTCGTGACGCTACTAATTTTAGAAAGCAGGGAAAACCAAATTTCTGCACCAATGCATCAAAAGGTGTGCAAATTAAAAATGCGCTGTAAAAAATATTATATGACGTCGTTGTTTTCGCTCATACATGTATTTTAATTTTGGAAAAGGGATCAATGTAAAAACAGGATCTGATGATGGTTAATTATAAAATAAAAAAACAAAGGGGGCGCCGTAGGCACCCTACAACCCCTATTATAAAATACTTTGTGTACATTTCAGAAAGTTTAATATTTCGTATTTATCAAACAAGGACAAGTTAGTTGGGCTTTTGAAAAGGTTGGCGCCGTAGGCGCCCTAAAAAAGTGCATTTTTTATAAAATAAATAGATTTCAGCTGAAAACTTCCGTCATTTTTGACGGGTGATACGCTAGTAAATAATAATAAAGCCCAAGTCACTGGCTCACTGGATGTTGAACGATATGACGTCATTGTTTGATCTTATATTTAATGTAAGGTGTGCATCAAAAGGTGTGCAAATAATTATAAATTAAAGGCGCACAGTAAAAAATATTATATGACGTCATTGTTTTAGCTTTTATTTTAATTTTGGAAAGGGAACCATGTAAAAAAAGAAAGGATTTGAGGATTTATAATTATAAAATACTTTGTGTACATTTCAGGAAGTTTAATATTACGTATTTATCAAACAAGGATAAATTACTTGGGGTTTTGACAAAAAAAGTGGGCACCGTAGGCGACCTACATCCGCAGTGGGCGCCCTAGGCGCCCTACAACTCCTAGTTACATTATATTAAATTATAAGCTAAAATTGGATTTTAAATCGGGCTGCAGTGAGTTTCATGACGAGAGGTTATATCGTTCTTTCTACGTCGCAATTGGTGTAACAAGGATATTTTTTGCCCAGGGAAAAATTATTTTTAAATAAAATGAACAAAAAAAAACTTTTTTAAAAAGATGAGGCCCAGCTGCAGTGAGGAATGTAGAATCTCGCATGAAAAAGCAGAAATTATTTTATTAGTCACAAACTAAGTAGTCACACAGGGGGACTTAGAACTTTTGTGTTAGTTGATCAAATTTTATATCTCACATTAAACCCCACAATCGATCACAATAAATAACAATAAAACTTAGAGTTCTGAGTCCCCCTGTGTGACTACTTAGTTTGTGACTAAAAAAATATTTTCTGTTTTTTCATGCAAAGAAAATGTATATGAACATAATCACAGGCATCACTAGGGTTAGTGTCACCCAGTGCGGTAGCTCATGGTGTCACCCAGTGCGGTAGCTCATGGTGTCACCCCATGCGGTAGCTCATGGTGTCACCCAGTGCGGTAGCTCATGGTGTTACCCAGTGCGGTAGCTCATGGTGTCACCCAGTGCTGTAGCTCATGGTGTTACCCAGTGCGGTAGCTCATGGTGTCACCCCCTCAGGACTTTTCCCACGAACCTCATCTGAACCTGCCTGTGCCAAACACAGGATCGTATGTCGTCGTTTTTGTGTCAACCTTTGTGAAGGTGTCACCCCTGGGGACGCCTCTGAACATGATAATGGAATATTTTTTCTCCTGTTACCATCGCTCAAGTGGTCTCAACAATTTTCCAAAGTTTCATGCTTCTACCTACACGGGAAATATGAGAATTTGTGATTTTCTATTTTTATATAGCTCATTATAAGTAGCTTACAAGCGTTAAAGTCATACCCATCTCATCTCTATTTTGGTGTAAGGTCCGTGTTTAATTTGGAGAAGTTTAAGGAAGAAAATAAATTTGGACCCCAGCCCCCAATGAGTGAATTTTTGTTTCTCCATAATTATTGTTGTTAGAGTGGTCTCAAAATCTTCCAAAAGTTTCATGGTTTAATTGCACGGAAAATTGGAGAATTAGTGATGAGTCAGTTTTTTATATAAAAAAGCAAACCTTTTGGCCCCGGCCCCCAATGGAATGATAATATCAATTAATTTTTCGCCTGTTACCATCGGTGAAGTGCACTCAACAACTTCTCAAAGTTTCATGCTTCGACCTACACGGGAAATAGGAGAATTAGGGATAATAAATTTGTATATGGCCCATATTAGGAAAAAAAATGTGTTTGGGCCCCCGGCCCCCATGAGTGTGAATTTTAAAATTCTTTTACGCCAGTTATCGTTGCGAGAGACTACTCAACAACTTCCCAAAGTTTCATGCTTCTACCTACACGGGAAGTAGGAGAATTAGTGATGAGTCAGTGAGTGAGGGCTTTGGCTTTTATTAGTATAGACTAGCAAAATACCCCCGCTTCGCTGCGGAAATTAGTATTTCAGTTACGTTGAGAATCCGCGAAACACAAATTCAAAACACCAATTGATTTCAATCTGGATCATGATGGATCATGATATAATACATATATTAACTTCACCGTCTTGCCTGTCTGTCTGTCCTAGTCCCGCAGAAAAACAAAATCGAAAAGTAAAAAATGTCACACTTCCCGCGATCCTATCGAGCTGATAATTTATTTTTTTGTCTGCTACCATTGCGGGTGGGTACTCAACAACTTCCCAAAGTTTCATGCTCCTACCTACACGGGAAGTTATATATTTAATGATGAGTCTGTTTTATATAGCTCATATCAGAAAAAAAAACTACATTTTGGCCCCCGGCCCCCTAGTGAATGATAATTTTACATTTGTTTTGATTGTTACCATTGCGGAAGTTTACTTAACAACTCTCCAAAGTTTCATGCTGCTACCAACACGAGACCTTGGAGAATTAGTGATGTGTCAGTTTTTTTATATAAGAAAAAAAACTACATTTTGGCCCCCGGCCCCCAGTAAGTGATAATTTATATAATTTTTTAACCTGTTACCATCGCAGAATGTTACTTAACAACTACTCAAACTTTCATGCTCCTTCATACACAGGAAATAGGAGAATTAGTGATTTTCAGTTTTTATATAGCTCATATAAGGAAAAAACTACATTTGGGCCCCTGGGCCCCAGTAAGTGAATATTTAAATATTTGTTCGCCTGTTACCATCGCGGAAGTGTACTAAACATCTTCCCAAAGTTTCATGCTTCTACCTACTCGGGAAATAGGAAAATTAGTGATTTTCAAATGTTTATATAGCCCATAGAAGAAAAAAAAAGAATTTGGGCCCCCGGCCCCCATGAAGATGAATTTTAAAATTATTTTTCGCCATTTGTCGTCCAAAGAGGCTACTTGACAATTTCCCAAGGTTTCATGCTTCTACCTACCCGGTAAATCCGAGAATTAGTGATGAGTCTGTTTTAATATAAGAAGAAACTACATTTGGTCCCCCGGCCCCCATTAAGTGATAATTTAAATATTGTTTTTACCTGTTATCATCGTGGAAGTGTACTTAACAACTACCTAGTGTTTCATGCTTCTACCTACACGGGAAATAGGAGAATTAGTGATTTTTAGTTTTTATAACGCTCATATAAGGAAAAAACTTCATTTGGGCCCCCGGACCCCATTAAGTGTTATTTTAAATATTTCTTTCGCTTGTTACCATCGCGGAAGTGTGCTTATCAACTACCTAGTGTTTCACGCTTCTACCTACACGGGAAATAGGAGAATTAGTGATTTTTAGTTTTTATATAGCTCATATTAGGAAAAAACTTCATTTGGGCCCCCGGCCCCCAGGAAGTGATAATTTAAATATTTTTTTCCTGTTTCCATTGCGGGATTGTACTCAACAACTTCCCAAAGTTTCATGCTTCTGCCTACTCGAGAAACAGGAGAATTAGTGATTTTTAGATTTTATATAGCTCATATAAGGAAAAAACTTTTTTGGGCCCCCGGCCCCCAGGAAGTTATAATTTAAATATTTTTTCTCCTGTTACCATCGCGGGGTTGTACTCAACAACTTCCCGAAGTTTCATGCTCCTGCCTACTCGGAAAATAGGAGAATTTGTGATTTTCAAATTTTATATAGGCCATATAGGGAAAAAAAACGTTTTTGGGGCCCCCGGCCCCCATGAGTGTTATTTTTAAAATTCTTTTACTCAAATTTTCGTCGCGAGAGGCTACTCGACACCTACCTACACGGGAAATAGGAGAATTAGTGATTTGTAGTTTTTATATAGCTCATAAAAGGAAAAAACTTCACTTGGGACCCCGGCCCCCAGGAAGTGATAATTTAAATATTTTTTCTCCCGTTACCATCGCGGGATTGTACTCAACAACTACCCCAAGTTTCATGCTTCTACCTACACGGGAAATAGGAGAATTTGTTATTTTCAGTTTTTATATAGCTCATGAAAGGAAAAAAACTTCATTTGGGCCCCCGGCCCCCAGGAAGTGATAATTTAATTTTCTTTTCTCCCGTCGCCATCGTTGGTTTGTACTCAACAACTTCCCAAAGTTTCATGCGTCTGCCTGCACAGGAATTAGGAGAATTAGTGATTTTCAGTTTTTATATAGCTCATATAAGGAAAAAACTTCATTTGGGCCCCCGGCCCCCAGGAAGTGATAATTTAAATATTTTTTCTCCCGTTACCATCGCGGGGTTGTACTCAAGAATTTCCCAAAGTTTCATGCTTCTGCCTACTCGAGAAATGAGAAAATTAGTGATTTCATATTCTATATAGTCCATATAAGGAAAAAAAGCGTTTTTGGGCCCCGGGCCCCCAACAGTGTGAATTTTAACATTCTTATTCGCCAATTATCGTTGAGAGAGTGTACTCAGCAAGTTCCCAAAGTTTCATGCTAATACTTACACGGGAAGTTGTAGAATTAGTGATGAGTCAGTTTTTTTATATAAGAAAAAACTACATTTGGGTCCCCGGACCCCATTAAGTGTTATTTTAAATATTTTTTTCGCTTGTTACCATCGCGGAAGTGTGCTTATCAACTACCTAGTGTTTCATGCTTCTACCTACACGGGAAATAGGATAATTAGTGATTTTTAGTTTTTATATAGCTCATATAAGGAAAAAACTTAATTTGGGCCCCCGGCCCCCAGGAAGTGATAATTTAAATATTTTTTCTCCCGTTACCATCGCGGGGTTGTACTCAACAACTTCCCGAAGTTTCGTGCTCCTGCCTACTCGGAAAATAGGAGAATTTGTGATTTTCAAATTTTATATAGGCCATATAGGGAAAAAAAAACGTTTTTGGGGCCCCCGGCCCCCATGAGTGTTATTTTTAAAATTCTTTTACTCCAATTTTCGTCGCGAGAGGCTACTCGACACCTTCCCAAAGTTTCATGCTTCTACCTACACGGGAAGTTGGAGAATTAGTGATGAATCAGTCAGTCAGTGAGTGAGTCAGTGAGTGAGGGCTTTGCCTTTTATTAGTATAGATCAGGGGTTCCTAGCCAGTGGTGCATGCACCCCCAAGGGATTCATGAGCAGGTTCCAGGGGGTGAATGAACGATTCAGAGAAGAAAAAGAAAAAGAGGAAGAAAAAAAAAGAAGAAGGAAAATAAAAGAAAGAAAAATTGATAATCTGAAAATGTAAACCATAAGCAAGGCATGCCGTGTCAAAGGGCGCCAATATACAACCTTTTTGATAGTCGCCGCGCATCATTCTGCGCATGTCGAAAATTAACGGAAAAATGTTTTCGCAAAATGATCGGTTCGCTCTACGTGTTCCTTGGAATTTCTTGTTTTACGTCACAGTTTGCTAAA
Source organism: Ampullaceana balthica (assembly GCA_944989445.1). NCBI lineage: Eukaryota > Metazoa > Mollusca > Gastropoda > Lymnaeidae > Ampullaceana > Ampullaceana balthica. The sequence goes on along the minus strand of CALYLW010000010.1, from coordinate 2,666,751 downwards.
CATAATTTAATATTGTCATCAAATACGTCACCCTCTCACTGTTTTGAGCGGATGTAAACGTTTGGATTTTTTTCTCCACTTTTATTGCTCGGTACGCTGCAAAGGTTTTAAAAAGGTTAATTGTAAGCCACTGTTCGTCCTTGAAACCTAAAATCTTGAGTTGAGCATCCATTTACGGTCATTAAAAACATCAACTTCGTCAGTTAACAAATTGCCTGTGACTGGTACGACTTTCAGATTGTAATCACCACCTCAAAATCGTTAATGAATAAAAAAAAAGAGAGAGAGAGAGATGGAACACAAAAGCCTCAGTGCTTCCTCTGTGGCAAAATCCTGTGCAATGACAACATGAAGCCTGTTAGACTCCAAGAGCACTTGGAGAAAGTACATCCATCCAATTCCAAGGACAGTGTTGAGGTCTTCAAGCAGAAGAGAGCTTGCTTCTTTACCTCAGGTACCTTGCCCAAGCTTGAATTTTCTTTGTCAATTAAACCTGCACTGAAGGCATCATTCAGGGTTGCATATCTTATTGCAAAGAACAAGAAGCCCCACGCCATTGGAGAAACTTTGGTGATATTTTGTGCTCTGGAGATGGTTGAACTGATGTGTGGTCACCAGCAGAGGAAGCAGTTGAGAAAGTCCCTTTGTCCAATGACACTATTCATTCAAGGATTAGTGACATGGCTGCAGACATTCTGGATCAAGTATTGTGCGAGATGAGAAGCAGTCCTTTTCCATTTAGCATGCAGCTGGATGAATCCACCGATGTAGCACAATGCAGTCAGATTCTTGTATTTGTGAGATATGTTTGCAGTGGATTGCTGAAGGCGGAATATCTCTTTTGTAAGCCACTCCTAGCTACTGCCAAACCTGCTGATGTGCGGCAGCTAGTCCGGGCATTCTTCATTGAAAACCAGTTTGACCGGACTTCAAGAATTTCTTCAATTTGCACAGGGGGTGCTCCCTCCATGTTTGACATTGTTTGGGTATGGTAATGACCATAATTATCCCATTTTACAACAAGGTCGGCTGTTAAATTTGAAGAATCAATTAAGTTACAAGCAGATCAGTTTTACGTTCTCACACTACTCAAGCCACATAGATTTTCATTTCAGTAGCATAAGTATCAGACTAATTTATATCCAATATGGAAGTTGACATTTTGGTATTAGAAACGTTGACATATTTTTGGATAGTTCCTGATCCTTTGTTAGGGGGCGGCAAATTCCTGGTCGTTAATTAGCTTCTAAGAATGATTTTTGTTTTCATTTCAATCGGAAATTGTTATCAAAATAAAATAAATACCCATTAGAAATTCATAAAAGAAATAAAGGATCAGGAACTATCCAACAATATGTCAACGTTTCTAATACCAAAATGTCAACTTCCATATTGGATATAAAGTGCTGCCCGGGGCATTTCCCCAATTGCCCTCCTCTCGCTACGCCACTGAGTGGATGTTGATAAACAATCTACCGCCCTACCAAGTATCGTGAACTTTTTTGTGCATTCAAGTTCACAAAAAAAGTATTCCCGTGCTATTTGCTGGGGTTTACGTTCTCTACACCGCCTCCCCCTCCCACGCTCCGCGAATGGCGTAAACCGCGAATATTGGATGAAGTTGTAAAACGTCTTTATATGAGATTATTTACGGTACTAAATGCTTTCCAAACACTTCATAAAAACTCTTTCTCATTAATACAGCAAAATTGTATTAATATTGCATGCAGTTATGCATTTCACTTATGTAGTAATGATAATGAAAACACTTTAAATTTTGTACTGCAACAACCGTTTAATCAAAAACGAACAATATGTGGATGAGACCCAGGCTTATAGATTAGTAGATGGATAACATGTAAACAGGATATGAGTGAGCCCACTCTCTCACTTATATATATATATATATATATATATATATATATATATATATATATATATATATATATATATATATATATATGAGCTAGTAAATTACCCGCGCTTTGCAGATGAAAATTTGGATTTCAGTTAGCGTTGAGAACCCGCGTAACACTAGGTCAAAACACCTATTGATTGCAATCTTGATCATAATGGATATACGTGTTCGTCAATATGTGCCACTTGCATTAGAGACTGTGCGTTACTTTAAAAAACCAGAGAACCATGAGCTGTCAGGTGATGAGGAATGGATCCGCGACCCTTTTGTCATAAACGAATCTAACATGCATGTGCAAGAATTTCAACCACTGGATGATAGCAGCCTTAAAGCAATGTTCGAGACAACTCTGCCAGTCTTCTGGATTAAAGCTATGGTGAAATTTCCTGAGATTGCTAAGATTGTATTCATATCATTTAAATTTCTATAGTCAATTCTAACATTTCTTTTTTTTTGTGGAGCACCAAAAACAAAACAATGAAATAAGCTGGACATAAACAGCACGCTTTTTTTCATTGTCTCGTATTATAAGTTCCGTATATCTTCAAAGGAACACGCTGTAAGGGGTTAAAATGTTAAATCACTTAATATTCATATTTTTGGGCATAACTGTATTTTAATATTTGTTTATATTTCAGAAGTCGTATTTATAATTTAAACATGCCGATTGTCAGAAAGGGGTCCAAGGCGATGAAAAGGTTGAGGACCACTGCACTGGTTCATGGCAAATATTTTACTCGTAAATGTTAGCGCTGAACGTTTTCTCATCCCTCTCTCTCCCCAACCCCACACCAGTCTTCACAGCAACCAACGTTTATTTCCAAAATCACCGATGGGAAGAAAGCGAGGAGAAAATCAAATTCCAACGACTATAAGAGGGGCCGTCCTTAAATGACGTCACGCATTTCAGGCTGATTTCCCACCGTGCCCTCCTCGTCACACGTCGTCACAAAAAGTTAGGCCCCCCTCCTCAAATGTGAGGTAATAAAGCTCTCCCCCCCACCCCCCCCACCCCCCATAAAAGACGAATATCACATTTGAAAATGATATAGAATTGGACTGCGCTTAAGCTTTTAAATAAAATACATAATACATAAACAAATTGCGCAATGAAAACAATAAATTTGAGCTTTATTTTAAAACTAACACTAACATTAAGGACACTAACCATATGATAAATCTCTGGATTCCTTGGTTTTACCTAATGAAGATCATTTACTATTTACAATGGACGTTTCTTCATTGTACAAGTCAATTCCTCATGTTGATTGCGTCTCTGCAATCTCACTTTCTCTAAACAAGAAGGCGAATCTCAAGATCCCCGCAAGTGTCATACTATGATTGACTGAGCTGGTACTAAATTTAAACTCGTTTGAGTTCAACGGACAGTTTTTTTAAATCAAATTATTGGGTTCCTAGGGGAACGAAAATGGGACCAAATTATCCATGTATATTTTTGGGCCATTTGGAACACCTATGGAGTGAACATTACAAAGGTATCTCTCCAGAGTACTGCAGGAGATACATTGACGATTGCATTGGAAAAAAAAAGAACATGCGACAATTGAAAAGTTTTATTGATTTCGTTGGTAAATCCATTCTTCAATCAAATTTACTTCAACTATCTATAGGAGTGCTGTTAGTTTTTTGGACATACAAATTAAATTGAAAGAAAACAAAATATCCACATCAATTTTTTACAAGTCTACAGACAGCCATAGTTTCCTTATGTATACATCGTTCATCGTCCCATCCTCAATCTTGTAAGAACTCTATCCCCTTTTCACAAATATTGAGACTTATATCATATTGAAAATGAGCATGTTTCAAATAACGTTATTGTCATTTAAGTAAGTAACATCCAAACGCTCAACGCGTAAGGCCACCTCGTCAGACTTTGATTTAAGTGTCGGAACCGATACTCTGGTGTCCCCGCAAACGTCCAAGGCAAAAACGCGTGAGGCCATTTAAAAAGTCATCAGATGAATAGTGAACAATCAAAATTTTAAGTGCAACTTTTATTTAAAGTTAACGTTTTGATGTGACGTCCCCAGGGCCGGTCTTATTCCACTCCAAACCTATGCGGCCTATCTTAATTTTCTCTTATTATCCTTATTAATTCATTATCCCTACCCAGACTGGGCTCCGCGCAATCCGTTTCGCATACTAAGCCGCATAGAGCCTCGCAAATTGCTAACGTCACTATTCTTAAACACCTCACCCCCTCGTCAAGAATGTGTGACCTCCCCTTGGTACTTGGTGTCATTTCTGTTCGGCCCCTAAGTGTCATTATTTAACAACTTAAAAATTTTTCAAATATTTAGAAGAAATACATTATAAAATATATACGTTTTTCTTCATCAAGCATTAAAAAAAACTTATCTTGAACAGGCTTTAACACCCCCTCCCTTGTCGTCACAAATGTGTGAACCCGGTCCCCCAAGGTACTAGACGTTTTGTATGTAGGCCCTCCCCAGGTGTCATTATTTAACAATTATTTAGGCCTTTTATTAATTATTAACATTATTAAAATTAATTAATTATTAAAATTGTCAATAACCATTGACAAAAATGCATTACAAACGATATATGTTTATCTTTATTAATTATTTAAAAAAAATTACCTTGAACAAGCTTATTTCCCAAGTACTAATTTTATCTAATTAATGGGGGGGGGGACTCGGAAATACTTTATCGTAAATAACTTTAACGTCAGGTGACGCCTCTGAATCTGATTAGTATTTAGCTTACTGCAAACATGAACATTTAGTTTGGTCTGAGGCCGTGAAAGAAATGAAACTATCTGGCCAAATGTGGTTTAAAATATAAACAAACAACGATTTTTGCTCCAAGTCTGATTTAAAACAAAGTTTTAATAGCTAAAAACCCTTTAAAACTCTTCAAAACACATGAAAAAATAATCTGTAACCATTAAATACTTGTTTCATTACTTATTGAAGTGTTTAAATTTGTAAAAGTAAAATATTTTATTTTATTTACTCTTCAAAATTAAAATGCGCTAAATTCAGAAATTACCAAGGAGGTTTGATTATTATAATCAAACCTCATTGGAAATTACCCTTATTCATGTTTTTAATCGGAAATCTTTTTCATCTTAAGTGTTAATAATAACAAATACCATTAAATAACATACAATGACTCAGTCTCCACACTCAAAACTAACTAAATCTAGTGAGTTTGTAAAATAACTTTTTAATTTGAAGTTTGAATTCTTATCTTAAACCTTAAGTAAACTGGTACTATGATTATAGTTTAAACTAGTGTATCACCCGTAAAAAATGGCAAAGTTTTCAAAATAAATACACATCAGATTAAAAAATAACGTAATAATACATAACTTCAATTTATTTTATTTATTTTTATTTGATTAATTTATTATTCTATTGAACAATTTTATGTGTTATTTTTGGTGCAGTAATTTGGAGCGCTGCTTTCTAAAATTAGTTTTGCATTACATTACAACCATTCAGACGACGAGAATTATGTATATTGATGTGGGTGAAGGTGTTCATTTCATTTTTATACAAATCTTTTTGTGCTTAAAATAACTTTTGAAGGTGGTGTGCATATGAGTCAACAGTCATGAGCAGGCCTGTCAACGGGAACCCGGGACCCGGGTACCCGTTGCCATGAGATTACCCGGGTAGTAAAATTCCGCCCGGGTACCCGTGAAAATGTGGCTTCAATGTCTATATTAACCAAACTGCGGCTCACATGTGTTTAATTTAATTTAATTTGTGTTTAATTTACGGCTCGCGAAACAATTTATCAAATAAAATTTTTTGTTTCAAATATATGCCATGAAACAGAGGCGTCACTAGGGTTGGTGTCACCCGGGGCGGTAGCTTATGGTGTCACCCCTTCACGACTGAAGGGGCCGTCCATAAATGACGTCACGCGAGGTTTTCCGATTTTTACCCCACCCTCCCCCAGCGTCATACTTTGTCACAAAAACTTAGACCCCACCCCTTTTTTACGATATGACGTCACAAAGCTTTGACACCCCTCCCCAAAGCCGATTTTCTCAATAAAAATTAGCATGTTGCAAATTATTTTTTGTCATTTAAATATGTATTTAGGGTAAGTCTGCACTGTAATATCGTAACACGCGTGAATTCATTGAAAATGTAATTAAATAAATGGTAAACAATCAAATATTTAAGTGGAACTTTTATTTAAAGTTTCGCGTTTTTGATGTTACGTCAAATTTCTTAAACACGCCCCTCCTCGTACCACATCGTCACAGATGCGTGCCCCCCTATGGCGGATTAAAAAGGGTGGGTGCTGAACGGGCTAAAGTCCCCAATAATTTAAGGGCCCCCAAACTTTTTATGAATTATAGTGTATAATAATGATGCAGGCCATTATGTTTGTACGAATCCCTGAAAATGCCTTGGAGAGTCATACGGCAATGCTGCAAATGAGTAGGAAGTATAACGGAAACCAGGCTATTCTTCGTGAGAAGTGCATTGTAGCTCATTATGTGCCGTGCACAGCTCATTCCTTTAATTTGGTTGGGAAAAGAGCAGCAGGTTGTCCTACTGCGGTCAGATTTTTTTTGTCTTCTGCAAAATCTTTATACACGACTTTTTGCATCTACTCATCGTTGACAGGTACTTCAAAAACATATGAAATTGATACATGCTAACAAAGCCTTGTCTGACACAAGATGTTCAGCCTGACATGATGCTGTAAGGTCTGTTAATAGCTCATACCATGAGAATATCGCAGCACTAGAAGAATTAGCAACAAACGAAAATCAGCCACGTGGCCCCCATCTAAAGAAGAAGGATTTCTAAAGGAAATTGAACAACAAATTGAAGTCGCTATTTTACTTGAAATTTGGGAAACAATTTTAGAAAGGAAGTCTCTCATTGAGTTTGTTTAAAAAATAGCATTCTTAATTTTATTCCTATGAAGACAAAGGAAAGGAAAAGTCCGTGGTAAAAACAGTATAAACAATCTTCAATACTATCAAACAAAAAAGAAAGCGTTAGTTTGATAAAGGGACATCAACAAAACCGTATTCTCCTGGAGAAAAAAATTCAAGATTGAGGTATTTCTGGTAATCATTGACAAACTTTCGTAAGCCCTACAACATTGGTTAGGTGCATATAAATACATCCATGCGAAATTTGGCTTTCTTACAAACCTAACTGAGCTCAGCACTTTCGCCACCCGATGGGCAGCAGCCAAGTTAATGGAAGAACATTCAAGTGATTTCGAAGAAGGGGTCGGGTAAATCCGAAGCAACCGTTTCGTCACCCTCAATTTACTAGCAACGCCATCGAGCGGTGCCGGTTTAGGGCCAGGAGCGCCAGTACGGATTAGCAAAAAGTGCCACGAAGAACGCATTGGACGCCAGCTCTGAGGAAAGCTTCCAGTGGGGGTTGCACCCTATGTAGGTCTTTGATGATCCCCTGGTCTGCGGCGGTCCTAACCATGGAGACCCGTGTGCTTTGCCGGGATGGCGCCAAAGTTGTAGCGGGTCGTAGTAGGAAATTCCACCACCTCCTTATGAGGGCAACTTAGTGGGAGGAATCTTCGACTGTATGTCCTGGATGCCCAGGTGTCTGCTTCAGAAGCGACCGCTTTTTTTTGTCCTCAGCTGTTACGTCCCTTTGGTGGCCAGATGGCTAAGGGGGTCTTCCGGGAAGACCCATAAAGAGCACTTGGCTCGGGGCTTCTGATTTTCTTCCACATGTAGGTTCATGAGTGATTTCGAAGACTGCTTACCTTCAGAATAAGTCCAATTATAAGAACTCTTAAAAAAGTTATTGTCCAGCCCCAGGCTCAGGGTAAGGAAAAGGAATTAGCACAAAGCGAAACTAAAAGAACTTGCACGGAGCTAAACAATTTTTTGCTGCTTTTGAATGAGCTATATTTCACACAGTTCTTTACAAATGTACACATAGCACCTATCTTTCAATGATGACATCAAACTGCAGCTGAGAGCGATCCTTTTCAAAGTTGAAAAGAATATATAATGAGTCAGAATTTGCATGGGACGAAAAAGGCTGAATATGCTCTCTCTAATGAGCATTGAAAAGGAACTTGTAAGCTTACTCAGCTTTATTGACTTGATTGAAAACTTCGCCATTTGAAAAATTTGCAAACGAAAGTTGTAGGTTGAAATAATAATCATACATATTTTTCAATAATTTTTGTTATTTCAAATAGAGAAAAGAATTCGTTACCTCATGAATTAAAAAAAAAGGAATAACGCGTAACACTATTCTTTACGGGGGCGCGTTCGTAAGCACTAAACAGCGTAAGTCGGGATGGGACAGTCGTAACCGGAGGACTACCTGTATATAAACATGCATATCTATGATTTCACGCCTTTAATAAATATATATATTAAAAATATTAACTCAAAGACATTGAAATCATAATTTTCCTCAAGAAAAGCATCAACAAAGAAAACCCATCATTTGATTTTTTTTCTTTGGGGGTGGGGGGGTGATAAATATCGTATTCCCCCCCACCCCACTGTGGTGGAGGGAGTCGTGAGGTGGGATTCGTTCATGCTGTCGGTGTGTCCCAGCCCAAATGGCTTTATATCTTTTAAAACAGAAGACACTGCCTCTTTCATTCCAGCCTTTTTAAAAGATATCTCAGCTGCGACTATTTCTTTTCTTTTTTTTCCTAATTTGTTTTAATGTTGTTCGTGTGTTGGGACTGTTTTATTATTGCAAGTTAACTGATATTTTTTTAAATAAGAATTTTGGCATTTAACGTTTTTCATTGTATTTCTTAATTATTTCTTTCTAGATTAAAAATTTGTCATCTTTTGTTTTCGTACACAGTACATTTTTAGGCTCGGGTGTCACCCCCTGATGGGTGTCACCCGGGGAGGCCCGCCCCCCGCCCCCCCTTAGTGACGCCACTGCCGTGAAATACATTTAAGGAGAACGATCTGTCAAATGGAAATACAATACGGTCTCGACAAACCACAATGTATTTTGATACATCTTTTTTCTCTGAAAATGAAACAGAAATCGCAAAAATAAGGATGGACTGTATAGAGATGAAAGAGGCCGTGTTTGTTGTTAATAATAAAAACATCCCTGCTTTTTAAAATAACATTGCTTTGAAATATGCCGACATTGGACTACCGATTGATACCAATTATCTACCCCATCTCCCCCATCCACTCCTATACTATAAACGCACCCTTTCCATTTGCTTGTGCTTCTTTTGTTCGTTAACACGTGTTGGCCTAGAAAAACTGATGTTAATAATGAGTACAAGGTTGTCAGTTTTTAAGGTTCATAAATAAATCAGTTACTAACAGTTTAAGGTGGGTAAGACGTTGGCATAGAGATGAAAGAGGCCGTGTTTGATTTTGTGAATAAAAACACCCCTGCTTTGACACTAACTTTGATCTTTGAAATACGCCGACATTGGGTTTACGATTGCCGATATTGTTTATCCCTCCTCCCTCCATTCGATTGTGTTTCGTATGTTCATTACAGTCTGTGCCTTGCCCAAAAACTGATTTAATAATACACCAAAATTTGTCAGTTTTTTAAGTCAAAATATTAGTTACTAACAGTGTAAGATGGATAAGGGCCCGTCCATAAATGGCGTTACGCACCTAGGGGAGGAGGGGGTCACACATTTGTGACGAGGGGACGGATGTGTTTAAGAATAAATGTGGCGTCACATCAAAACCCGCAACTTCAACTAAAAGTTCCACTGAAATATTTGATTGCTTACAATTTATTTAATGACGTTTTATATGGATTTAAGCGTTTAGCGATTTTTAGAGTTCAACTTCACATTAAATACAAAATGAAATGACAAAATAGTTATTTGACACATGCTCATTTTCAAAAAGGAAGTACGGCTTATATCTGGGGGGGGGGCCTCTCAAAGCTTTGTGACGTCATATTGGAGGGGGCTCTAAGTTTTTGTGACAACCTGTGACCGGGGGGGGGGAATCGGCCAAAATCGCTTGACGTCATTTATTTACGGCTCCTAAGATGTCGGCCGTGTACCCACTGTGTGAAATGAGAGGTATGGAAGGTGGCTAGGTAGCATTGTATAGCGGTCATGACGGGGAAAATTATGTGATGTTTCAATCGGGTAACCCGGGTTCCCTTTCGAAATTTGGACGGGTACCCGGGCAGCATGTTTCAACAATATTGACAGCCCTAGTCATGAGCCACATGTAAGATAAATCAATAAAATGTAAAGAGTTAGTAAAGAAGGCTAAAAGGCCCCATGGGGCAATAAGCCACACTTACAGGGGTCATTGTCTAAAATGCATGATGCTATTTTTTAAAGAAAGAGATGCATTAAAATTAAGCTCTTTATGGTGGAAAGAATATAAATAATCAGGAAATAATTTACAACCATGTTTGGGTTTCTAACCTATGACTATTACCTATGGCTAGACCCCTCAGCCGACGCCGCGCGCCGAATTCGCCACCGAATTTTCGTTCGCCAAAAAATCCGCCGGAAAATATGCGGCGCGCCGCATTAGCGTAACAGCTGATAAACTACATCGCTTTGTTTTATTCCTGACAATTATAAACTGATATTCTAAGTGCCTATCAGGTATTGAGTGATAGAAACTGAATGAGTGGAATGCATTCATGCACTGTATTAGTAGGTCAGCATAAGGGCCGTCCAAAAAAGTACGTCAAGCTATTTTTACCATTTTTAATTACCACACTGTCACAAATTTTGCACCCCCACCCTTTCCTAAAGTATGTCACACTTTCGAAAAAAAAATATTTTTATTAACAAAATTATTTATAATTAAAAATTTAATATAAAACACGTGACGTCCCACATGGCCGGACCCCCCACTCCCCCCTGTCACACTTTCTTACACCCCCTCCCCCCTCTGAAGCGTGAAGTACTTTATAGACGGCCCCATATATATATATAATTTTTTTCTATTGTTAAAAATAAAAACATTTTTTCAGACAAATTGTAAAGGTGTTTTATTGCTGCAGTTTTATTACTTCACGAGCAACAAAGCGCGTCCGAGGACGTTCTGCCACCGTTCGGTGGTATGTTGTAACTCCCCTTCAACCGCCGTCTCGACCGGCATTACATGTGCATCGCGTCAAAAATACTATTCATTATAGTTAAATAAATAACTCGTAATAAGAAAAACCCGTAAAAAACCAAGTTTTTGACTATAAATCCTTTATGTACGAGAAGTAACTAAAAGAATGTTCATTATAATACGCAGCGCCAGACCATACAGAAATACAAAATTGAAGTTGTGTCGTAAAACATGTTTAATATAATACGCACCGATCAGGAATATGTTTATAAAAAGAGCTGTCAATAAAATACGCACCTTATTGCGCGACAGAAAGGTTGTTCAATATAATACGCACCGCGACGCTCTATCTCAAAAAATAGCATGATACATAGGAATAAAAAAAATAATCTAAAAAATCAATAATTTAATTACGGTACATGCGATCGATCTGAAATTTTTGATACATTGTTTTTATCATCGGTACGAAACTGCCTGCAAAATTTCAGCTCGCTATCTTGCGAGCAAGTGGGTTAAAAATCGATCAAAAGTTTTGGCGACAAGCAAGCAAGCAAGCAAGCAAGGTCCGCCGCAGACACCACGAGTTAATATAAAGGATTTAATAAGAAAAACCCGTAAAAAACCAAGTTTTTGACTATAAATCCTTTATGTACGAGAAGTAATTAAAAGAATGTTCATTATAATACGCAGCGCGAGACCATCCAGAAATACAAAATTGCAGTTGTGTCGTAAAACATGTTTAATATAATGCGCACCGATCAGGAATATGTTTATAAAAAGAGCTGTCAATAAAATACGCACCTTATTGCGCGACAGAAAGGTTGTTCAATATAATACGCACCGCGACGCTCTATCTCAAAAAATAGCATGATACATAGGAATAAAATAAAAATAATCTAAAAAATCAATAATTTAATTACGGTACATGCGATCGATCTGAAATTTTGATACATTGTTTTTATCATCGGTACGAAACTGCCTGCAAAATTTCAGCTCGCTATCTTGCGAGCAAGTGGGTTAAAAATCGATCAAAAGTTTTGGCGACAAGCAAGCAAGCAAGCAAGCAAGGTCCGCCGCAGACACCACGAGTTAATATAAAGGATTTATAAGAAAAACCCGTAAAAACCAAGTTTTTGACTATAAATCCTTTATGTACGAGAAGTAACTAAAAGAATGTTCATTATAATACGCAGCGCCAGACCATCCAGAAATACAAAATTGAAGTTGTGTCGTAAAAGATGTTTAATATAATACGCACCGATCAGGAATATGTTTATAAAAAGAGCTGTCAATAAAATACGCACCTTATTGCGCGACAGAAAGGTTGTTCAATATAATACGCACCGCGACGCTCTATCTCAAAAAATAGCATGATACATAGGAATAAAAAAAATAATCTAAAAAATCAATAATTTAATTACGGTACATGCGATCGATCTGAAATTTTGATACATTGTTTTTATCATTGGTACGAAACTGCCTGCAAAATTTCAGCTCGCTATCTTGCGAGCAAGTGGGTTAAAAATCGATCAAAAGTTTTGGCGACAAGCAAGCAAGCAAGCAAGCAAGGTCCGCCGCAGACACCACGAGTTAATATAAAGGATTTAAAAACAGAGCTTTCTGCTATAAATCTAAACGCGCATAACAAAATAAAGTATTGGAAGAAATACTGCACCAAAAATAACTCGTTTTGAACGTCCGCGTAAATGGCGTAAACGGGTTCTATGATTGGCTGTAGGAGTCATATGTGTTTGAGTGACCAATGGTTATAGATGACCGGACAGAAAGGACAAAAACTTGCCTTTTATTATATAGGATTATTGACCAGGCTTCAGTCAAATTTCAGCACAATATTTCGTAATCAGCCGAAAATCAGCCGCAAATGTTAATTTACGGAGAAATACGGCTAATCCGGATATCCGCCACAAAATTATGCCAGCCAGCCGAACTTAAAAAAAAGTGTTATCAATAAAATACGCACCTTATTACGTGACAGGAAAGGTTGTTCAATATAATACGCACCAAGACACTATAGCAAAAACATTTAACAAGTTACTTAGAGATAAATAAAGATAATCTAAAAATTGATTAATCTAATTACGGTACATTTGATTTATCTGAAATTTTGATACATCATTTTTATCATCGGCACAAGTCTGCCTGCACAATTGCAGCTCGCTAGCTTACGAGGAAGTGGGTTAAAAATCGATCCAAAGTTTTTTCGGTACCGTCCTTTATAGCTGACTAAACCACTCATGCTATCACTATGAAACTTTGGGAGACTTTTGAGTACGCTCCTGGGATGGTCAGTAGCAAATTTTTGCTAAATTTAACACTCATGGGGCGCAGTAGGCCCATAATATGATTTTTTACTAATATGAGCTATATAAAAATTAGTTTAAGTTTAAGGGTTAGCTATTAGGTAAATTGATGGATCTTAACCAACCTTTGTATATATCAACTTGGTAGCCAATATTAAAATTTTATGGGGCTATTTATTCCTAATGTCTATTTCTTCAGGGCTTTGGGCCAAAAATGTCCTTTTTTTCCCAATGTTTTAGATTTTATTCCTCATTCAAATATTAAAGATCTTGAGAAATATAGATAAATATATCCACTATGAAATTGATTGAAATAAACAGGTGTTTTGAACTTGACATCTTGCACTAAATGGGCCCTGGGGCCCTTAATGTCGTTGTTTGCTTATATGAGCTAAATAAAAATTAGTTTATGCGTTAGCTACTGAGTAAATGAATGGATCTGAACCAAATTTTGTATATAAAAACTTGGTAGCCCAGATTAAAATAACAAAGGGCACTGCACTTCTAGTGTCAAACGTTCAGGGCCGGGGGCCCCAAATGTCTTTTTTTTCGTATATGTTTCAGATATTATTTGCTGTTCTATTTTTAACTATCTTGAGAAATATATCAATGATGAAACTGAATTAAATGAGCAGCGTTTTGAAATTTACATCTTACATTGAATGGGCCGGGAGCCCCAATTGTCTTTTTTGTATACTCTAAGATAATATTTCCCACTCAGTTTTTAACGATCTTGAGAAATGTATCCCTGATGAAACTGAATTTAAATGAACAGGTTTTCAAAATGTACATCTTGAACCGAATGGGCCGAGGGCCACTTTATGCATTTTTTCCCTTATATTAGCTAAATAAAAAATAGTTTAATTGTTAAATAAGGAATTTTGACCAAATTTGGTATATACAAACTTAAAGGTTATATTACATTGCTATAAGGCACTGAACCCCTATTGACCATTTTCTCGGTGCTGGGGGCCCTAAATGTGTTTTTTACTAAACTTTTAATATTGTATTCCCTATTCAATTTTACACGATATTGAGCAATATATAGGTAAATAAATGTATATATTTGTTATGAAATTGAAAGGAAAAGATTTTCGAACGTCATTTATTACACTGATGGACCCGGTGACACTTAATGTAATTTCTTTTTTATCTAATGTATTCCTTTTTGCTGAGATCGTTGCAACGCACGACGTGTCTGCTAGTAGTGAATAAACATTGATTCTTCGTAGATATATATTTTAAATAGTAGTTTTATGTATTTAACTTTTTATTTCAATTTAATTACATTTTTTATATTTAAAATGTGAATTAATTTATTAACTAGTAATAGTTGTAGTTATATGATTGATGATATAATAAAGCCTACAATACCAGTAAAATAAAATTTAAAAAATTGAGACCGAAATTGCAACCCAAGAGTGCCTTTTACAAGATCAGATACAGTCATTGTTATTTTATTAAATTAAATAGTAACACTGTAAGATGGGTAAGACGTCGGCTGTGAGGATGGACTGCACAGAGATGAAAGAGGCCGTGATGTTTTTTGTTCATAAAAACACCCTTTGCTTTGAAATAGCCGACAGTGGGTCACCGATTTATACTATCTAATGCCGTTTTTCTACCCCCCCCCTCTCTTCACTCCTTTAACCCAGTGCTTCTCAAACTTTTTAGTATGGCGGACCGACAGGATTTTCCCCCCTTGCACCAGGAACCGCTCACTATTTTACCTGTACTTACATGGAAGCGAAATGTATTTTGTTTCCTTTTATTTCTTTCATTTACTTTCTTATTGTCAAAAATGACAAATTCTATTGGGTTAGTATTATTGGTAGCAATTGGAGGATTATAATTATATTTTTCTTTCCTTTCATGATAACTTCCGCGGACCACAACTTTGAGAAGCACTGCTATAACCCCCACCCCTCGCATTCTCGTGTGTTTCTTGCGTTCATTAACACGTGTTTGCCTTGCCAAAAATTTATATTAATAATACACCCAAAGTTAATAAGATGGTTGGACGTCGTGTGCAATCAGGCCAATCGAGTTGACAGCGACACAGCAAATTGCAACCGTTGTAATGAAAATGTGTCTGCGAAGGGTGGCAACCCAATTTGATAAAACGCCTTCTGAACGCTATTCATAAAATTGATATTGATAAACAAATCGCCGATCCACCCAATATCAGAAATTTTTTGGTGTCAACAAAAGCAGTACCTCTGACAAAAGCACGATCACTTGAGATTTACCGCAGTATTACGTACTTCATCGCCATTAGTATCGACTACCGACGCCAAGTGGATATTAACTTTAAAGGTATGACACTGAACGTTACGTCATTGCTGTTGACATTTTTTTTGCATGTTTAGTTTACTATAGTTTTAGTTTATGAGTATGACGAATGTATTTACACCAGGAATTGAATGCAAGGTTTTAGTGCATTATAGTTAATTTTAGTGCATTAGTAATAGCATGTTACTGGAAGCAAACCGTTGGCCACTACTACTGTCTGAAATGAGGTGCATAGATTGCATTGTATAGCGGTCATGACGGGGAAAATTATGCGACTTTTAGAACGGGTAACCCGGGTACCCGTTCGAAATTTTCACGGGTACCCAGGCAGCTTTTTTCAACAAAATTGACAGCACTATTGCTGACAGCTGCACAGAGAGGAAGTTAGATTAGCTGATGAGCAGATGATTCCATTTTGTTTAGACTATTTTTTAATAAAGGTATTGAAAAATTAAAGGATTTATTTTTAGGTTTTGTTAAATCCAAACATTTGATGTGATGTGTTCTGTATCCAGAAAAAGACCTGAGAAAGATGACAGTGTATCTACTGATTGTAATATTTAAGCAGAATGAGATATTTGTATGATCTTATGATTGGTCAAGTTTAACAATGAGGTGAGAATTGCAGGGATTTTATTTTTGTTGATAGGCTGAGGTGCATTTGGGTCTATAATGACTCTATGTGTGGTGTAGACAAAATGTATTTAATTTTCTAATTACAAAGTCGCCAAAACAAGAATGTGGAAAATTTTATTTATTTCATTTTGTAGACTTTGCACTTTCAAATTCATCTTTAGAGTATTAGAGTATGGTGTCATTGAAATTCTCTTTGAAGATGCCTCTAAAATTAGTTTATATCTTCTTGAAAAAGAGAGGTAGCGAACATGTTGATGCAAGCTTTGTTTGGCTACACCACAACTTTACCAAACTGTTTTTTAAAATCATTTTTAATGTTTCTCAACAATGAACATGTACTCAACTATCTTCACACTTCGCTGTTCACCATTTGTTTGTCATATTAAGCTGTTAAATAAATTACAATATTATAAATTACAATTGTTTTTTAACAACGGAGAGAACTATTGAAATAATCAAACTTTGATTTTAAAAAATAGTTTTATTGATATTCTGAAATTATGGTTATGGTTCCTATTGCATGTTTAATTTTTTTTTAAAAACTTAATTGAGACACAGTATTTAAATTTGTACACATGCTCTCATTTGCATATTAAATAAGCAATGGTCAAAACCTTTGGCCATATCAGTATGTCCCTTATATATTATTTTCCAACCATCAAATATTTGTTTTGGATAAATTTCCAAGTAAGTCTGCGAAAGGGTTATATCTGGTATGTGTTTTATTTTGTATCAATGTTAGAATCCACAAATCTGTGATGTTTTTAAAAAAAATTTAATTTTAGATGCTACAACTACAATCCTTAAATCTGGGATGTGTTTTATTTGCATTTATGTGTTCGGCTTTTGCCTTGCTGCTAGACGTTTTTAGTCGATTTGCTCCAAAACTAAAAATGTATTAGTTCACAATAATAGCCAATAACATTGTGTTTCCTAAACGATTACATTTGCGATAACATTCTCTAATTATTTCAAGGAATAATACAAGGAATTATTTTTAATGATTAATTAGCTATAGTTTTGCCGTACTATTGATCACATTTATTTTGGTCTTTATTGTGAGTCCAGCTCAGCATGGCAGTTGTGTTGTATTGTATGTAGAATGTTTATTCAGTGGTGTCAGGTTGACAAGACGGAGTGTCATGTAAACAAAAGTTGTCTACCATCCAGTCTGTTTTTCATCAAAACTTGATTTCTGTATACATTTATTGCCACATGGAAACATAGTTAAGTTATCGTCAAGAGTCAAAGGTATTATTTAATTTCCATGGTTTGCGTACTGATTGATTTAATCATATTGCTAATTGGTTTAATTCATATAGTGATTGATTTAATCAGATTAGTGATTGATTTCAACTAATGAATAAATGGGCTTTGGATAATAAAGAGGTCTGACATACAACTTGGGTAATACAGGGCTTACTTAAATGACATGATGACCCCTTTCCAGTCTATGACGGACTATGGGGCAAGTAATGTAGCGTTCACAAGTTTTTAGCCACCACTAACAAGCAGGGGCATGTGTGGCCAGCACAATGCCCCAGGGGCCTTGCCAGTACCTGGGCTCAAACCCGCGACTCGGGATCTGTCTCGGATCGATAGATACCCCTTAGACTTAAATGACAATATTTTAAAATCTACACCATATTTATTTTTATACTATTGGACATGATTACAATTTATTTGATTTGTTTGATAAGTGATATTTAAAAATACAATACGATATAAATTTACAGTTTAAAGAATAAAAAATATTTACATTTTAAAAAACTATATTGTTTATTATCCATTGCTACAACAAATTTTGTTCGAATAGTTAATCTGAAATAAAAACAACTAAAATTTATTTTGATGTAAAAATTAATACACAGAACACAGAAACTCAATCAAATTAAATTTAGATGTAAAGAAAAAGGAAAAAGTTGATAACGACACACACAAAGGCTTTTAAAAGTCGTGTCGCCCAATGAGGATCGTGCACAGAAGAAGGAAAGTTTGCATAAAACTTTGGCTTTGGATGATATTTGCCTTATTGAGGCATCCACTGGCATTGTCCTGCTTCTGGTTTGGCCGTGTAGATGATTCGTTAGCAGGTGTAGGTTTGGGGTAATTTTCCAGACCAAGATGTTCTACCGAGGGAGTCCACACCTTTGCTAGGGAATAGAAAGTTGTCTTTACATCCGGATGATTGGGGTGACTCAATCCGAGGTCTTTCTCTTGGCTGGATACAAGATCTGTAATCTGATCGACGCATATTTCAGGTGACCAATTACACCCGCAGAGAACATCTGAAAGCATTGAAGTTGGAATAGCTCCCAAAGGCGTGACATTGGCTGAAAAAATAAAACACGTGGTTGGATCTCGAATGCAAATGTTGCTTATTTTTTCAAAGACGGTGTCTGGAAATGTTTTGAAAACTGAAATAACTTTATTAACAGCTTTGCATGTGCTTCTATTGAATTGACACATTATTTGTAGCTTCCTCAGGCTTTCACTAGGTAGTTTTAATAAAGCTGTAATGACTTCATAATGACTGCAATTTGGGCATTCCTCTCGTACCACACGGGCTAAAGCACGAGTCTCTTTACGTGACATTGGCTTTTTAAATAGAGATTTACGAATTCCTTCTGGTAGCCATTCATGAAATAAAGGTGTTTTTGGTGGCGAGTCAGCAACTACAGGTAGCGAGTCAGCAAATACAGGTAGCGAGTCAGCAATTACAGGTAGGGAGTCAGCTACTACAGGTGATTCAGATCGTGAGTCAGCAAATACAGGTAGCGAGTCAGCAACTACAGGTAGCGAGTCAGCAATTACAGGTAGGGAGTCAGCTACTACAGGTGATTCAGATCGTGAGTCAGCAAATACAGGTAGCGAGTCAGCAAATACAGGTAGAGAGTCAGCAAGTACAGGTGATTCAGGTCGTGAGTCAGCATCTACAGGTGGCAATGCAGGATCTAAAGATTGGAATGAAAAATATGTCATATATTTATACAACAAAGACTTCAAAGATAATCAAAAGACAAACTATTTTCAAATCGCTTATATTAACTTCACTGTCCTGTCATGGGTGGGCGAAAAAAACAAAAGTTAAAATGACCCACTGTCATTGTCAGATGTTATGTGTGAGGATGACTGGGCGTAGATGTAGCGAGAGTGTGTAAACAATCCATGAACACCAGTCACGTGGACGGTTGGCATGACAGAGGTCAAGAGAGAGACAGGGTGTGTGACTCGGGCGGTACAGACCGGTCTGGCGAGACGTGGTACTATATAGCTAAGGACAGTGTGAAGACAGAAGGAGAGTCGAGAGTTGAGGGTGGACCGAAGTGGTCATGAAAACGGTTGAGTGTAGCTATACACATTGAGGTAGACGTACGGGGTGTGATGGACTTGGAATGATCTGAAAGCTACTAAAAGTTTTCAACTGTATATTATTTCCATGGATATACCTAGCTTGAAGTTATTAAATTTGTACTGATAATTAACCCAGTGTTGGTGTCTTCTTATACCACGTACAGTCTGGCCTTATCTCATCTTATCTATACAGACGCTCCTTCTATGCAGAAGATAATTGCGTCCACAGGCCATGACAGATGATCTGTTGGCAAGTGATGCAGCGTTCACAGGCCACGGCTTTGTGGGTTCCACGCATTACCCAGCCGTCTAACTAGTGTTAGGTACCCATTCGGAGCTGGGTGACTCAGGGACGCCGAAGGCCCCAGGAACAAATCCTTGCCTTCACATGAATTTGAACCCGTGACCATTGGTACGCCAGTCGAGCGCGCTGCCACTCGACCACCACTTTGGTGTTTACATTAACCAGCCGAGACTCCCCTCGGAGTTACCGACGCTGGTGAATATCTGTGGCCAAGGGCGGACCTGAATCCCCCTAGCCACGACGCCGCCACACCCACTTCCCATGATCCTATTATTCCTATCGAGCTGAAAATCTGCACATAACTTGTGTCACCTAAAAATGCATTGTATCGAAATTTCAGATCGATCGAATGTACCGTAATTAAATTAAGGTATTTTTAAATCCCTTATATTAACTTCACCGGCGTCTCTCTCTCTCTCTCTCTCTCTGTCTGTCTGTCTTGGGCTCGGCGGGCGGAAAAACAGAAGTCAAAAATGACCCATTTCCCATGATCCGATCTAACTGAAATTTGGCACACGGACCCGTCGAACCTAACAATGCATCGTATCAAAATTTCAGATCGATCGAACGTACCATAATTAAATTAATGCATTTTTAGTTTATCCTTATATGAGGTATGTAATTCAAAATTCACTGTTTGTTTTTTTTTAAATTCCAGTTCCACGTGAGTTTGAGTTGACGCCAACCGTCGTGTTGACGACGACCGTCGTGCCGACACCCCCTCACATCCCACCCCCATTTATTAAAGACAAGGGACATCACTCAGTGTCAGTCTGTAAATGTTTAAAAATAATCACTACTGTTAGTTATGTCTCATATATAAGGGATTTATAGTCAAAAACTTTGTTTTTACGGGTTTGTTTTATTAAATCCCTTATATTAACTTCGCGGCCGTCTCATCATCTCATCATCTCATGGGCTGGGCGGGCGGAAAAAGAAAAGTCCAAAATGACCCACTTCCCGTGATTCGATCGAGCTGAAATTTGGCACACTGACCCGTCTGACCTAACAATGCATCGTATCAAAATTTCAGATCGATCGCACGTACCGTAATTAAATTAATGCATTTTTAGTTTATCCTTATATGAGGTATGTAATTTAAATTCACGGTTTGTTATTGTTTTTTTCCCACGTGAAATTTTGAGCTGACGCATTGAGGCGACCCAACGAAGCGGCGGTGCGCTTTTGTATACATTTTACGTGTCACTCTTAGCTCGGTCAAGCGAATCGGTGACCAGACTTTTCCCCTCTCCCCCCCACCCCTCACTAGGGTTATGATGCAAAGTTGAGTTAAGACAGATTCAGTCTGTAAATGTTTGAAAATAATCAATACTGTTAGTTATGTCTCATATATAAGGGATTTATAGTCAAAAACTTAGTTTTTACGGGTTTGTTTTATTAAATCCCTTATATTAACTCCACCGGCGTCTCTCTCTCTCTCTCTCTCTCTCTCTCTCTGTCTGTCTGTCTTGGGCTCGGCGGGCGGAAAAACAGAAGTAAAAAATGACCCACTTCCCATAATCCGATCAAACTGAAATTTGGCACACGGACCCGTCGAACCTAACAATGCATCGTATCAAAATTTCAGATCGATCGAACGTACCATAATTAAATTAATGCATTTTTAGTTTATCCTTATATGAGGTATGTAATTCAAAATTCACTGTAAATTCCAGTTCCACGTGAGTTTGAGTTGACGCCGACCGTCGTGTTGACGACGACCGTCGTGCCGACACCCCCTCACATCCCACCCCCATTTATTAAAGACAAGGGACATCACTCAGTGTCAGTCTGTAAATGTTTAAAAATAATCACTACTGTTAGTTATGTCTCATATATAAGGGATTTATAGTCAAAAACTTTGTTTTTACGGGTTTGTTTTATTAGTTTATCACTATTTAGCGTCTGCTATAGTTGACCTCCACGTGCCACTGGAGTTCACTCCAGCCTTCGTTGATTACATCCCGTGGTTTAGAGCAAGGGGAGGTCAGTCACGTTCAGTCTGTAAATGTTTGTCGCCCGGTGCGTATTATATTCAATATATAATCAATACTTTTAGTTCTATCTCATATATAAGAGATTTATAGTAAAAAAAACTTTGTATTTACGGGGTTGTTTAATTTAACAGCATAAAACTGCTGTAAAGACAATGAAAGACGGCATTAATACCGTGATATGCTCCGCCTGGCTCATTAAGATGAATGAAAGTGTAAAAGAAGGATAACTCACGAAATACACACACTTTTTGAGACATCAGACTTACCTGTCCATGCGTTGACTTTTGAGGCAAGAAACACCAGTGGGATTATTCCCGCAATAATCAACAAGCGAAATTTCCACATTGTGAGGCAGTTATTCTCTTCCACTTCCAGCGAGCAGATCAGATGAGTTTCGACTTAAAAATCCTCTCTATTTAAATCCAAAAAGCAAGCGTATATAAATCCGCGCATGCGCAGTGAAAAACGCTGACAATTTATTTTTAAGGGGTTCTAAAACGTTGTAGTTAACTACCCACTATTAAATAAATAATGAGTCAAGTTTTGTTTGAATGTTGAGAAACTTAATTTTTATTAAAATAATTTTTTTAAATAATTTTTATCCGTATGATAATTTTAATATTTAAATAAATATACATTTTGTAATTGTATCCACCAGAATACTTAGAATCACTTACTCACTTTTTTAAATTGCCGCCCACAGATAATTTACAGGTCGAAGTTATTGGTCAAAAATTGTATCAACATGTCAACGCTGACCTCTTTAGCACAAGGTCAAAGTAACACATCATTCCAACCGCATGTTACTGACGTTGCGCTACAAGTCAGTACCATCCGTTATGCCCCCTCCCCAATAAGCAATAATGTACAGATCAAAGCGCTGGCAACTTTTGTAACCTTTATTTACGCCTTTATGAACGATGCATGGAATCTCTTTATTTTGAAATTAGTAACCGTTTTCGTGAACATAACTTGCATTCCTCCTTTAAGTAATTGATTCTGAATTATGCTCAGACCATCATTTAAACCACTATCTCGAGTTCGAAGCTTGTTATCCTGTACTTCCTGCAAAATTGGCTCATGATACCATCCATCCACCCCTGTGGCACTACAGCCCATGTAGGGCTTGGGCCTGCCTCACGACCTCCTTCCACTCAGTCTTTATCAACGCCTTTCTTCTCCAACATTGGATGTCCAGTTGTTGTAGATCTTTCTCTACATAATCCATCCAGGGAAGCCTAGGTCTTCCCTTGTGCCGTTTTCCTCTGGGGTTTTGTTGATGTACCCTCTTTACTCCTCTATCATTTGACATTTTTTCTAGGTGTCCTGCCCAGCGCAGTTTGCCCTTTTTTATTTCTGCAATTATTGTGGTATTCTGATATAGACTGTGACTCATGATACAGCTTTTATATTTTGTACCATGATAGATGCATACATGGACCATATCCCAGGGGAAGTAACTCATTTTTAAATTAAAAAATGTAGATTGAAGAACTTTATTATGTTTGTTAATATTAATAGTATAGGCAGAATTAGTGCCTCTGTGGTTTCGTGACGCTTTTATTAGTGTAGCCGCTTTTGGGGAAATCTATGGCCTCACGAGACGGAAGGATGCCCGATTAATATGGTTTTTGTTAGCATAATTTGTTTAATTAAGTTTTGGTCTGATATGGACACTGAAATATGATTATGTCTATATGGCTAATATGGTTAATTCTAAATGATGAGGGTTGACATGAAGATGTTTAATATGATTACATATAGTTTTCAGGAGCGGCCTTTGGGGGTGGCAGCTGGGGCTATCGCCCTAGGCCCGGCGCTTAGAGGGGCCCCGCGATTCAGACTTGAGAATATTTCGCCCAAGTTAAATTCACCGTAAAATCAAGCACAAGCTGAAGTTGATATAAAACTATCTGAGGTGAACGATGTCTCAAGATAGACTCTGCGGTCTGGCGGTTCTCTCAATAGAAAAGGACATCGCTGGACTACAAAGACCTCATCAATGAATTTTCCACAAGAAAGGCGAGAAAAGTGGACTTTTGTCCATGCGAATGATAATGGACTTTGTATAACTGCAGCCGACATAAAATAATGCCATTGAACTTGACAGTGGAAAGCAAACTGCATGCCTGTCATTAATTAGCGTATGTAAATTATAAAGTGATTCGTTGATGTCTTTGACCAAGATATATGAGAATGTCATCCTGCATGTCGAAGTACACTGCATGTAGTCATGTACACAATGCACTTGCGATTAGAAACATTCATTTGAAATATTGCCTTGTAGAATAAATTGCGTTTTAACGTAATTCGTTATGGTATTTTTTCGAAAAGAAACCATTGTTCATAAATCGCGAACATAAATATATTTTAGTAACAAAAGAGCCGGCAAATATTGCACTGCTGAGTTTGCGCAAGAATTGATCTAATCGAGATATTATGACCTTTTGGGCATATTGGCAGTTCGCGATCGTCACCAGTACTCTGGCCCCGCGGGGTCATTGTTGGACCAGGCCTCGCGCGTACCTAACGCCGCCTCTGGTAGTTTTAAAATGTTTAGTGTTGATATGAAGATGTCTAATATGGTTAGTTCATATATGGTGAGGTTTAAAGTGGATAGTGTTAATGTGGTTATTAGATATAATATATTAGGTATTGATTTGCTTATGATAAGAACTAATATTGACGGTGTTAATTATATGGTTACGTCAAATGTGTGTAATATGCTTTTTTGGTCTTGTTTTTTTAAAAAGCCGTCTTAGGGGTCTGATATCTCCTGCTCTTATTAATACTTTGATACTTGATATTTTTGTTCACGTCCTCTCTCTCCTTCTCTCTTTTTAGTGAACTATTTGTTACATAAATTGTTTACACATTAGGAGAAAGATTAGAATTTAAACAATTTATCTAGAAATCTGCTATAACTTGTTGTTTTTTTAAATTTCAAAATGCGTCAATGCACCAATTGCCCTCGTCCCTACCCTTGCATCGGAACATTCCATCCCTCATTTATGTTGTCTGTTTCCTATGTCAGTGTCAATATTCTGTATAACAATCGTCCGACACTTACGACAAAGGAATGCTTCATTTCAAGTTTGGAAACAAGCTGTTTGCAGAATGTGTGGGGGAGGACTATAAGATCTGACCCCAAACACTGGTCATGTACAGTACAGCACCACAGCCCTCGTACAAGGGGTTATCAAATTTAGATGAACTTTCAGCTAAAATCTGGACTGTTGCAATTGCCGTCACTTATCACAATGTAACACATTGTATTACTATGTGTGATCATTTAAAAATTAATTTGATTCTTATCGTATCTTTTACAGAATAATGTTTTATAAATCATATTATTGTGTCCTACGCGTATTTGTGGCTTAGATCTAGTCATGCAGTTTTATTACAGTTTTACATTTTGACAAAATGGTAGTTTTCTTTGTTTTCTCGGGCAACCCATACCACGTCCGAATTCCGGACGGGAAAAAAGAGAAATTGTATGTGTTTGTCCTTGTATAGAAATATGTAAAGTGTTTTTATCCTTATGTCTATCTGACGGTTGTATTAGGTTGTCTTTGTGTTGTTTTTCCAAATAAGAATTAATTGCCCTATGTTTCATGACTACTTTGCTCCCTTTTTTTCTTCTAATCCTTATTTTTTTAAAATTTTAAATTTTGGTTTTATTGTCAGTTTTGAATATTCTCCCAATAAATCTGGGAGTGTCATCTTTAGACATTTTTTGAGAATATGCCCAAAGTGGTCAAATAGAAATCCTTTTGATTCCAAAAATTTTCATTACAACCCATCAAATTCTCAAAGTTTCTAGTAAAACTCTACAATTGTTAAAGAGTTTACTGCAATTAATCAGACACTCATTACTCGTTCATGAAAACTGAAAATAAAAATTGAAATTTGAAAACGTTCAAAACCTTCAACAACAAAAAAAAACAACCTTAAATTCTCGAGCGAGGTGTTTTGAATAATTTCCAACGATTCTTCAAATATCTGTTTGATATCACTTATTTAACTATATCACTCATTTAATTATATCAGTCATTTAATTATATCAGTCATTTAATTATATCAGTCATTTAATTATATCAGTCATTTAATTATATCAGTCAGTTAATTATATCACTCATTTAATTATATCAGTCATTTAATTATATCAGTCATTTAACTATATCACTCATTTAACTACATCACTCATTTAACTACATCACTCATTTAACTACATCACTCATTTAACTACATCACTCATTTAACTACATCACTCATTTAACTACATCACTCATTTAACTACATCACTCTTAACTACATCACTCATTTAACTACATCACTCATTTAACTACATCACTCATTTAACTACATCACTCATTTAACTACATCACTCATTTAACTACATCACTCATTTAACTACATCACTCATTTAACTACATCACTCATTTAACTACATCACTCATTTAACTACATCACTCATTTAACTACATCACTCATCACTCATGTAACTACTACAAAATACTATTTTGGAAACTCCTCTCGTTATCGCCAGAGCGGTGCTTCTCAAACATTTTAGTATGGCGGACCAGAAGGATTTTTTTCAATTGCAACAGGGACTGGTGCACTATATTCCTTGTAATGAATTGGTAGCGAAGTGTAATTTTTTTTTCTTGGTGTCATATTATGTTCTTATAGCCGAAAAATTATATTCTATAGGGTTAGTTTTATTGGTTTCAAAGGGAGAATTATAATTATTAGATTTTATTTCCTTTCTTTGTAATTTCTGCGGTAATTTTGCCGAGAATCTTTTTAGGGTAGCCTATAAAATTATTTTTTTAAAAACCATTTATAATCATTTCGATTTTAAATGAATGGAAACGTTTGAATTGAGTTGGTAGTCAGCATGCTCTATCAACGCATGTTCAATACAAAGATGCCTATAAAATTTGTATCCTGAGTGATAAAAATTTAGTAAAACCTTTATGCTAATAAAGTGACCATTCAAATTAGCAACTGCTCGACACGAAAATACAATTTTAACGCGTGGCTTTATGTATAGTGCTCTAGCGCAGTGCTTCTCAAAGTGGCTTTATGTATAGTGCTCTAGCGCAGTGCTTCTCAAAGTGGCTTTATGTATAGTGCTCTAGCGCAGT
>CALYLW010000010.1:2629733-2634733 GCA_944989445.1 Ampullaceana balthica | reverse complement strand
CATAATACGAGTCATGTAATAAGACATTTATGTGAGAAATGCAGTGATACATGTATTAATACATGACATGAGATGTAACATGAGACATGTAACGAAACATGTAGGAAGACATGACATGAGGCATGCAGTGACAAATGTAGTGAATAATACAGTCCCTACTGGACTGCTTGGATTTCACCGCAGCTAACTGTTTTTATTATTATTTCGTTTTATTCGTTTCATTTGTGTACTATTTGTCCGTTGAGGAAGGCTCTTTGCCGAAACGTTCGCTGTTGTGTTACGTCTTGTCAGGCCTACTAATACCCTGTTTTTATATTATAAATTTACCAAATGTAGAGAGAGATGTAGGTGCAATGCAATCAGCTGTGCAGTGAGATAAGCTTTAAATGACGTATATGTGTTTCACACACTATTATAGGTGTTTTTTTTCCTTCCTTTCAGATAATAATTATATTTTAAATAATAAGATAGCTGAAAAAAAGGTTTAAAAAGAAATTACGAGTAAAAAGCAAATTAAAAAGACCGATATAGAAGGGGAGACAAACAACATTTTGAAAATGACTGTAGGGAATTCGTGAATAGCGTTTCTTTTTAGTTGTTGAGAAAATGGATACGTAACGGGTGCAAATCATTGCGTAGTTAGTTATTTGAATCTTAAATCTTTCACAATAAGACAATTGCTGCCCTTAATGTCAGTGAATTAATAAGTTTGCTTCCTTCAACAGGCAATCATCCAGGGATTGCTTTACTTCCATTACTCGACAAAGATCAACATATTGACTTCGTGATGAAAAGTGTGTTAACCCAAACCTGTTGTTAACAGTTTTAAATGCATCAGTTACCTTTCTGTGATGGCTTCACGTCGTACAAGGAAAAGTGTAATAAAAACAAAATAACATAAATTGTAAATGAATAAAAAGAAATTCTCAATCAAATGGAGAATGAAAATCAAGAAAATTATTAGTAAATTTTTATCAGATGTTTTTGGTTTCCTCGAAATGTAATATCTTTGATTCTCAATGGTACTTTGGCTATTTAAACTGTGATAACTATAAAGCTATTTGAAAAGCGAAATATGGTGAAACCAAAGTTTCAAGACTTACAAATCAAAGGTGTACCTTGTGAGACAAAGTTATTTTATCAGTGTAGTATACTGACATTGTTTTTAAAAAACAATGTAGAAGGGCGTAAATTGTCTTAAAATATAATTTTGCGCACATTTTAAAATCTACATTTTAAAATAGTATTATTGCTAAGGCCGTACCCAGACTTTTTTCAGGGGGGGGGGTCGCAAAATTACGCGAAGGCATTTCATGTTCAGATGCCTACATTATATGGTGCTATGACTTCAAATTTCGATGATAATGTTAAATCAATAATTCTTCACCTATGAATTATTGAGGGCGTTGATTAAATGTCTCGTCTTTTTTTGCCTCATTTTGAACCAAAAAAAAATGTTTTCCAAAAAGTATGTTTTCATGCTATAAATAATTAACACTGTAAATAAAAATTTCAAAATAGTATTTTATTAAAAAATGCAAGTACTCGATCATTCATTTCTTTTCTTTTTAATAATGAAATCTGCAGGTGCATGCGTTGATGAATTTTAATTGCATACATTATGCTACGGAACTGACAAGACGGAAAACCACAATTCTATAAGGTTTATTTTTAGAATATATTCGATGTAAAACACTGTCCTTGTTGATATTGAAAGCTTAGTGAATATGCATCAATGCAAGCTCGGTAAGACTTTCCTGCACAATTGAACATCTCTTTTAATTGTGCAAACGTAGGAGTGCCCTGAAACTTCGCTCACACGCGCAGGAAGTCCCAGGACTCCCACGCGCTATTTTCAGTAAGCAATAAATTTTCAGATACATCAATTCATTGCAATGTTTTATAGCTTCCGTGCCATTTTTTGGTAGCTTTGACTCTTCCCATTGGGTGAACCTCATTTCCACCCGCTGAACTCTTCGGGCAACACCTCTGGTGAAGGCAGATCATGCTCATATAAATCCACAGCACCTTTAAGATCTTCACACGTACAATTTCTAACAGCACTTGGCACAAGAGCTAACAGTTGTGAGGATGTTCTGGTTAAGCCAGAGAAATCATATCTAGTTCAGCAATGAAGTGCTCCAGAAATGGATTAATTAAGTTCCGCAGATAATGTTGCATTGGCGTTTCTGCGCTCACATTGCTTCGGTAGGTTTGTCGCTTAGCAATTCTGGGCATTGAATCTTCAAATCTACATTTGTTCTAATCTCTCTTTAACTCTTGGTTGTCGTTTTCGATAAGTGACATAGTCTGAATGATGTTAATCGCTTCTTTTTTTGAAGATCGACTGTTATTCCTTTCAGCCTAGATAACAGTTTGTACGTTACAACAAACGTCACAATATATGTGAAGTTACACAAGGAATGAAGAAGTGACGTTGCTGAGACTTACTGTCCGTGTCCCATCACCATTTGTGGTCAAACTTGGTTCCAGTCCTTGGTCAATGTGTTTTCCCTGTGGCAGGGAAATTATCTCACGAGTCTGAAGAACGTAAACATACGATTGATAGAAGTGTTTGTATTCTTCGTGTCAGTCAGCCCACATAGGTTTGCACAAATCTAGAAGTACCTTACGTTTAGCACAGTAAAATGGAAGACTTGTTTCTATGTTTTTCAACAAGTCTTCGCACTTTGGGCTGTTGTTAAAAACATGCAGGTTTCTTCTTATTTGTCAATCATGTTACGCACATCGGGAAGTCTGCACGAATGCGTGATCACTAGCTTTAAAGCGTGATTGCTGCCGTGTGTGTATACCGCCAAAATACCTCTCGGAGAATACGCGATTGAACTCCCGAGACAGCGCCCGACATAGATGCAGCGCCATCATATCACTGGCCCCTCATATTCTGTAGTGGGATCCCTAAATCTCCCGTTAGTTGTCTCGCAAAATAAATCTATTTGTTACAACAAAAGGGCACACATTTGCAGAAAGGGGTTCGTTTGAACGTACGACCCCCGCCCCCCCCTCCCCTCTGTGTATGACCTTGATGGCGTATTACTTGAAATGGAAGATGGATGGTGACATCCATATATGACGTCAAACGGTTTTTGGATTTTTCATTCCATCTTCCCTCGACACACGTCGTCACAAGAAGCTAGACCACCTCCAAAATGACGCCCCCCTCCCCAAATAAAAAAAGTATTTTCTATTTGAAAACAAACATGTTTCAAATCACTTTTTTGTCATTTAAGTATGTATTTAATGTACGCCTGCACTCTAATATAGTAACACGCGCGAACCCATGCAAAAAAAAAGAAGTTACATAGTGACTTACTAAATCCGCCCAAAACAAATTCGGTTATCGGTTTGGGAAATGTAAAACCGATTATCGCTTTCAAATACGATTATCGTTTAACAAACTTAATTATGTTGGAAATAATGGGAAAAGAACGGACAGAAACAAACATTTTTAAATCCCTTATATTAACTTCACCGCCGTCTCTCTCTCTGTCTCTCTGTCTGTCGTCATCTCTCTCTGTCTTAGGCGGGCGGAAAAACAAAAGTTAAAAATGTCCCACTTCCCGTAATCCGATCGAGCTGAAATTTGGCACACGGACCCGTCTTGCCTAACAATGCATCGTATCAAAATTTCAGATCGATCGAAGGTACCGTAATTAAATTAATGCCTTTTTAGTTTATCCTAATATAAGGTATGTAATTCAAATTCACTGTTTGTTATTGTTGTTTTTTTCCACGTGAAAGTTTGAGTTGACGCGTTGAGGCGGCCCATCGAACTAACGGGGTGCTTTTGTTTACATTTTACGTGTCACGCTGAGCTCGGTCAAGTGAATCGGTGACCAGACTCCCCCCCCCCAGGTTTATGAAGCAAAGTTGAGTTAAGACAGATTCAGTCTGTAAATGTTTGTCGTGTTTTTAAATAATCAAATCTGTTAGTTATGTCTCATATAGAAGGGATTTATAGTCAAAAACTTTGTTTTTACGGGTTTGTTTTATTAAATCCCTTATATTAACTTCGAAATCTTGTCTGTCGTCATCTCTCTCTTCGTACGTCGGTCGGGCGGAAAAAGAAAAGTAAAAAATGACCCACTTCCCGTGTTGCGATCGAGCACACAGGCCCGTCTTACCTAACAATGCATCGTGTCAAAATTTCAGATCGATCGAACGTACCGTAATTAACTTAATGCATTTTTAGTTTATCCTTATATAGCGTATGTAATTCAAATTCACGGTTTGTTATCGTTTTTTTTTCCACGTGAGAATTTGAGTTGACGCTTTGTCGTCGACCGTCGTGCTGACACCGCCTCACGTCCCATCCCCCGTTATTAAAGACAGGGGACATCACTCGGTGTCAGTCTGTAAATGTTTGTCGCGTTTGAACATAATCAATACTTTTAGTTCTGTCTCATATATAAGGGATTTATAGTCAAAAACTTTGTTTTTACGGGGTTGTTTAATTTCTTTTATAAAAATGTTCCCGCTGGGGTTAGATCCCAGGACTTTCCCGGTGCAAGGTGGACGTGATAACCACTACACTAAGAATCATATGTCTTTCTGTGAAGGAAAAACGCAACTGAACGGCAAGTGAACGCAAGAAGCTTTGTTGTCACCCCCCCCCCTTTTTTTAAAATCATCCCACCAAGTGTGTCAACTGTGATTTTTCGACCCCAGCGAGGGTCATTCGTCATGCTAATTTGCACATTGTCGTTTAGGAGAAATATATATATACTAGGTTGCGCTGAGGCGCCGTGGCGCTTACGGCGCCCACTTTTTTCAAATGCCCAACTAACTTATCCTTGTTTGATAAATACTTAATATTGAACATACTGAAATGTACACAAAGTATTTTATAATGGGGATTGTAGGGCGCCTACGGCGCTCACTGCAGCTGTGGGGCGCCTACGGCGCCTACCCTTTTTTGTCAAAAGCCCAAGTAACTTATCATTGTTTGATAAATACGAAATATTAAATTTGCTGAAATG
>CALYLW010000010.1:2379733-2624733 GCA_944989445.1 Ampullaceana balthica | reverse complement strand
TGTAGGACCGGCCAGAAGGGACATGAAACGGAAGCCGACAACTGGCTATGACTGGGAGTACGCGGGACTTGGCATAGGTGTGAAATTCCCGGGGTAGATAAATCACCACTCGTACCAGGTGGCCTGGCACGGTGGATAGATGAGTCGTGGGGGGTTCAACAGAGACGATTATGTCAAATCGGCCCCACCCCCGCACGTCCGAATCTAGGGGGGGTGTACTAGATGATTGACATATTAGAGACTGACGTACCGGACATGGGATGAACTCGGGAGAACCAAGGGAGAGCAGACTCCAGGGGACGCACCACAGGGGACAGAGCGAGGACTTGTAGACAGTTGGACTGTATTGATTAGTGTTGTTTGGAAAAGAAACCAGTAAACATATAAAGTGAAATAATTAGTGTTCATGCAGTCTTTGAGTTGGGTGTTTGAGTAAAAGAGCGGAAGACAAGTGTGACTAGGAAATAATAAACAAGTGAAAGCAGAGTATAGTCCAACCAGTAACGAGGTCCATAAAACCAGCAAGGTTCTCAACAGTAGTGGTTCTCAACCTGTGGTCCGCGGAGATGTGCCTGGTGGTCTGCGAGCGAAGCATGACATTTTTATTTTTTAAATTCAAGAACACGGAAAGGTATACATTTTTTCACATTTTAAATATAGTGATTAATTTTAATCCTTTGAAGGCGAGAGCATAACGCAGTAAACAATATGTTTTGAGTCTATGTTTACTTTCAGCTATACCGGAAATCACATAACGTCACGTAGATTCTATAAGACTATGGTATTGATTGCTATATTAACATTAAAAATTTATTTTTTTTGAAAATGATTAGTTAATTAGCTTTAATTAATGTTACAATTATTAAAGTAATATTAAAGTAATAAATTAATTAAATTGATTGAACACATGGATACATTTCTAATAAAGAAAACAACCAAACATAAGGAGTAGGACAACAATCATCCCCACAATCTCTGTGTGTATAAAATGCAGTTCATGAGAGAAAAAAATACGAATTGCCATACGACGGCATGATGTAGAGTATTTGCGTCTTAGCAAATGATCAACCCAGACCACAGTGTGTAATATTCTCGCAAATTCTTGAAAATGAAGCGATGAAACCTGCAAAACTCTGAAGACACCTGAAAACTAATCTTAATGTCTGCTCGGAGAAACCATTTGAATACGTTCTGCACTAAAACATTCACTTGATAGTCAGAAGACCTGATTACGACAGCCCCTAAGTCAATGAAAAGGCTTTAAGAGCATTATTATTTTGTGGCTATTCATCCAAAACCTGGTTATCATGCGTGGGGGGGGGGATGTTTAAAAGACTATTTGAATTATGTGATGCTGTGAGACAGTTTCTTAGAGAAAAGAAAATCAAAGATTGTGATTATTTGAACTGTTCATTATTGGTTGCTGTTCTAGCTTACTTGGCCGACTTTTTAGAAGAAATTAATAAACTTAATTAATCTCTGCAAGGAAAGCAGACACAGTTAATTACTCTCAGTGACAAAGTGTCTGCTTTTACGAAAAAAATTGATCTTTGGAAAACAAGATTATTCCAGTTGAACTTTCACATGTTTGATCAATTGTAAAAATTCACTGAAAAAACAGGAAATGTTGAAATCAATAACCAACTGTTGATTTCTGACCATATTCAATAACCGACAGGATCAATTTAACTTCCACTTTGGTGATGTGAATGTTCAAGGTTTTTCGTTGGTTTCCAGTCCATTTCTTGCACACATTGTCTCATTAAATTTACTACCATCGAAATTAAACCAATTCATGGAACTTGACCAGCGATACTACTTTGAATATGTTGCATCAGAAAGTGAACTTGATGAAATTTTGTTGTACTCAGAACTGTCTCAGAAAGCTTAAAAAGTACTTTTACCTTTAGCAACATCATATCTTTGTGAATCTGGAGTTTCTGCATTGTTTATAATCAAGACAAAACATCGTTCCCGACGTGACGTTGAACTACGATGGAGTCTTTCAAGCATTACACCTCGTTTGGATGTGCTGTGCTAAAAAGTGCAAACTCAACGCTCGCACTAAATGAAGTAATATAGCAGT
The DNA here is from genome assembly GCA_944989445.1 of Ampullaceana balthica. Lineage (NCBI taxonomy): Eukaryota > Metazoa > Mollusca > Gastropoda > Lymnaeidae > Ampullaceana > Ampullaceana balthica. Next base: position 2,622,647 of record CALYLW010000010.1, on the reverse strand, counting down.
CTTACTAATACTAACTACTGTTTATGACTTAAAGTGTTTTTTTTTAATAGTAAGCAACACGAATTGAATAAGACTATAAGTATAATACTAGTAAAAATGACATTAGTTCATTACCAAAGAAAGCCATTACAATCTGTTTCAATTCCATATTTTTGGGAGCACGCAAATTGTAGAAAATTAGTATAGTTTTACTTACTAACCTAACACTTATACTGATAACTAGTTACATACAAAGTATATCTATATATACATTTCCAGCATGGCAGTAGCACAATTTTAAGTAGTGGTCCGTGGCTAAGAAATATATTTTTCAAGTGCACCGTGAACATCAAAATGAGAACCACTTCTCTACAGTATTACTTCCATCACCTGGCCCCTGCAGTTGGCAGCACAAGATGGCCTTGACCTTTTCACCCATCCAGCGGACAGCCGAACGGGTCCACACACTGTGGGCTGCATCCTTGTGAACATGGCCAAACTGTCGGCAGTTGTTTAAAACTTGTATGAAACCCAACTGGAGAAATAAAGAACAAAAATCACACGAATGAATGAATACTCGCCTTCTCCTCGTACTTGATAAAAAGGACATTTACTAAGTACAACGACTTTAACAGAATGGCTTTTATAAGCGTAAAGTTATTTTAGGAAACAAACGTCATGTTTCTTTTGTTTAAAAATATAAGTTATTGAATAGATTACGTTAAGCCTGGCAAGGACGCAAAAGTAAAAAGAAAACAACAAAATAACGAAGATATCGTCGAAAAAGCCTTCCTGCAGCAAACAAATAAAAACAAGAATATGTAATTAATATACAACATTTAACTCCAATGTGTGGTCCAAGTAGATATCAGCATAAATACCTCAGACCTCTACCCAATTCAATAACTTCATTTCAACTTAGCCTGACTGCAGTAGAACAACCATTTTGTATAGTTCAATAAATGCTGTGCTAATATCATATATTAAATTGTAAGCATATTTTAAACAAATATTGTAGGCAGAGCAACAATGCCATTACTTTTAACGAGAGACAAAGCCCGTCCAAGGACGTTCCGCCACCGTTGGGTGGCATGTTGTAACTCCCCTCCAACAGCCGTCTCGACCGGAATACATGTGCATCACGTCAAAAATACTATTCATTATAGTTAAAATAAATTACTCGTAAAAACAGAGCTTTTACTATAAATCCTAACGCGCATAGCTCAAAATAAAATCTTGGAAGAAATACTGCACCAAAAATAACTCGTTTTGAACGTCCGCGTAAACGTGTTCAATATGATTGGCTGTAGGAGTCATAAGTGTTTGAGGGACCAATCGCTGTCGAGAGCCGGACAGAACGGACAGAAACTTGCCTATTAGTATATATATGATTTTTTAAAAAAAACGTAAAAAACAAAGTTTTTGACTATTAATCCTTTACATACGAGACATAACTAAAAGAATGTTTATTATAATACGCAGCGCTAGAAAATCCATGAATCCAAAATTTTAGTTATGTCACGTAAAACATGTTTAATATAATACCGATCGGGAATATATTATAAAGAAGTATTGTCAATATAATATGCACCGCACGCGCGACAGGAAAATAGTAAAAAAGGTTGTTCAATATAATACGCACCGCGACACTCCAACATGTACGTTCTGCAAATGTAATAATAGAGATAATCCAAAAATTCATTAATTTAATTACATTACGATCGAATGATCTGAAATTTTGAAATTATGACAATTTAAAACTACCATATATACTTGTTCTAAAGCCGACCTTTTTTGGACACATTCTCGGGGAAAATGTGTGTGTGGGGGTCGGTTTGCGAGCGGGTCATAGTTGATTTTTGCATATGTATAATCATTGAATATCGGTGATGTTAGGGAGTAAAGTGGGGGGGAGGGATGGTGTCTACTCTCACGGGCTTGTGTCGGGATGTCAAAGCAAGTTGGTTTTCCTTTGATGTGAAACAGCAGACACCGCGTCTATTTACTGTCAAGCCTTCTAGCCAGTATCTCTGTTTCCCCCCATCCCTCTCAATATCAACATTGTCCTTGATTAATTTTCGCTTAAATGACTTTGTCCCTAACTCGAAAACTCCAAAGTCGATTTTTTTCCGGACCCCTTTGATTTCGACTTAGAGAGATCCGAGTGTAAAATGTGTATCATTTTGATAATGCTGTCCTATTACTTTTTTGGGGTCGGCTTGCGAGCGGGTTACACACTTTTTATACCATTCTCTTCAAAAAGTGCGGGGTGGGCGGGGGGGGTCGGCTTATGAACGAACGGGCTTTAGAACGAGTATATACAGTACTTACAATGCGTAACCCGGGGCTTTTGTATTTTCTAAGTGGTTGAATAAGAAAAAAAAACCAAAAGACAAGATCCAGGACAACATAAGTGTCGTCCGTTTAGGACAGGAAACACCATCGCCAGTTGTGTAAACAACGTCTGACTGTGGAGCGACGTACACCGACAACAAGCTTCTTAAAATGGCAAGTGTTCTGTTCTTTTTTTTAATATAGAACATTACATTTTAGCCGCGTTTTTAAAATAAATAAATAAAACGAATGAGCTCTTTCGCTCACGTATAACCTACGTAAGTAACATTCATTTTCTGTCTTTTATCTATAAAGAACAAAATTTAAAAAAAAATGTATTGAAAACAGTATTTATTCAATGATGAAGCCAAGCTGAAAATGTTTTAAATTAAAACACATGTGGCATTAGTTCCATATTCATTTAGACAGGACGTTTCTTTGGGATACACAAATGTTTTAAGCACTTGATTCATTTTGTTTAGTACCATTTTTTTGACATGATGTTTCAATTAGGGCTGGGACTGAATAAAAAACATTTGATTAATGGGAAGAAATATTAATCGATTAATTGATTTATTACGATTAATTATATTTTTATAACGCATATATATATCCCGTTAAGTTGCCATTCATTATTTCGCGAAATCGGTTAAGTCGTGGTAATTCCATGGCCCCCAAATTTTGTGACGTAACACAGCAAATTGTTTCTGCTATGCAAGAAATACGGAATAAAATTCTTTTTGTTTACGAATTCACCCCTAAATTAATAATAATAATACAAGGGGAAAGTATGTAAGTAACAAAAAATATAAATTAATATATAGGAAAAAATTAAAGAGATATTTTATTAAATTATAATGAAATTTTAATAGATCATATTTATTTTAATCGATTAAAATTCCTAACGATTCATTCATTATGTAATCGTTAATTTCACATCCCTACTTTCAATAAAATGAACAATCTTTCAAATCTAATTAAAAGCGTGCTGAAAGATTCATTACCGGTTACCACACACAATTGAAAAGATTGACACTGCTGCCTATATCCCTTAATATAGAAACTATGCAGAAAATAAGAAAAAAAACATTAAATTTGTAATGCCACACGAGGCAGAAAGTTGTAGCTGGGAAATACAACTCAATAATGTAATGCAATACTCAGAAATAACCTTAAAAATAATCTTCTTCCTTTTCTTATATGCAAGAACAAACACATGCAAATACCCCTTCTTATCTGGTATCTTTATATCTCATTATATTCTCACACATAAGATCCACTGTAACATATTTAAAAAAGGACATTGAAACTGCAAGTGTATCGCGTAAAAATTTTTTTTTAGTCTATTGTTGGCCTTGAGGTTTTCGTATATTTTCATATTATGTTATATACAAGAAGACGTCATGATGGACAAGTAAAGTTTGAGAACCATTGATGTGAAAGTATTCATAAAGAAAGACAACCACTTAATTTAGCTTGTTTGAGAACCATTGATGTGAAAGTATTCATAAAGAAAGACAACCACTTAATTTAGCTTGTTGTATTTGTTAACAATCTCATTCACTACTTCAAAGTTTCCGTTTAAATACTTGTAACTTGTTTAGACTAAAGGGAGTCCTCGGGTTACTCCGGTCCCGACTTACAATGTTTCGTGGTTACGAATGCCCCCCCCCCTTCCCAGTAAAAATAGTAAAAAATAATATTACTCGTCATTCTGTCTTTTTAAAAATTAATATCTATACACACACACACACACACACACATACATATATATATATATATGTGTGTGTGTGTGTGTGTGTGACGTGACGTAATTTATAGACGGCCCAATAAGAAACAAATTTAAAATCATTGTGTTTTACCCAAAATTTGGAAAAGCATGTTTTTACACTCACTTATATTAAAGTTCTTTAAATCAAGCAGTCATTTTATTTCTAATGCATCTTAAGTCTAAAGGTCTTATTAACGAATGTTAATAATAGTAAAATTGCACTAAATTAACCAGCGCAGGCATAATGTGATCAGTGACTCTCTTTGTAACTTAACAACACAAGTTCAGTACGATTTGTGACTCCCTTTATAGCTTATAGAATGTAACTCAGAGCTCAAACTATTCCTCCCTTCCAGATGGCAGGACAGTAAGAGGCTAAAATGCTCACGATATACCAACTGAAAACTACCATTTGGTACAGATCTCAACATACACATACACACACTCACACAAAAACAAGACACCGGTACATTTTTGAATGCCATGATCAAAGACTTATAGAGCAGCGATGCATTGATGACATTTCTAGAACCCTAATATTACTAGAAACTATCATTTTTCTTAATGATTAACTTTTGATATTTTAATTCACGCAATTAATTCGTGTAACAGACGAATTTTCAGTTAATGTCTACCAGGAAATTACATAAATTATTCTCTACAACATTTGACATTCATTCATTTAGTAATTAACTGATGTACGCTTTCCAATAATACTTTGACAAGCCATACATTATAATAAACATATATTTTTAACTTTACTCCACATTTATTGAATTTTTAAGGTGGGATTTCTGAGTTGGACAGCATTCAAACATGTAGATAAAGATGACTTTAAAAAAAGAAGAAAAGACTCCTTGACAGAGTCTGAATGGTTAGCACCATGTATTTTCATGCCCTTTAATATTTATAAATAAGAGCACAAAATATTATCTCTATAATCAACAAATAGTTGGCCCCTGAGAGTTTGTTTGAAAAAACAATTTGGGCGTACGATTAAAAAATAGTAATATTCAGTGCATCTATATATTAATTCACTAGAAATTAGGACAGGCATAAGACGCGAGCTAATAAGCATAACGAATGACCCTTGCTAGGGTCGACCAATCACAATTTATGGTTGGCAAGCGAGGCTTGTGCAGGATGGGGGGGGTCAGGTAACAACAACCGCAGTGCGCATGTCTCAAGACCAACACTGCGTCGGCGGTCCCTGCCATCCCCCTCCGACGTTCTCTCGCGTTGTTTTCATTTCTTCTTGCTGCTGTTTGTGACCGTTCTTTCCACCCGTTCTTTTCACTATCTATGAGCAAGTCTGCGGCGTATGTTACTCCGTGGGTCGCATCTAGTTATTATTTTATCTAATTACATGGTAAAAGTAGTTAACTCATTAGAAAATTTTGAAATATCAAAGTAATTGACTCATATTTACTTGGGGTTTAATACTTTCATTCATATTGTCATGGAGTAGGGCTAATGTTGCGTATGAGCCAAGGGCAGACAAACACCGGGTTTGATATTGACAGGTTTTTATTTAGCTAGTGTTTTACTGGGTGTTTTCTCTTGACAGGGGTTTCATCACGCATTTTACACCAGATTATATATAAACTAGTGTATCACCCGTAAAAAATGACGGAATTTTTCAAAATTAATACACATCAGATTAAAAAATAATGTAATACAGAACTTTCATTTATTTTATTTATTTTTTATTAATTTTATTTTATTCATTTATTTTCATATTGAACAATTTTATGCGGACGTTCGAAAAGGGTAATATTTTGGTGCAGTAATTTGGTGCGCTGCTTTCTAAAATTAGTAGCGTCACGGATGGAACAGACGGGACTTGACATACATTGCAAATTATGTATATTTGCTAGTGTATTAGTATTACCCCTCAAAAGTGACGGAAGTTTTCAGCTGATATCTATTTATTTTGAAAAAAATGCACCTTTTTCAGGGCACCTACGGCGCCCACTTTTTTCAAAAGCACAACTAACCTGTCCTTGTTTGATAAATACGAACTATTAAACTTTCTGAAATGTACACAAAGTATTTTGTAATAGGGGTTGTGTTTTGATTTCATAATTAACCATCATCAAATTCTCTTTTTACATTGTTCCCTTTTCCAAAATGAAATATGAGCTAAAACAATGACGTCATATAATATTCTTTTACAGCGCATCTTTAATTTGCACACCTTTTGATGCATTGGTGCAGTAATTTGGTGCGCTGTTTTCTAAAATTAGTAGCGTCACGGACATACACTACAGACGTGACATAGATTGCAAATTATGTATATTGATGATTAGCTAATTATAGACGCTCCTTCATTAGTTGATGAATATTTATTAATGTATACCTTTATCAACCAATGATGACAAACACATCGGGATCGCCACAGGAACATAACCCCATCCATAATTAGACCCCATTAACAAGCGGGAATCACAAGTAATGGTATCCATAATAGTAATGAATTCACAATCAAATGCGTTAAACAGGGACCTTTATATGGTAATAAACATTATAAACATAATTGTTATTGACTAAATCATTTTCCCCCTCCAGAACTGTGAGGTGACTGCTGTCATTTCTGTTAACAGCCGTAACTGCACCCTGAAAGTGGCTTCTTGTCATAGCACTCAAAAGTTAAACTCCTGGGACTTTTTTTTATGATAGCAATAGTTTCAATGAACACAAACAAAAACAAAAAACATATGATAAATCATATGAGGGTTGCTTAAACTGATTGCTAAGAGGGCCTTATTTTATTTGGTAAAGAAAAACATGCTGAGTCGCGGGCCTTTGAATTACACACACAGAAGCACACACACACACAAACACACACACACTCATGCACACACACGCGCGCACACACAAACACGCACACAGAAACACACACACGCATTTGGGATTATCTAAAATTTTAGTAATAGTTTAAAGTTTCTATTTTAGATTAAAAAACATAGTGCCATTAAAAGATTCAGTAAGAAATTTTGAACAACATATTATTATTACAAAAATAGTGCCTATAACTATAATAGATTCATAAAGAAAATTTTAACAATATATTAAAACTAGGGCTGTTCATGATTATTTTAAATTTAATAGTTAACTTTTCAAAAAATAAACGCTTAAATTTATCGTTAATTTCGATAAAACCATAAATTAAAATTTATGATGTCATAAGTAACAGTTATTAAACGTTCTTGTTGAAAGAGTAAATCACACCGGAATGTGTCCTTTAGATGTAATCTTTTAACCAATTACGCAAAAAAGACAAGTGTGTTGACATTATTTTGTTCTAGAGATGAGCCGGTCTAATTGACAATATAACCAGCCGAGCTGAGCAATTATTCACATGGAACTGAGGTAACTGGTATGCACAAAACGGTCTTGACAATGAATGACATTATCAGTAGTTTTCATTGTTTCTTTCAATTACATTTTGACTTCCAATAATTTGTAAGTGATGGGTCGATTAATCATTAAAAATAATTCAATAGTTAAACATTTTTAACGATTAATCGAAAATTTAATCGTTAATTTCCGCAGACACAATTAAAACGTATTGCCATTAATAGATTAACCAAAATTCAACAATATATGAAAACAGAAGTTTATTGCGTCCTACCTTCATATAATAGCGCGTGCACAAAGACACACTCACCCCCACAAACACACACACTCACGCAAACACACTCACACACACACGCACGCACGCACATACGCACGCACACATCTATATAATATATATATATGACAGGTCCTCCCAGTTTGGAACGTCGATGCTGGTCACCTTCACGTCTCATCTGCATGTGTCCATGAATCTGAGAAGTGGCCGTCCAAACTGACCTTTTCTCAGTCGTTTGCTCGCAGTGTAAGCACGTCCTTCGTATACGTCCAGATTGCATTCGTGCGACGTGCTCAAGCCAGCATGGGCGTCTCTTGGCTGGGACGCTGCACATATTTGATCGAGACAGGACTTCCGTCTTTAGTTAAGTAGAAAGTTGATGGTCAAGTCAATTTTGAGAACCATTGTTTAAAAGACAACTTTAAAGAAACAACTGTTGAGCCTGGCTAGCAATGTAACACAGTACTTATGATTAGCCACTTAAATAAAGCTATATATCTACTATATAAAGCTCAGTTGATGTTTTTATGTGGGTATGTTTCACATTTTTTTACTCTAAGTCATACAATCACGGAAAAACCAAACAACTGGTTTTCAAAATCATTTATTATTATTATTTTTTTAAAATGGCAACATTTTTAATAAAGAAAGAAAATCAGCTGATTGCCTCTGATCATATAAATTTATACATGATAAATGTTTCTTACAATCTTCATGTCAAGCTGATTAAATTGTTGTTTTTATAGATACAGTCACACACACTAGAAAATTAAAATTTAACTAATCAACATTTTTTTTTAATTTATAAATTAACAGTGAACTTGACACAATGGCTGCTGCACGCTGAGCTTGATAATGGTCGACGTCAGTGACACAATTTGAGTTTTATCCTCTAAAGGTAAAAACAACTATGATTTTGCTGTTTTTAAGAATATTGATTGAATTAAGAATGATTTATCTTTTATTTTAAAGTTATGGAGGTAAATCTAAATCCAAAACAAAAACGGTATGAGATTTTAGAAAAGTGTGTGTGATAAATAAGTAACAAGGAACATTGCAGCATGTTGTGAAATGTTGGGGATGAGGTGGGTAGTAATTATTACATCTGAGTTTAAGTTAAACACTAAAATTCGACGTTTTAATTTGAATGCACGAAAAGGTTATCAGTGATATACTATTGTAGAAAAGGCAACATCTGCCTGAATCTACAGTTAGTCAAGAATTTTTTATTTTGATTAGTGAAATTCATCTCTTGATATGTTTTTTTCTTTATTTCTCGTTTTTTCCTTTATGAATGGCTTCCATTAAACCTTGTTGGAGTGGTTGGAGAATAGCTCCGTTTTTGTGTTTCGTGGCCAGACTTCACTGCGTCACAGCGGGACAACCTTTATCCTCGTCCAGCAGCGATAATACATCAGTCATGCGACCTAATCAAACAATTAAGAGTGATGTAAGGGAAAATGTAAACTTTCGACCAGCAAGAATCTTCGACAGAAACAATAAATTAAGGACACACTTTTACGACGATAAGAAAGAACAGACGTTGGCTTACAACGACAATCCAGTTTTTGAATTAAATCAAAACTTTCTACCAAGGAACAAAATTAGATGTCCGCCTTGTTTTTGCCGAAGCACAAGTTCAAATTTAGTGTCAGTCTTTTGTAGCGATTGTATGTTTACTAGTATCCCCCAAAATTTTTCGATTGAAATGGGTGAACTAATCATTAAACATTGTGACAAGCTTAAGGCGTTAGACTTATATACTCTGATGATGTACACGTCTCTGACACGTGTCAAAATCACGACCTACAGTATAAATAAGGTCATTTGCAGTAGTCGCTCAAATATTTCTTCTACTGTCATTGAATTGGATCTTAGTGGTAACTGGATATCAACCGTTGAAGATAATTGTTTTTGTGTGTTCCCCAGTTTGATAAAACTATCCATAGCTTGGAACGACGTGCAAAATGTAACCAAACCGATGTTCACAGGACTCCGTAGTTTAAGTTACCTATCACTTTCCAGGAATCATATCAACTTCATTGCTAGCGACACATTCGATGACCTGGGAAACCTGGTCACCCTTGACATCAGTGAAAATAAAATTATCTACACAGGCTTTGAATTACTGCCGGTTCGTATTTTCATCCCATTGATGAATCTGGAAGTATTGTACATAAATGATGTTTGCAAAAGTGGCACATACCAGTGTGGATCATACCCAAATAAAGCTATCCGGGTTCTAACAAAGCTGAGAGTACTCAGAATCGATGGGGCAGACAGCCGTGGATTAGGACCTGAAATTAAAAGCCTTGTACACTTGAGACATTTGATAATAGAAGTTCCGGTATCACTTAACTCAACAGCTGCATCGTATTTCGATAACGTCCCTTTCATAACGACACTTGACATAGGCGTAACTGTAAATCCCAGAAGTTTTACAAGGCTAACACAACTGGTTAATTTAACATATTTAGTAAATAGGTATAGCAACGTCTGTCAGGCTTTGAATGACATGCAATATTTGGTGGGTTCTTCTTTGAAATATTTAAAAATTCTTAAAGTAGATATTCAAAAGAATGGGTGCAATAAACTAAAAGCCCAGGATGCCAGGTACATTTCATTATTAAGCCTAATTGAACTTGACCTGTCTGGACACGCCCTAGTTTATTTGAGTCAACAATTTATAAAAATGCTACCAGCAACATTGAAAAAGATCAATTTAAGTCACAATGGTTTGCATCCTAAAGTATTTCATATAATTACATTATTTCCTAAAGAACTCATTGAATTAAATCTAAGCAATCAACAAAATTATTATAATGAACATTCCGAGGATGAAGACGTTGATCCACTACTTGGGGCTTTAAGTAAGCTAAACAAAAACAAAACCATTTTTTCTAAAGTAACAGAATCACCCAAACAGCATATCCTTAAACACAAATTAATTTTTAAAAAACGAGAAGCATCAAAACCTAACGTTATTAACTTAAAAATTTTCAAAATAAACAATTTTTAAAAATGCTGTAATTTACCTGAGATTTATTTTCTTTAGTATTTCAAGCTTTTCACTCAAGGAAATAAGTCTTGCTGGATGTGAATTGAACGATTGGACTAAGTTTCAATTAAGTGTAAGCGTCGAAAAAGCTGATTTCAGCAACAACTTTGCTTTGTTAGAAAAGCCCAGATTTTTTCCAGTTAACAGCTCACTCAAGTACTTGTCAATGTCAAACAATTTATTTGGCCAGAATCTTGAATTTCATAACGAGAATTATTTTTTTGAAAATGCAGGTCAACTCATTGCCCTCGACATGTCGAGAAATTTTATCCTAACGATTCCAGATGATTATTTTAGGAATCTAATCAATATTGAAATATTAGATCTTTCCCAAAATAAACTTCAAATAATTAACATTAGCTTTTCCTACATGAGAAAACTTCGATTTTTAGATTTGAGCAGAAACTCAATAACATCCATAGGTAAACTTTGTCGGGACGAACTTGACCTTATTGCAACTGACCATCGGGTTTATCTCGATTTGACATACAACCCTTTACTTTGCACATGTGAGGGACTAGAACAAATGAAATGGATGGCTTTTACCAATGTTTATCTTTTGAGCCAGGATTTTCTCGAATGTAGAAATGAGTTCGACCAAGTTCTTGAAATAGGAAATATCGTCAAACGTGTGGAAACACTACATCGTCAATGTGCTTCAAAAACTGTAATAATTCTCACATGCGTCTTTTCTATTATTGTATTCGGTATTTTGTTGATCACTTCATTGATGTATCGGTACCGCTGGAAGCTGAGATATTTACGGAGCATAGCGTTAGTCAAGCTGCTTGGCTCTAGAGCCGGTGCTACTAACAAGATTGAGTATCGATTCGATGCTTACATCCTATACACAGACGATACCAGGAGATTTGTGTTGCGTGACTGTGTTCGTGAGCTAGAAGAGAAAAGAGGTCACCGATTGTGTATCGAGGAGAGAGATTTTCTACCGGGTACCTACATTGTGTCTAATATTGTCAGTGGCGTGCAGAACAGTGCCAAGACGGTTGCCATGGTAACACCGGAGTTTTACCAAGGGGAATATTCCGAGTATAGCGTGAAGATGGCGCTGATGGAAGAAATCTTTATGCGCCGCTCTGTCCTTTTCGTGTGCATCTGTGAACAAACCGATGATAAGGACCTATCACATGACCTACTTTCCGCCATGAAACAAAATAACTACATTGAGTACCCGCCCATAGAAGACGTAACATTTGAAATAATTGATGAATTTTGGAATCAGTTTTCACTAGCCATAGGCAGAAATGACCTTTAGGAGATTTTAGTTTGATCTCTTATTGATTTTTCAAAACCAAACCATATTGAAATTTTAAATGTGACAGAAGTGTATTACTTCCAAACAAAACGTGCAATACTAATCTTAATTTTTCACTATTTAAAGTACTTTATGCCATTTAAATAATATTTTAAGTAGGGGACAGAAGGATATCCGGCATGCCAGATATCCGGACCAGATATTGGGATTTTCGCCACTATCTGGATTCTGCAAATACTTATGGCAGATTCGGATGGTATCCTGATATCAATGTAGTAAAGAATTTTTAAAAAACAAAATAAATTTATATTAACAAGTTTAGAAACAAATATATCAAAAGTAAAAAACAATAACCAGAAATCAGTACATTTAACAAGAATGGATAGTGAGAGAGCATTCAGTTCAGAGGGGCAGATAAATGATGAAAAGCGTTCTCACTTGTCACCGAACAAACTTGGGATGTTATTGTTCATGAAAAAGATTTGGGTATGAAAGACACTTAATTTTTCGAAACTTGAAAATTGAAGAAACAAACTACAAACTTAAAGGTAACAAGTACTGCTGTACCATGTTACAACTGACTAGTAACTAGTATAACTAAGTAGTAACTATTTTATTTACTCATGTCATTAAATTATTTTCATTGTTATAGCTGATGTATTAATTTTATGTTGGAAAGAATAATTTTATGTTAAAAATAAGAATTTTATGTTAAAAAATACTAACTTTAATTTGTAATTATTAGTTTATACTATAAGCTTTATAGTTAAACAGGAGCCTTGGAAACTGGGTCAGGCTGAGAGTTGGCTTTCGTTTTTTTTACTTCTTTGTCATTGACTGGTACGTTGACAGTAGTCAATCTTTCAATTATTTCAATTCAGTATTTACATTTAAACATTTTAATTATATGATATAAGTTATATCATTGTAATAATTTTATATTCTTTGTTGTTTTTTACACGCTTTTATTTAAGTCACACTGTTTGTATGTTGTATGTTGAATCCGTCAAATCTTGTAACGTAAAATTAAACCTTTGCTGATGATCCTAGAGATAATGCATTTTTAGTTTTCAGTTTTTGTTGATATAAACTAGTAGACAGTCATGCGTTGCAACGATCTCAGTAAAAAAGGAATACATATATAGATAAAAAAAGAAATTACTTTAAGGGTCACCGGGCCCATCAGTTTAACATATGACGTTGGAAAATCTGTAAATTTTCATTACAAATATATAAATATATTTATCTATATTGCTTGTTATCGTGTAAATTTGAATGGGGAATACAATATACTAAAAGTTTAGTAAAAACACATTTAGAGCCACCAGCCTCGAGGAAATGGACATTAGGAGTTCAGTGCCCTATATTAATTTAATATAGGCTCTTAAGATTTTATATACCAAGTTTGGTCAAAATCCAGTTATTTTCTCATTATCTAACAATTAAACTAATTTTTATTTAGCTAATATAAGAAAAAAATACATTAAGGGCCCCCCGGGCCCATTCGGTTCAAGATGTACATTTTGAAAACCTGTTCATTTAAATTCAGTTTCATCAAGGATATATTTCGCAAAATCGTTAAACACCCAAAAAAAAGACATTTGGGACCCCCGGCCCATTTGATGTAAGATATAAATTTCAAAATGATGTTCATTTTAATTCAGTTTCATCATGGATATATTTCTCAAGAACGTTAAAAATAGAATGGCAGATAATATCTCAAACATATACGAAAAAAGACATTTTGGGCCCCCAGCCCTGAAAAATTGGACATTAGAAGTGCAGTGCCCTTTCTAATTTTAATATGTGCTACCAAGTTTGTATATACAAGTTTGGTTAAGATCTACTCATTTACTCAGTAGCTAACGCATAAATTAATTTTTATATAGCTCATATCAGCCAAAAACGTCATTAAGGGCCCCAAGGCCCATTTAGTGCAAGATGTCAAGTTCAAAACACCTGTGTATTTCAATCAATTTCATAGTGGATATATGTATCTATATTTCTCAAGATATTTAATAATTGAATGGAGATTAAAATCTTAAACGTTTGTGAATAAAGACAATTTGGGCCCCAGCCACGATGAAATCGACATTAGGAAATTAGTGCCCTATAGTATTTCGATATTTGCTACCAAGTTGTTATATACAAAGTTTGGTTAAGATCCATCAATTTACCTAATAGCTAACGCTTACAGTATTTTTATATAGCTCATTTAAGAAAAAAAATCATATTATGGGCCCCCGGCGCCCCATGAGTGTTAAATATTGCAAAAAAGTTGCAAAAGTTGCCAGTTACCATCTCAGGAGTGCACTCAAAAGTCTCCAAAAGTTTCATGGCGATCTGATGAATGGTTTAGAGAGCTATAAAGGACATACATACATACATACTTTGATTTTCATATATATAGATATTAAATCTCACATCAATGAGCCACGCCTCAATTCGCCCTAGAGGGATACAAGTAATCTCAATGTGTTGACGTCAGAAGTGGATGGTAAATAGTTTTTACTATAAGTTTAAAAAGAACAATATTTATCAAGACTTGCTTCTCGAAATATTAGCGTGATCGACTGCCGACAAGGAGGTACGGGGTTCAATTTTCAGTTGGGAGGTAATGTTTTATATATAATGTTTTACATAATAATCTATCTATTCACCACTATCACATTTAGGTTATTGTCAATGAAGTTTAACAAATACAAATGAATTAATAAGGTCGAAAAATCAATGTTTAAAAATTTTGATACGCTTTTATGTGCAGTGGATAGGTTCACCTATTTTACCTGTTATCATAGAACATTTATTTTCTTCTTTTTAGTGCACTTTCTATATGTAAATAAAAGCGTGTACTTTAAAAAAAATTGTTTTAAATATTTTATTTTCCGTTAAACTTTAAATGACAGTTGCTCTATAACACGCGGGGGACGCGGTGGTCGAGTGGCAGCGCACTGGACTGTCATACCGATGTCACCCTGAGTCACCCCGCTCTGAATGGGTACCTAACACTACATGTAGTTAGTCGGCTGGGTAATGCGTGGAACCCACAAAGCCGTGGCATGTGAACGCTGCATCACTTGCCAACAGATCATTTGTCATGGTCTGTGGACGCAACCATCTTCTGCATAGAAGGAGCGTCTGTATAGATAAGATAAGATAAAACACATGTTATATCTTATTCATTCTTATAATTTTAAAACTCTAGTCTATTGTTAATATTATAATTATACAAAATAAGTTAAGTAACACATTAACTTATACATAATAAATTATTAATATAAAAAAACAAAACAAATTAACCAGCGTTGATCATGAAATCATTCAAATCCATGCAAAATATAGTAAAAGAATCAATTTCAATACGAGAAAAATATATTTAGTTAAAAAGATACAAGTATAAATATTACTTTACTACATAAGATAACAAACTAAGTTAACTAACAGCATATTAAATAGTCAGAATAAAAGAACAGTTTAATTATGGCTCTAGGTCACGACTTCTTGTACATCACACTACACACACAGCATAACACTATTCGCTTGGTACGCACTACACAGTTCGTTGAACTTCGTTCAAGTTCGTTCATTCAATTCATTGTAAAATGTTCATCGTTCACGTTGACAATGTCACAAAGTGGAAAGCAGATACTCTCCATTTGAGGGATAATAAATATTTTAATAACTAGTATTAAATACTATATATAAAGTAGTAAAATACACCCTATTAGCTCGTACACTTAAATGTGGAGATATCCGGATCCGGAATCCAGATTCGGCAATTATTATGGCCAAACTATCCGGAATCGGCAAATAGTAAAAAACCATATCCAGCTGATCCCTAGTGGAAACTGATCTATGTTGTTATGTATGGATAAGACGTTATCCCATAACTGATGCCTCGCGCAGTGGACGATCAAGGAATAATTCTTTGTCAGAAAGAATTAATTTGAGCCGGGATAGCTCAGTATTGAGAATAATAAGTTGTTTATTACGTGAACCTGAGAGCTCAATATTATGAATAATTCAAGTTTTAACAGTTAATTGTCATTATTGTTGTGAACA
Organism: Ampullaceana balthica; assembly: GCA_944989445.1. Classification (NCBI taxonomy): domain Eukaryota; kingdom Metazoa; phylum Mollusca; class Gastropoda; family Lymnaeidae; genus Ampullaceana; species Ampullaceana balthica. Next base: position 2,606,536 of record CALYLW010000010.1, on the reverse strand, counting down.
TATTCTTTCAATTTTCACAGTGAATTTTTAAAATAATGTTGTGATAATTTTAAGCGTCACCTACGTCATTATTTATATTTTCAAAATTTATCTTTAAGATGGTATAAGTTTTAGGTTGTAGATTTAGCTCCGTGAGTTAAATCTAAAGTGAACAGGGGGGATATGTCAGGGAAATATTATAGTTAATGGGGTTTTCCCGATGTGTATGTGTTTTACTTGCGTGTGGTGCGATGCACATTGGATTGAGCACTATGACGTAAGATGAAAAGATGTGACGCGAGAAAGTGAACGTGACGTAGGGACAGTTGATAGTCTATGGCCAGTTAGAGATTTGCTGTGGTTCCGTGTGGATGGGTCTTGTTGGACTTCATTAAACTTATGAATGTTCTGTTTTGTGTTGAAGTTACTTGAGTTGTAGCCTGTCCTTGTGGTCATTACAATTACCCAGACAACGACGTAACAGGAACAACTTCCGTTTGTTCATGGTCAGCAGGTGACAGATGCTTTCCAGGTTAAGACTGGAGTGAGACAAGGTTGTTTGCTGTCGGCCTTCCAGTTCTTGTTAGCAATTGACTGGGTGATGAAAACATCTACACGGCAGAAAAATAATGGCATCTAATAAATCTTGTGGAAACAACTTGATGATCTTGACTTTGCTGATGATCTTGCCCTTCTTGCACATACCCAACAACAGATGCAAGAGAAAACAAACATTGTTGCAGCCACTTCTGCTAGCATACAAAACATGTCTCAACATACACAAAGGGAAGAATAAAGTCCTCAATGTTAATGCCATCAGTGAATCACCAATCATTTGCGCTGACATTTAACTCTTCCACTGGTTCTTGTTGTGTGCGTCGCCAGACGTCCTCGTTGATGATGACGTTGGACCAGTGAATTCGGAGAATCATTCGTAGACAGGAGTTTGTAACTTTTTTGAACCAGCTGCTGTTGTTCGCTATGTTTCTGTTCCATATAACTGTGGTTTTTAATATCCTGACCTTGGTATGGAGGATCAAGTTGTTGCAGTTCCAGACTTTTAATTGACAGATCAAATGCTGTTTCCGCTTTGCCAATTCTCACTCTTATGTCGGCGTCTGTCCTTCCTCGTATATCACTATATCACCTATGAAATTATAACTTTTTAGTATATCCTTTATTATTCTTATTAACTAATTTTCATAGGTCTATTGTGAAGTAAATTTTAATGTAAAATAATTTTGTATAATATTTTTTGGACAAACAAATTAAAAATTGCTAACATTTTTAGTTTACTTAGGTAGATGTAAGGCATATTGCCTTACGTTGCAACGATCTCAGTAAAAAGGAATAAATTCAAAGAAATCAATGAGTGGTATGTTTATAAAACAATTAATTCCAGATACCTTCACGGATGTGGTGCAAAATAGAGTCCAAGTTTCAAAGCAAATCGATCAATAAAATAATATTTAAAAAGCATTTTAAAAGCATTCAAAGTATTCGGAAACGTTTACTATCGTGTCAGTCTAAAAATAAAGCTCAAATTTATTGTTTTCATTGCACAATTTGTTTGTGTATTTTGTATTTTATTTAAAAGCTTTATTGCAGTCCCATTCTATATGATATAGAAATAAAAAGTAAAGTTTAATTATTATTTCTTGAATAAAAGTGATGTTATATGTTTTTTCTCATTGCACAATCTTTCATGTATCAATGTTTTCAGCCTTAATTAAAGGATCTATATTAGCACCCTCGTGCGGAGATGCTGAAACTTCATAGAGCGCCTCCCCAGAAGGCGGATAAGGGAGGAAGTGGAGGGATCTACAAAGGCTAGGGACCCGAACCGAACAAAGGCAGATAGCCATTTCGCTGTGAGGGGAAGACCCCAAATTGTTGCGCGCAAGGTTAACAACCATGCTGTGTAAAAAATACGTTTACAAAAACCTTAAAGGGAGCTACAAAAGACATTTCAGTCCTTGGAGAGGATGGATTCATAGACGAGGAAAACATGACGCCTAATAGTGAATGCCAATATCTGGAAGCTATAAGGCCGACAACCATTATCTCTACCAGGCCTACAACCGTCATTTTAGCTTGGAATGTCCGCACGATATATGAGGCTGGCAGAGCTGCACAAATAGCCGCTGAGATGAGGAGCTATAAACTCACCATTCTTAGAATCAGCGAAACAAGATGGACTGGATGGGGCCAGAAGAAATGAATCTCAGGAGAGATTGTGTTATTTTCGGGACATTAGGAAGACGATGCCCCATATACTCTGGATGTTCCCATTATGCTATCAAGGGCAGACCAAGGATCACTCTTTGGATGGGAGGCGAATGGACCTAGAATTCTCTTAGCAACCTTTCGGACAAAGAAACATAGTATCCACTTAGATGTCATCCAATGCTTCGCACCAACCAATGAAAGTGATGAAGGAGACAAAGAGGAATTCAACAATAGAGTAATGACCATCGTCCAAGGTCGCCCAGGGAGGAACATCGCAAATCTCATGTGAGACTTTAATGCCAAGATTGGCAGTAAAAACACAGGATATGAAGAGGTTATGGGACAGCAAGGGATATGCGAGATTATTATTTTTATTATTATTATTATTTGTTCACTTATATAGCGCAGTAGCCAGCCTACAGCTGTGCTCACAGCGCTTTAAAAACATGTTAGCAACTACATAAAACACCTTGCACTCTAAATCTTACTAAATATAGTTACACGCACAAAATTTCATATAAATGTTCAGAAATGGACGCATCACCGTCATAAACTGTTAATTTGATGGAGCAATCCTTGACGAAACAAGAATCCATGATGAAGATCCTGATCCAGAAATAATAACGAGTCAAATACACACAATTCAATCAAGAGTTCACGGCTATGCATGCCTGTTAGGCGTAGCCTCGTTCTCAAGATTCCAACAAGAAGTTTCCGAGATCAATGACAATGGTGAGCGATTTGTGGACCTATGTGCCACAGCTGACCTGGTCATAGGCGGGAGTATTTTCCAGCACAAGAGGATACATAAAGCTACATGGATCTCACCTGACATGCGTACCATGAACAAAATAGAACATGTATGTGTTTTATATTATTAGATTGTAGCCTCACATTAAATACAAACTTAAATGACAATAAAGTGATTTGAAACATGCTCATTTTAAAATAGGACATACGGCTTTTATAGGGGAGGGGGGCTCATCTTTGTGACGTCATGTTTAAGGGGGGAGGGCCTAACGTTTTGCTACGATATGTGACAAGGGCGGAAAAGGGGGGGGAGAGATTCGGCCAAAATTGCGTGAAACACGCACGTCGTATACCAAGCAAAATGTTTCGTTAATACAGGGCATATTACCAAGTTGGACTTATACCAAAGCAGACCTATACCGATATGCCACTGCATAATAAAAGGACTTGAATTTACCTTTCCATTGATATGTAATAGTGGCATTTTATGATGATTTAACATAACGTTTTTTGCTGTAAAATTAGCATACATGTGACATTTCTTATCTTTCTAAAAAAAGGTCAATTTTTTAAGAGAAGCAGGGAGTTAACAATCAATTGTTTCATATCAAATTGTTTCTAAAATAGTATCAAAGTATATGTAATCGATTCTATGAACGTTCATCTTTGCCAAAATAAAAAAAATTAAAATTGATAAATAAACATAATAATATCATTTTAAATGTCGTGCATTTAGTCCAGATGTTTTATAAATTAATAGAATTAAAAACAAAGAAATAAAACGGCAAACTCAGTTGCTCTTGATCCTACTTTTTTCCCAATAAATTCTTTAATTTTGATATTATTGAAATGTTGTTAAATATGTATATTCTAGTATTAACTTTATTGAAGTTAAGCATTCCAACGCAAAAAAAAAGTTGTTGAATTAAAAATAAATATCTATAAATCTATATTTAAAGACTCAAAAATGACTGTTTAGATTTTGTTGTTTACTTTCCAACATAACAGTATTTTAAAATGTTTCAAATCCAGTAAACAGGATACTTAGGAAAGGAAACCAGTATACATGTTACATGGATATCTATGAGTAATAAATAAATGTTTAGTATGTTTTAACATTATCAAACACTTTCATAGATTCAAAGTTGAGAGTCGGGTTACTCCGAAGGGACCGTTGCGTCCCCCTCATTTAACTAGCAACGTCATTGAGCGGTGCCGGTTTAGGGCCAGGAGCGCCAGTATGGATTAGCAAAAGGAACCGCGAAGAACGCAGCGGACGCCAGTTTGGAGGAAACCTTACAGTGGGCGTTGCACCTTAGGTAGGTCATTGATGATCCCCAGCTTAGCGGTGGTCCTAACCATTGAGACTCCTGAGTGGCGCCAAAGTGATATGGAAATTCCACCCCTCCTTGTGAGGTCAAACTTAGTGGGAGGCATCTCCGATTTTCTGTCCTGGATGCCCAGGTGGCCGCTTCAGAAGCGACCGCTCGGGGGGGGGGTGTCCCAGTTGTTACGTCCCCTTGAAGGAGGTGGCCAGATAGCTGGGAGGGTCTTCCAGGAAGACCCATGAAGAGCATTAGGTTCGGGGCTTCTCTTTGTCTTCCACATGTAGGATCATAGATTCAATAAAAGACCTAAATTGCTGCTCTTGAAGGATGTACGGGAAAAAATACACGTCAATGAAAATTAATATATAAATAGGAAAAATTGAAAATGTTTCGGAATTAATGTTTCATTAATTTAAAGAAGAGAAACAGTAGAAATAAAAAGATATCCTTGTAAAGCTTACCTTAATTAATATCCCAATACAATAGTGTTACGTATAAATCGGTTTAACACGGTGCGTCCTGCTTCTACAACATCTATGCTGCAACTCACTACTTCGACTATTTAACCGGCGCAACGTCACATCCCCTAAGACACCGCTATAATAAAAGTGCGTTCAATAGCAAGCATCATGCGCCGAAATAAGCATAATCATTACTATCGCGTAAACCCCCATTCGGGCAGAATAGCGACTGTCAAAACAGCGACCGTCATAATAGCGACTGTATCAAAACAGCGATTGTCAAAACAGCGACCGTCATAATAGCGACTGCATCATAACAGTGACTGTATCAAAATAGCGACTTTTTTATGTGCAAAAGGAAAATGTTCGGATGGCATTAAAATGCTCCTTGCTCTTGCCTTCTACCTGTGGATGAAGTAAGCGATGCCGTTAAAAAACTGGTGGCAGCCTGCCCTCCAGAATTAATGCCTTTGTGAATTACTTCGAGGATAACTATGTAGGGTGGAGAAACAGACGTGGAGATAGAAGACAGCCGTTATTTCCTATACATATATGGAGTGTGAAAGCTCGACAAGATGCAGGACTGCCATGAACAAACAATCAGCTCGAAAGTTGGCACAAAGCTTTTCAAGGATCAGCTGAAATTCATCACCAATCCATCTTCAGATTTATCGAAGGTCTAAGGCTGGAGGAAGCCCATCAACGCACATATCTTACCCAGCTGCTATAAGGCAGAGACCAGTGGCGTAGCTGGGGGGTGGAGGGGGTGGTCCACCCCGGGGAGCACTCATTCAGAGGGCGCCATTTGTGGGCATTTGAAAAGTGCAACCATTTCCAACAATCACCCTTTTTCTTTTGAAAGGGGAAAACCAAGGTGAAAAAAATAGGGCTGCGGAAGTTATCGATTAATTTCTCGATTAATCGTTAAAAATTTTATCGATTTAATATCGATTAAAATAATTTTAATCGATAACAATTCGATTAAAATTATAAAAAATATTTATAATGTATTTTAAAATTTTTAGTAATAAATAATTAATTATTAATAATTAAAAATAATTTGAATATATATTTTTACGTACAAACATCTCCCGCGTAATATTAAAATTTATTTTATAAATATTTGTGGACTGGCAGAAACTAAAAATAAAATAATTACAGACAGGAACGAAAGCAAGTTAATAAAAACGTGGTAAAAATCACCACCATCAGCGCAGGGGAAACAGGGGAAATAACTTAATAAAATATAAATAAGTCAATTACCTTTTTTTGTTACTTCCCTTGAAATGTTCAGTTTAATGTCGTCATTCATTTCTATTTTTGGCTTTAATCGAAATTATCGATTAATTAATCGATAATTTTTCAAAAATTAACGATTAAATTTAAATTTAAAAAATATATTAAAAAAATATTCTCAATTTCAAGTCTTAATTAACGGGTCGCACAACATTTGTTTGGTTACATATTGGATGTTATAACTAACATAAAACCTTTAAAAAAATTTAAATCACTAAAAAAAAGATATGTTTTATTTAGAAAACTAAGCGGTATAAGTCATAGATGACCCTTTTATAAGAAAACTAAACAAAATCACATAAGCACTGGGTCGAATAATATGTGCTATTACAGTACATTACACAAACAAGCAACGTTAATCATTAAAAGAATTGTTGTTTGATTAATTTGGAAAATAAATTTTGAAAAGATGTGTCTTAAGTGCAGTCTTAAAAGACTTGGTTGTTTAAATACTACAGATGTGTAATGGTAGAGTATTCCATTGTTTGGCTGCACAAAAAGAGAACGACCTTTCGCCAAATGTTTTGTGCGGGTCTTAGGAACAGATAGAATGCATAATGTGTCCGCAGAAGAGCGTAGCTGACGAGTTGGTGAGTAGACCGACAAAAGTTCAGTAAGATAGGAAGGGCATGAGTCTGAAAAGAAGTTGTGACAGAGAACGACCAGTTTGTAATCAATTCGAGCTTGTATAGGTAGCCAATGAAGTGAGTAAAGTAGTGGAGTAACATGGTCACTTTTTGTGCCTTAAGAAATAGTCTGGCAGCTGAATTTTGAACTTTCTGTAGTTTTTCAATGCATTTTTAGGCGCACCTGACAGAAGAGAATTGCAATAATCAATGTGAGCTAGAACAAGAGCACAGACTAAAGTTTTTGTTGCACTAATTGTTAAAAATTGGCGGATTGAGCTGATCTGACGGGTGGCGGTGTAGGCAGAGCGACAGATGTGATTGATGAAGTGTTTGGTAGACATGTTGTCAGAAATAATGTAGCCAAGATTCCTAGTCGATGTTGTGAACAGTATATCCGAACTGGCTACCTTAATAGAATTCGGAAGAGACAAAGTACTGCGTGATTTAATGTTGCAAAATAGAAGTGCTTCAGTCTTGTCATCATTCAGTTTCAGTTTGCTGAACGTCATCCAAGACTTTACTTCATCAATACACTCTTGTATCAATTGGACAGTAGAGTCAATATTAGAGGGTATGAGTGTATAGCTGAGTGTCATCAGAAAATGATTGGCTTAAAACCAGTGTTGTCCAACCGGTGTGCCGCGGCACACTAGTGTGCCGCGAGAAAATTTTAGTGTGCCGCGAAAGATTTCAAAGATACCATAAATTACTAGGCTTTACGAACCTTCAAGTTTTGAAAAAAATATCCTAAACCAAAAAAGAAGTGAATAAAAACGTTTTATGTTTGCATTGTTCTGGTTGTGAGAATCTCTTGAAAGCTACAAAATTTCTCTCCTCCATTGGGAATACATAGCTGTTGTAAGTAAATAAAAACCCTTTCCTGCTGTTCACTTTTTTAAAAACGTTTAATTACAGACGGGTATGGATAATTTTTTGAAGAGAGGCCAGAAGGATTCCAGCGAGCATCAAAATGGAGAGAGAGCTGCGAACTCCCAGAAGAATGTAACCAAACGGAAATATCACGAGGAATATCTTGTGTATGGTTTCATACAATGTGCAAATGATCCTTATCTTCCGTTTTGTCTTAATTGTAACATGGCATTGTCCAACGAGTCCATGAACCCCAGTAAACTGAAGCGGCATCTGAACTCAAATCATCCAGGATTGAAAGACAAGCCGAAAAGTTATTTCGCATCCATTCGGTCCAACTTAGAGCAGAAATAAAAAATAATGAAGAAATTGTCCTCAATTCCTGTCAAAGCTCAGTTAGCAAGCTATATAATTGCGAATCTTTTGGTCAAACAAAAGAAATATCATTTGGACGCTGAGACAATCATATTGCCATCTTTACGAATCGCAGTTGAGACTATGGAGTGGGGACCCGACGCTGTTGAAAAAATATATAAGATTCCACTGTCTCACCAGACGATGTGACGTCGGATTGCTGACATTTTGAAAGATTTGGACAATCAAATTAAAGAGCATTTTGCGTAAGCCGACGACATCCAAAAGCTCTGGGCAATGCAAATCTATGAAAGTACTGACATCAGCGGAAAGGTGTAACTGCTCGCACACGTCAAACGTGAAAGACTGCAGATGATAGACAGAGAAATGAGAGTTTGCTAATCCAGAAATGAGTCGCATTTTGATCTCATCTGCTCCAAATAAAATGCTAAAGTATCTCATTAATTATGAAACATCTTTTGAATAAACACTGATTTCTAGTGTTTTTTTGTGTGAGGTGTGCCGCGCAAATTCTTTACCAGTTTAGTGTGCCGTGAACGATTTTCGGTTGGACAACACTGCTTTAAACTGAAACCTTTTTGAGCAGTAGAAGTAGTGGTCTTGTATAAAGTACAAAAAGTACCGGGCCCTAAACGGAGCCATGAGGCACACCATAAACTAAGTCTACTTTGTCGGAGATACAGCTATCTACCGATACCACCTGTGTTCTGTTAGATAAGTATGATTGAAACCAAGCAAGAACAGAACCAGAAATTCTAAAATAATGTTCGCAGGGTTTTTAGTGTTTGATGGTCGACGGTGTCAAAGGCTTCACTAAGATCTAATAGGACTAACATGGAGATTTTTCCACTGTCCAGTGCGAGTAGGAGGTCATTTGTTACCTTCAGCAGAGTGGTCTCTGTGCTGTGAGAAGGTCTGTAGACCGACTGATTGGGACCTAGAAGAGTGTGGTCGTTAAGATAAGCAAAAAGTTATTTCAAGACTAGATTTTCAATGACCTTAGATAAAAATGAAATATTAGACACAGGTCTATAGTTGTTTAAATTGTTTTGGTCTAACCCTTGTTTTTTCAGCAAGTGTTTTTAAACAGCAGATTTACAAAAAGAGGGAAAGGTACCAAATGTTAAACTGTCATTAACTATATGAGTTATTGTTGGGAGTAAATAATCTAATGACCCAACCAAAAGTGGAGTAGGGATGGGATCAAGAGTACAGGACGTTGGTTTCGATTTTAGAATAACACTTTTGACTTCATTTTCCGTAACAGGCTGGAACATGTCAAAGCTTGACCTCACAGCAAAAGAGGGAGATAAATTATGTGGTGGTAACATTATTTGTGTTTTCAATTAAAATACGGTTGTACATGAAAAATGTTTCGCCTATCCAATCAAATTGATGTGTAAATAATTTGAATTCGTCAATTTTATGGAAAATTATTAAGATTTATGCAAAGAATATGAAACATTTCAAATTTCTCCGTTAATAAACACCATAATCAGAAGCGTTACTGGGTTTTCGGCGCACAGGCGTTATGAGGTTTTACATATGCAGCTCACTCATTCTCTCACTTATAGATCTCTCTGTTGCCTTCTAAATTATAAATCTTTAATTTTTATACCAAACACCCGGCCCACATTTTTAGTCATATCAAATTAAAGTATTTGAACTTATAAGTTTTAAATTATTTTCTTCTTTTTAGTCCACTTATAAAAACGTGGTTTTAAAAAATCTTTTATTACCTCTTTTTATTTAATTAATGCAAACCCATTGCATGGAACTAAGAGATGTGCTAATAGAAAAAGCTGTTATATCAGCCAAAAAATGTGTGAAGATTTGGAGATATCAACTGAACGCGGAGTTAGAAGGATATATATGAGTGGGTAAAATTACGAAGACGTGATTCTATCTTTAGAACAAAAAGTACAACGAAAAATATTTCTATCCATGGATGGAATTCATAAAAGAACGCTTTGATGAGTTGTATTTCCTTGCAAGAAAATATTCGTATATAATGCCATGTAACCTAATAAATGATCAATTTGAACATCAAATAAATTACCTTATTGACATTGATAAAAACAGTTCAATATTGAAAGAAAAAGGACCCAGGTTTTTATGGCTGTACCTATACTACAAGAAGAGGCATTATGTTAGAAAATCGGGGGGAAAAGGCCCCTTTGATCTAATAAAATTTATTCAACAATACAGATTGGAAAATTCTGTACCCAACATTGCAATTTTTGCTATGAATTTTTTCAACAATTTCTATCAGTGTCGCTAGTTGTGAAAGGAGTTTCTCCAAACTGAAGTTGCTAAAACAATATCTTCGTTGCGCAATGAGTGATTTAAGACTACAAAATCTTGCAATATTGTCCATAGAACAAGATATTTCAAATAATTTAAATTTTGATAGCACAATACAAGATTTTTCTATTATGGAAGTTAAGAAATTAACGGTTTAAATATGTTTACTGTTTACATACTAATTTATACAATTTCTTTGTTTGTAATTTGTAAAAAAAAATCACTTATTTATAAATAAAATATAAAAAATAGTAATTGATAATGTTTTTGGGTGTAAATTTGAAATATGTTTTGTCTCATAAGTGGAGGGGGGGGGACCTGCAACCTCAGTAACTTTCTTATGGCCTTTAAAAAAGTATCGAGTATTTTTATAAAAGTGCATTTATAGGTATATCATCTTACGCGGCCTCTTTTTTAACTGCTTACATAAATATGGCATGCAATGATAAAAATGTTCCCCGCCTTTAGTTCGTTTCAATTAAAATTATTTATTCGTTTATTAATTTATAAAAACCATCATATAATCGACTAAGGCGCCGTCTATAAACGACGTTACGCGATTTTGGCTGATTTCTCCATCCCCCTCCCCCCTCGTAACACGTCATCTCAAAAACTTAGACCACTTCTTCAATATGATGTCACAAAGCTTTGACACCCCGCCCCCCACCATAAAAGCCGTAGTTTCATTTGAAAAAGAGAATGTTTCAAATCAAATTATTGTCATTTAAATATGTTTTAGTGTAACGCTGCACTCTAATATGGAAACACGGATTTTACATAAATGTCTTAAAATAAAGTGTCAGTAATAAAATAGTTAAGTGGAAATTGTATTAAAGTTGCGCGTTTTGACGTGACGTCACATTTCTTTATCACACCCTCTCGTAACACATCGCAACAAATGTATAACCAGGTGCGTGACGTCATTTATGGAAAGCCCCTAAAAGGGCGCCAAATTGGAGACCGCCCCGGGTGACAAAAGTTCTAGCTACGCCACTGGCAGAGACCTGACTCAGAGAATGAAGAAATACGTGACAATGAACGCACGAATCACAGCTGTACAGCAGCATCGAGATCAGTATCATCTTCTACAATACCTTCGAGCACCTGCTCACAATTTAGAGATAAATATCACACACTTTAAGTAACCTTGATCTTCTCTATTCTGTTGTAAATGTTCTTTTAAAACCATTTACGCATTATGTAGCTAAGACAAATAAAATATTATTTTTTCATTCTTTTTTGATATAATTTTATTTTTACTAAGCAGTTGTTTGTATCTGAATGAATGCGTGTATTTGTAGCATAAGTTACTTGTTTTAAATTTTTTTTTAAACACAATTTTTAATTTCAATAAATACTTCATTAAAATGAGATAAATGTCACATAATTTAAGTAACCTTGGTCTTTTCTATTCTGTTTTAAATCTTCCTTTTAATTCATTTATGTATTATGTAGCTAAGACAAATTAAATGTTATTTTTTTAATTCTTGGTTGATATAATTTTATTTTACTGAGCAGCTGTTTGTATATGAATGAGTGCGTGTGTATGTAGCATAAGTTAATCCAAGTCCTTAATTGTTTTTAAATTTTATTTTAATCAAAATTTATAATTTCAAACAATACTTCATCAAAATGTTGCTATTTTGTTTAGTTTTTATTGTTGTACTATGCATTTATGTAGTTTTTTCACTTGGGGTCCTTGGGTAAGTTTAGACAATGAAAAGGGGTCTATGTGTCAAACAAGTTTGGAACCACTGTGTTAGGTGAACAGTTGGACAAGAATAGCTATGTGGTGAAGTCGCTGTTATGACAGTCGCTCTTTTGATACAGTCGCTATTTTGAAGTCGCTATTTTGAACCCGTGCGCGTAAACCCCATTATCTGCTGATATTATAATCGACGTATCCTTCCTCTTCACTTTTAGATTCATCTTACTGGGTTCAGTCGATAGTCTTAACATTATTAAAACCCCAAAGATACATTCCCAAAATAAATATCGTGACGTATGTGACGTTAAAGTTTTACCACATTAATGCACAAATGTTATTGTGATAATGTTAACATGTTTACATGAAAATAGTTTCCGTCTGTCTTTAGGTAGTGTCTGTCTCACTTCATCGATAAACGTAGCTTATGTGTAACGTACTGTCATGTATGTGGTTGTTGGGATATGAATGTTTATTGAATACTTATATGTATGGTACTATTTTTATGTATTGCGCTGTGACCCCAGTCCATACTGGGGTACAGCACTATATAAATTATCAATTTATTATTATTATTTCAGTGTCTGTTCATATGCTCTCTGTCTCTCTTCTTCTTCTCTAAGTCGCTTTCTCTAATCTTTCTTTCAAATCATGTTCTCCTTACTTATCTCTTATAAATTGTTCTAGTTTTTCACTCTTAAGTGAAAGTTTTCAAAACCAAGTCATAAACTGGAAAGGTAACGGACAGCTCGATGGATACTGGAACATGAGTAGAGGATAGAAGAACCAAGAGTAAAATAGTAATCATACATAAAGCAATTAATTCTAATTTAGAAATACAACATAACGATAACTTATTACAACCCTCAGATAGACATAAAGATAAAAACAAGTTTTTTATTCGATATGCAAAAACAAACACGTACACATTTTTTTTCCTTCCCGTTCGGAATTCAGGCGTGGATAGTGTTGCCTGAAGAAACCAGGAAAACCAACACTTTATCAACATTTAAATCTCTAATAAAAATGCAGGACTAAACACAAACCATAGATAAGCGTAGGATGCAATAATCTTCTGCAAAGAAGAAGCGTCTGAAACAGATAAGATAAGATGTCAACGGTGTGTTGTATGGAAACGCACGGTCACCAAAAGTGCTTTTGATATTAGAACGTGGATAGAGCAAACCAACAACACTACTAAATTTGATCATCAAGAGTCCATTATTAATACTACAATCACTGAATTAAGATGTTTCTAAACTTATTTTGCTTCCTACATAGGTCTCCAAATACCGGATATAGTCCTCAATGTTACGGTCTTGTTTTTAAAATTGCCACAACCACTAAAGACAGGGCTATAACTCAACAAGACCAATCCCGAATTACCTAAGTTTAATAAATATCTACAAAGCACATCCTCCATCTGCAACATCTATAATGCGACTCACGAGATCGACTACATAACCATCGTTAGGTCGCATCCCTTAACACTGTGTCATAATAAAATATAAAAATGCACCGTGCGTAAAATAAGCATTATCATTCTATCGCGGAAACCCTATTGTCCCTTAATATTCTCATCTACAAACAGGAAAACCAATAACAATATAACATTGCAACACTCTGCTGATAGGTAATATATCAAAGGACAAAAGTACAAATGTAAGAGCATTAGCAGGAAAAACATTTACATTACATTGAAAGATTTTTTTTTAAAAGTATCCTAGGTAGTTATTAAGTTAATAATCATAATAGTAATAAATTGAGTTTATTATTTAGTTTTTAAAAAAATGATACTCAATGCAAAGAAAAGATTTCACAAGGGGGAAAAATGATGATGGGTCTCACTATTTTGAAAGATTTTTTTTTAGGAGCTGTCCATAAAGTACGTCACGCTCCAAAGGGGGGGGGAGGGGGTGTAAGAAGGTGTGACAGTTTGTGATAGAGGGGTCGGGGGGGGGGTCAGGCCATGTGTGATTACACACATTTATTTTTTTATAAATTGTTTTCTAATGAAATTTTTTTAGTAGAATTTAAATAGCATTAAAATAATTTTCAGAAATTTTGTGAAGCATTTGAATTAGATTTATGTCAAAATAGCATGTAATGCGTATCTCCTGAATGTGTTGTTCATAACTCTGAAATGGATGCAGCAGTACTGTTTTAAAAGGATCAGGAATGGCTTGACAATCATGCTCGCACCAGCCAATATTTTACTCACCTTGTGAAATATCAGGACATAAAATGTTGCGAAAAAGTACTAAGCTCATATTTCAACGTTTTACCTTCGAGATTTTTTCCTCCTCTAATCCCAATCAACCAAACAACTGATGGACTTAGAGCTTCAGAAAGAGCAGATGCAGATTCTCATAGATTTCCTTCCTTGTTTGTGGCATAAAGCTCTCAAATTTGTTGACATTATGCCGAGATCAACAGGAGTTTCAAAGTACAACCATATGATCTTTATTGACCATCGTTGCAGACCAGCTTACTTGATCCAATTTGCAAATATATGTCACTTATTTTTTGCCTCACAAAATTTTTTGAAGAAACATGCAGGACAACACAGAGCTCTGTCTCAGGCGAATGTGCACACCCAAACTGTTCAAGAATCAACTCAGATAAAACGCATCCGCACTTTGAGAATCGCTTCTTGAAGGCAAAGAGATCCCATGGCAGTTATTGCCAGCAGAGAAAATGCACACACAGAGGCTGTTGAGTGGCTAGATGATGACGAGTTGATCTGTCTGCAATTATCCTACCAGAAAACGATGATGGCGAAAGATTGATGTCAGTCATAACTATGGATGAACACTTTAATTCGCCGTTGTAAGATGATGTCCAGTGAATATTTTTGAATTAAACATAAGTCACAGGGCCATAATAAACAGATTCAATATAGCACATGAGTTGGTCACATAATTTGTCAATCTAGTCTTTTTTTAGTCAAATTGTTTTGTTTCATTTTTATTATTTAATCACTGGTTGAGGTCAAGTTTCGCTAATCTACTTCTTATCCTGTGTCAATAGATTGCATATTCGGAAGATTATCTAAAACTTGACCTCACCACTTGTAAATGAAAAGGTAGCAGATAAATGATGTGTCTTATAAAATTGTCAAGTCTATTTTTGCTATTTTTATTTTCAAATTTTATTTCAGATTGAGTTACTGTTTCATTGAATAACCGGGACAACTGTTGACAATTAACTATTATACTATTAAAGTCATTTTTAATAATTTGATAGTTCTTTTAACTATGGGTGTACCTGATTTCAGCTCCAGCTTCGGCAAATCCAGAATCCGGCTGTTTTTACAAAGCTCCGGCTTCGGCAGGATTTCACTTCATAAATCCGGCTGGCCGGTAGAGCCCTAATTTATATATATTCATAATGGCTCTAACAAATCAGAAATCCGCATTTTAACAAATCTGACTGCGGCTCAAGCCAGATTTCACTTCATAAATCTGGCAAAATCCGGTACATCCCCACTTTAAATTGGAAATGTTATATTTTAATACAATTTAATAGTGAAGTGTATTTTAAGTATTAAATTAAATATTTTAATTAGGTGTTAATTAAAAAATAATTCGAAAGTGTGAAGTACTTTAGGGGGTGGGGGCCCGAGATTAGTAACAGTTTGTGACAGGAGGGAGGGGGTTAAAAATGGCCTAAAAATACCGTGACGTACTTTATGGACGACCCCTTACCTTTATTAGATCAAGAAACTAATTCCAACGAAATACATTTTAAAACGTATGATAAGGCCGTAAAAAAATTAAATCGTTTTAGAAACACTAGTTAAAAACTACAATACACAGTATACAATGCGTACAATGGACATGTCGCTTATCCTAAGCCTCACGGGAAGCAGACCAGGAAGTTTAAGTTTTTGTTATTATTTCAACAGTTTATCTCCCTTCAAATCGCTGGAAAACACACAACAGAAACCAATCTATTGAAATGTCAGTTGGATCCCCATAATTGACTCTTCAATTGCTAGAGGGAGATAAGTTATACTCGTTCTTTCAAACGTATGGGATTATTTTTTTTATTGTTGCACACTTTGATCATGAAATATACAAGATAGAAAAAAATGTAATCAGTGGATTAACTAGTTGCTTATTAAGACTTTCATAAGAAATTCTTAACAAGGTAAACATGAATTTGACATTATTTTACAATATTAATTTTTTCAGCTTAAAAACAAAGAATTTTAAAATTATTTTTAAAAACATTGTTTAGCATTTTATTCTTTGATCTGCGTGGGTGGGAATAATGATAGAGATAGGCTTTATTCTGTAAATATGGTGTCAGGGGTAAAGATAATGGCAACGAAAACATGCTTTAAAAACGCTGTGAAAAAAGAAAGGAAGATAAGACAATAAAACGAAAATATAAGTTAAATAGTCCACGAATAAGACAAAGATAGTGATTCGTTACTATTTATAGAATATGAAAATAAAATAATCTTTGATTACTTGTCTCAGTAGTATTTGGAAAAAGCTGTTCCTGGAAGTAAATGGGAACCTGCTCCATCTGCTGAGCAGTGTCATACAAAAATGTCACTCGCCGTCATAGCCTCCCAGGCTATGTCCAGCGCGGGGCACAAAGGCAACACATAGGCTTAATAAAGGTGTCCCCCCAAAAAAAACCAATCTCCCATCTTGGGATACAATCTCCCATGGACGGAGTTATTTCTTTTTAAAAACCTTTCCGGGGTAGAAAATATTTTACTCCAGATAAAAATAAAATCTCTCCGCCTGTAAAATAATGTCTCCACAAATATAAAATCCGCCTCCGATAATACACTCGGTATAATGCAAAATCATTCTTCACAAAAATTCAAGAATAAGGCTTGATCCTTAAGGTTAAAGTAACATGTGTTTAATTTTAGTGCGGTATATGGCAGTGACATAGCTAGAGAGCTTGGAATAGGACAGTGCTCCTCAATTATTTTCTGTCATACCCCCCCCCCTAGGAAGAAGAACACATTTCGAACACCCGCCCCCCCCCCGCGACTGTAAATAGTACCTAGTGTTTATAAAATTGTTACAGGTACGCCTCTACATAACACTGTATCCTTATTAATGTATAAGAGAATAAAAAAAAAGAAATATGGATCAATTTACACCAAAGATTACCTTTATTAACTATAGCAGAATAGATTTAAAGGAGCACAGGATTTAAAGGAAAACAATATTTAAAAAAAACCCTTTAACCTGCAAAAACAAAAATATATAAATAATTTGAGTTCAAACGAGCCCCCCTTTACGGAGCCTCGCGCCCCACCTGGGGGGCGCGCCCCACTATTTGAGAAGCACTGAAATAGGGTGAAAATATTTCGACGCAATGGAGTTGCTGAATGTATATAACATTTTTGTGTGTAAAGGCAGTTGTTGTATGTATTAATTTATTTGTTCGATGTATAAAGGCGGTTAAATGAACTATTGAACACTTTCGTTTTTCCGTTCAGTTGTTTTTGAATTAACGCCGAGAAATTAGTAGTACGTCTAAAAGTGCCACTCGGGTGCTATGAATCCTTGCATGATTTTCTTATACTCTTCTTCTTTTCTCTCAAGAATGCCTTCATCCCCGTCCTGGTTGAGAATCGCTGCACTTCTGTCTTTGGTGACAACAGTTAAATGCGTCGAATCGAGAGATCCTACACCATGGACAAGCAGAGATTTTATGAAACCAGTAAATAAATATGAGTTTGTAAACTTACAACCCCTTCCTACAATACAATCTGACCACAGCAAAAGTTTCCGGAAGAACTTTGAAGAGCACAAAAGAATACAGGCAAAAACACACAGTGACAAGCAATATGTTGATTTCGATCCTCAATTTCAACAACGCAACAAATTCAGATGTCCGCCTTGTATTTGTTCAAATACAACTTCAAACCTAGTTTCCATCTTTTGTTTTCGTTGTATATTTAAAAGTATTCCTCAAAATTGGTCAGTTGGAGTAGACGAATTAATTGTTAAAGACTGTAACAGACTTAAGGTGTTAGATTTAAATACTCTATTAAAATACACCTCCTTGACACGTGTCAAAATCAGGACCTCCAGTCTCATCAAGGTCTTTAGCAGTAGCAGTTTAAATAATTCCTCTACAATCCTGGAGCTTGATCTTGCTTATAATAGGATATCAACCTTGGAAGACAATAGTTTTCTTCTTTGGACCAGGTTACTCAAACTATCGCTTGATTTTAACAACATTAACAATTTAACGAAACAGATGTTCACTGGACTCAATTGCCTCAGATTTTTGTCAGTTCAATTAAATGGTATTACGTTTATTGCCATCGACACATTTGAAGACATGGGTAACCTAGTCTATCTTGACATAAGCCAAAATGAAATTATCTCCATAGGTCATGACCTACTGCCTGTTGGCCTGTTCAACCCTTTGAGAAATCTGGAAGAAATAGATATTACTGATATATGCAGTGGGGCATTTCCGTGTGGGACATATCCCAATAAAGCTCTCCGGGTGCTGGCAAATCTGAGACTTCTCAGCATTGATGGTGCTGACAGACGAGGCCTAGGGCCAGAAATTAAACGTCTGGTACATTTAAAATATTTAATTATTAACTCTGCAGAGTCTTACAACTTCACCAAAGAATCATATTTCGATAACGTCCCTTTCTTAAGAAATTTAGAGTTCTCTGGAAGCATTCCACATAATATAAATCCTAAAGCTTTCAAAAAGCTAACAAACTTGGTCCATTTAAAATATTCATCATTTGGTTTTTACAACATCTGTCAGGTTTTGAAGGATATTCAATATCTGGATATATCTCCACTGAAATATTTAACACTCCGTAATCTTAACGACAAAGAGAGAGGATGCAAGGAACTTAAAGCCGAACAAGCCAGGTACCTAACATTATTTAAGTTAGATGAACTTGACCTGTCCTACAACGAATTGACCTACCTAAGTCCTGAATTCATAACAATGTTACCAGCAACATTACAGAAGATTGATTTAAGTGGGAACTGTTTTTCAGGTAAAATGAGTTCCCGGTTACACTTATTCCCTAAAGAGCTCAACGAGCTTAATCTAAATAATCAGAACAAGGATTGTAACGAATGCCATGCTGGTGAAGACATTACTCCACATTTTGAGGCTGGAGATAACCAAAACTCAATGAACACCTTAACATCACCGCAAACGGAATTGATCAATTTTTTTTATGGCAAAAGAAATACTAGCGATATAAATACACAAGAATTTATACACTATCGTCTGCAACGTAAATTACGCATTTTGCGCGGTGATAATTTTATGGGATTTGGAAGGTATTTGGAGTTTTTTGTAATTTTATCAGGATATTCACTAAGGGAGTTAAGTCTTGCCGGTGGAGAATTTAAGGATTGGGCTACAAGGATGAACATTATGGCTGAAATTGAAGTAGCTGATTTCAGCAACAACAATGCTGAAGATATTAAACATAATCTTTTCCAATTTAACAGCTCCTTGAAGTACCTGTCGATTTCGAACAATTTGCTAGGACCTGCTTTTGAACTCGACACGAAAAGTTTATTTTTTGAACAAACAAAGAAACTTGTTGTGCTTAACATCTCACGAAACTTTATAACTAACCTTCCCTATGATTATTTTAGAAACCTTAACAAGCTGCAAGTTTTGGACATTTCAAAAAACAAACTGCAGATGATAAATATCAGCTTTTCAAACATGAATGAACTAGGATTCTTGGACTTTAGCACAAACTCAATCATATCAATCAGTAAAAAGTCTCGAGACGACCTTGACCTTATTGCAGCTGACCATCGGGTTTACCTTGATTTGACCTCAAACCCTTTACCGTGCACGTGCGAGGGACTAGAGATGATGAAATGGATGGCTTTTACCAATGTTTACCTTTTGAGCATGGATTTTCTCGTATGTAGGAATGAGTTCCACGAAGTACGTGAAATAGGAAATATCGTCCAACGTGTGGAAACACTACAACGTCAATGTGCTTCAAAGACTGTCATTATTCTCATATGCGTCTTTTCTATTATTGTATTCGGTATTTTGTTGCTTACTTCATTGATGTATCGATACAGATGGAAGTTAAGATATTTACGGAGTATAGCGTTAGTCAAGCTGCTTGGCTCTAGAGCCGGTGCTACTAATAAGATCGGGTATCGATTCGATGCTTACATCCTATACACAGACAATACCCGGAGATTTGTATTGCGTGACTGTGTTCGTGAGCTGGAAGAGAAAAGAGGTCACCGACTGTGTATTGAGGAGAGAGATTTTCTACCGGGTACCTACAACGTGTCCAATATCGTCAGCGGTGTGCAGAACAGTGCCAAGACGGTTGCCATTGTAACACCAGAGTTTTACCAAGGGGAATATTCCGAGTATAGCGTCAAGATGGCGCTGATGGAAGAAATCTTTACGCGCCGTTCTGTCCTCTTCCTGTGCGTGTGTGAACCAACCGATGACAAGGATTTATCACATGACCTACTTACCGCCATGAAACGAAATAACTACATTGAATACCCGCCAAGAGATGACGTAACTGATGATATAATTGACGAATTTTGGAATCAGTTCTCGCAAGCTATTGGCAAAAATGACCATGAGGATATTGAAGTCGTAGTTTTTGAAAATATTCAGTAGTAGAAATGTATATGAGATAACAGCTCGTTGTCATCCATGACGTTATTAATAGGTGCATTAAATTTCAAGTAATTTCTATGTTTTCCAAAAGATATATAATTTGTTTCGTGCATTATTTAGAGGTTTTTTTTTAATTTAAAAAGTTTTATTTATATTTAAGTGTTTAAATATTACTAAACAAGTTAAACGTTTTACAAAAAATTCTATATATGCTTAACATTTACCCCAAAGAAAGCTAAATGCCCAGTGAAATGTATGTTTATCGGTACCGAAGTGTTGAAATAAAATCTCAAAGAAATTCATGCATTCCTTTATACCAGAAATTGTGAGTTTCATGTTTTCTTTCCATAATTTACTTAGGAATATAAAGAGAACGAAATAAAAATCTTCTTATAAAAAATTAAAATTATGTGAATCTTCGTTATTTGAAAAATATATATGTTACTAAACTAAACACATATTCTGTAGGCCTGAGACTAATCTCTTAAGGCCTTGGCTAGTACCTGGGCAATCTGCTCCATCTTTTGAGCATTGCCATACAACATTGTCTTTACATGGGACTCTTCCGCCTCCCTCACCCCCCCCGGCTATATCAAGCGCCGGGCAAGACGTCACCAGGTGTACGACCGTCTCAGGGGCTTGGCTGCAACGACGGCAGTTCGAGTCCCTGTTGTGGTCTAGCCTATGAAAGTAAGAGTTGGTTGGGCAATGTTCTGTTCTCATCTGAGTCACCAAACTCTGGTGTTTGCGACTCAGGTCCCACCACTGGTCTGAACGGCTCGGCCTGGGCATGTTAGCGAATACCCCTCTGCGAATATGTTACTTAAATATTCTATATATATACTAAAAATAAAACAAAATACGCAAACGAATTGAGTAATCAAAAAAAATATTTTTTTTATTGAATAATACACAAGTAGAGGTTTCGGCGAAAGCCTTCATAGGTAGAGATATTTAACTCTTGTAATAAAATTAAAGTACATTATCAATATACATAATTCCCGTCGTCTGCATGTATGTATGTATGGATGGATTTAACGCTGAAGAACGATGTACAACAGTCTATAGCAGTTAAAAAATCGTGTGTTGATTAGCACTGTAAAAAAAAATTATATGATGTGATTGATTTAGCTCATATTTTAATTTTGGAAAAGGGAACGATGTAAAAAGAGGATTTGATGATGGTTAATTATAAAATACTTTGTGTACATTCCAGGAAGTTTAATATTTCGTATTTAGCAAACAAGGATAAGTTACTTTTGCAGCAGTAATTTTATATTGAACTCAAACCAAACGGGTGATCTCTAGTACTAGTATAATTCATAATGTACTATAGAAAAATAATAATTAAGACAAAAAATACACAAAAACGAAATTTAGAAATACGGGCACAATTACTTCAGGAAACTACATGATATATAAAGAAAAAGTATTATTTATTCCTTATAATAAGGTACTAATGTTACGTCCGCACGGGTTATGGACTCTCTCACTTACAATAAAGTTGAGAGAAACGATTAAATGGCTCGTTTCACACGGCACGTAACACAAAAAGAAAGATTTAACACAGTAACTGACTTTACAATTCTTAATTTTAATACAATAAAACAATAACAAGTAAATAACAATTAAAACACACGATACCTTGTGGTTAGGAATAAATAGTATAATTAGTTTAACTCTAAACCTAATATAACAATATCCAATAATAACATAAGCTAATAATGTAAAAGGATAAAAACTCACAACAATAGTCGAAAGCGTTTACAATAGAATGTTAACAGGTAACAATGGTGGTCAGTTCTCTGCTCGGGCGGTGTAGGCAATTGCTCTCCCTATCTCTCTCTATCTCTCTCTCTCTCTCTCTCTCTCTCTCTCTCTCTCTCTCTCTCTCTCTCTCTCTTATATACTAAATCTTTTGAAAAGGTCTGAACTTAACTTCTACGAGAACAACAAACTGTTTCATAACTAACAGACTCCAGAATATTATACAGAATACAAGCACAGTGTAGCTAAACCAAAACAAGGTCAGAGGTGTAAACTGACCCGAGGACAAGAGAAAATGTGGAGTGATTCGGAAGGGGGTGGGGCACAGTAATAAATCACTGCGACCCGTGGTCATCACTACGCATTCATGGCAAGCTGGGAGAGAGGAGAGGGGGTAGTACCTAAAAATTAATGAATTGGTTTGATAGCACAATACGTTTGTATTTGTTGCACTTTATTTTAAAGCTTTATTGCAGTACTACTCTTTATGATATATGTACTATTATAAAACATTTTGAGCTTTGTCTTTGAGATTTTTATGTTGATTTCTTCTTAAGTTAAAAATGACCCCACATTATTTTTATTTTCATACTATATTTATATTGTGTTTATTTAATATTGCTGGCATATTAATGTAGACACGCGTGTGTAGTAGATTTAAAATAAGAAGTATAATATTATTTTATAAATATCTATAATCGTCTTATTATTTCTTTAATTATAAACAAACTTTTCAAATACAAAGCATAGTATTAACTCACTACAAAAATAATAATCTGATGCAGACTAATGTATATGTTACAGGCAAAATGTGAAATTCAGGTATTCTATAGAATGCATAGGCAATGTATAGAATGCCTGATGAGTTGTCATCCGGCAAAGTATGTAATTGGCCTACCCCGCCATTTTTCCAGCCACTGATGCTTGCCGTAGCACTTTGGTCGTTGTCTGATGATGGCGATCGAATCCTGTGAGGGTTAAAAGTTATTGTAAGACAGCGTTTAGCCGGTACGATGTGCCACTACTAAATTACAGTCAATATTACCAGAATTCTTCTCCCGACACATTTTATATCATCCGTTTGAGATTCCACAGACGTTCTCCCATAGCGTTTCCCCTTGGACTGCTGTGTGACCATGTCGGAAGAGAATGTAGTGCTAGGACAGGAATCACGCCATGTTGACATGCAACGACGGTTCTACGATGAGTTATCTTATGTAAGAGCCATTGCTGCTAAAAACAGCGAAACTGTCACCGAAAATTGGTGGACAATGTGAAAATGGCTAAGACCACCATTAAGAAAGAACCACGGGACTATTGGCTGGTGAAACACTATGACGTCATGATGGGTGGAAAATAAGAGTTAAATGATCTACCCTGTTAAAGTGAGTGCCATTCTGTTTTACGTCACGGACTCCGAGATTTGTGACGTACTTCATAAAGCACATTTGGCCATTGGATATGGAGGATGGTACAGAATGTTGAAAGAACTTTCACCCAAATACAAGAAAGCTACCCGTCATGATATTGAACTGTGTATTAAATTTATGTGCACCTTGCAAGAAAACACAAAGAGGCGTTAAAAAGGCATTGTGGTCAAGCCAATGTCTTTTTTCTGAATTCAACTTATGTTTTCAGGTCGACCTCATCGTTTTTCAATCCAATCCTGATGGGGGATAAAAGTTCGTGGTTCTCAAGGCCCTGAAGACAAAGAGGGTACAAGAAGTAGCATACCAGCTCGCAGACATATTTATATTGCTTGGTGCTCCAATGATTCTGCAGTCCAATAACGCAGGGAGTTTGCAAAAAATGTGGTAAGCAGCCTAAAGGAGTACTGGCTCACCTTAAAGATCGTTCGTGGTTAGCCGCGCCACATACAAAGCCATGGGAGCGTTGAAAGAGCTAACCAGGACATCGAAAATATGCTGTGTGCTTGGATACAAGATGAAATAACTGGCCACTGGAGTGAGGGGTTACGGTTCGTCCAAATCAAGAAGAACAGAGTTTTTCATTCTGGTATTAAAGGATCACCATACGAAGCTCTGTTTGGCTGCAGAGCTAAAGTAGGCCTCACAACGTCGTCCTTACCTGACGATGTTTTACAAGATGTGGAATCAGAGGGAGACATCGAAAAAATAATACAGATCGTACATCATGGGCTTTATTTTGTATTACTTCCAATTTAAAATAAGTAATTATCAATAAGTCTTTCGTTGTAATCTTTTTACACTTTGTCTAAACGAAATCCGGCATTCTATAGAATGCCTAGGCAAAGTATGCAAAAGTTTTACAAATTTCATACTTTGCCTGAAACCATCAGGCATTCTATACATTGCCTATGCGTTCTATAGAATGCCTGATTTCACACATTGCATGTAACATATATAAAAAATTTAAACTTTTAAAAAAAAATTGGTTTACTAGTTTTTTGTTTTTAATATCTTGCTTTATTTTTTCTTCCAAAAGTAATTTGTAATATTTTCCTCTAGCTATTGAAGACTTAATGACGCCATCTAACTGATATTTCAATATGCAGATTTTTTACAACTATATTTTCCGGAGATTTTAAGGATATTTACTCATGAATAACCAAAAACTAAAACAACCATGTTTTCCATCCTTAGCGTAAGACAAAAGCGACACGTCCATAGTTCGCCTTTTCGTCTACTGAGAAATGAGGATTGAAACTAGTGGTTCTCAAACAAGTTAATTTATTACCCAACTTATAATAAGGTTTACAATTGTTCTGTATTTCATTGACATTAGTTACTGGATTATAAAAAGGTAAAAATAAAACATTTTCAGAACAATGAGACCATTCATCAATTTTTTTTCTCAATTATTTAATCTTTTCTCTGCAATTTAATCATTAATGACTATAAAAAACTATGTCGATTTCTGTTAATTTTTTTTCCCTTCAATTTTGTTTATTGCATGTAAATATTTAACTACTGGGATATTATTTATATAGCTTTTCTGTTCTTTTGTTGCTTTTTCATTGATCAAGTATTCATTTCAACACATTTATCGTGTCTATTTTCAGAGTTTGAATTGAATATCCTTAAAATCTGGTATGTGTCGGCAGCAGACACTATTTTCTACTTCCAGGAAAGAAGGTGACACTTAATGTTTAAATGAAGCAAGTTTTACCTAACCCAACGACCTTATAGCATAAGTTTCCTTTACACCACAACTACTAGCTACCAACAAGAGTTTAAATTAAGAAACTTGCTAGTTCAATGTCTTCTCAGCAGAATCATAACAATTAATGCTCACTATATTTAAGAGACTATACGCCGTTAATAACACTCACTTGTTGATATTCCTAAACTTTCTCTAAGGTATTTTTATCACTGGGCCATCAAGTAATGTCTGTTCATATCATTGTTTGACTTTAAACTTATTTTAAAGAGAAGAAATCCACAGTGAATTCGGGAGTTGGGGAGGGGGGATGGGGTGGGCTATATCAGGAATTTACCATGCCGAGTGACACCGACTTTAGCTATTCCTCTTGTTGTTTAAACGTGTGACCTAATATTTTAAATCCTTTATATTAATTAACTCGTGGCGTCTGCTTGCTTGACTGATGCCTTGAATGCTGAAAAAAATTTTGGACAATTTTTAACCCACTTCCTCGTATGTTAGCGAGCTGAAATTTTGCAGGCAGACTCGTGCTGATGATAATTATGATCTATTAAAATTTCAGATCGATCTAATGTATTGTAATTAAATAAATGAATTTTTAGATTATATCTATTTATCATTATGTAGCATGTTAATTTTTGTGCTAGGGTGTCGCGGTGCGTATTATATATAACGTCCCTTTTAATACTTCCCTGTTGCGCTGTGCGGTGCGTATAATATTGACCATACTTTTTAAAAAAATATTCCCGATCTGTAAATGTAAATGCTATTAATTGCTAATCCCTCGCGGTGCGCACTATGTTAAACATGTTTTTATAACCCTTTTCCAATGATCAAATTGAGCTGAAATTTAGCAGGCAGACTGTAGTAGTTTTTTTTTACTATTAATCCTTTATATATTTGAGACATAACTAAAATGTTGGATTTTTGGATTGTCATGCTATGCGTATTGTAATGAACATGCTATTAGTTATGTCTTGTATATAAAGGATTTATAGTAAAAAACGGGTCTTTTACGGGTTTTTTAAATTTAAATTTTAAGATCTATTTGTTTCCCTTACTAGTTTTAGCTGCCTTCGAAATAACATTTAAATATACTTACAAAGAAAATACCTTTTTTTTATTTAACTTAGTGTAGTTAATTAATATTTGTTTAATTTTATGGTCAAATCGGCATCTTTCCGTCTCGCGAGACGAAGGTGCATCACCGTTGGGTTGGGTTTCATTTCCTCGTGTGGCTGAGCAGTCCTATCTTTGAGTGACAGTCTTTACCACAGCTTTTGCACACGAGTTCTGTGCTTCCTAAGGCTTTGGCCTCTCTCCTAGCCCTTCTTTCTGTAGCCTCCTCCATCCTCCGCTCCTTAATTTTATTAAGTTAATTTTATGAAATTTTTACCTGAATTTGTCATAATATGTTTTACATTAAATTATTAATTGATCTATAATATACATGTCTAGAGTGCACTTTATTTTCTCAGTGATGATGGGGAGGGAGGGTCTGTTTTTAGATTTGATAAGAATTATTTAAGAATTTTTTTTTAAAGCACGGGGACCCTTGGTGACACATTTTCCAATAGCTTAAATCATTCAAATTTCTTAAACCCATGAAATTATTTGTTATTGTGACCGTACCGAGTCTTTTGTGAAACGTTGGTTTCAGCACTTTTCTCATCTTTATAAGCAGTGCACGACTGGTTTCTACAACTGCGAATTTTTTCTCGCATTATGATTCTTTTATGACGCATGGAACTCAATTGATATGATTACAGCGCATTTTATGTGTGAAACAGCTATCAAGGTTAACGTATATTGTAAATAGAAATACTTCATTTTCTCAAAGCACCAAAAGGAATGAAAAATGCCCGAAAAACAAACTTAAATACAAACTTTATTATAAAAGAAGTTCAGAATCCATTTCTTTTAAAAGTAAAAAAAATATTTCTAAAATTTAAGATTGCGTAAGCGGAGCAATTTTTTTTATTTACTTTAGAATCGCTAAATTTAAGGAAAGTATATTAGATAAACTTTTACTGATCTAATATTTTGTATATTAGTCATGAAGTAAACAATTGAAAGTTTATACTAGAAGATATTTTCTTAACTTTATATTGCATTCAATTCATTACAGTAAAAACTATCTTTTTGAAAACATTCATGTGTTATAATAACTTAAAATAAATTGCTTCGTACCATTATCTGGCTCCCCCTTAACTTACTTCTTCACAATGAAAGTGGAAATTCTCTTTACCTCGTTCCTTTAAGGAGAACTACTATTCGAACAAGTTTTATAAAAACAATAAAATGACGACCATCTTTCTTATACAAGACATAGTACTCGTTACATCCTACACAATGCCAATACTTACTGTTTAGAGAAGAATTCTTTTGGCCTTGATGTCTCTGTGTTTACCTACACGCTAATAACCGTTGTGGTCACGTAAACTCTCGATATGGACCGACTGGACCACATGGAAACAAACAAGAGATAGGCACAATGAACAACACACAAAAATGTTATTCATAATTTTCGATAATGTTCCGTTTACCTCCAGCTTTTAACTTTTGTTTCTTCCAAGATATCAATTTACATGTTGTTTTCTATTTTAACATTGTTTAATGAAATTATGTGAGTGAAAGAAATAAAAGAAAAGTAAAAATAGAGTAAAATAGAGATGGCCAAATGATAACCTATACAAACGAATATAACAAAGCATCATTTGTGTAAACACGTACGCTTCAAGAAACAGTGATATAAACGCACTGGGTGACACCATCACAAGGGGTGACACTATAGGGTAAAATTCTGTATTTCCCATTATTAGGAGCGCCCTTGGCAAATGCCCCGATGCCAACCCGTTGTTACGCCACTGGACCTACATCCTCTACTGGCCACAGAAACACTGAATGATAAGGGAGAAGTAGAGCGCCAGGCGTGCTCAGTGTGGGAGCGGGGCAGAGAATATATCCTTAGAACCAAGGGTCACTAAGTTTGTCCTCACAAAGTATGATTTCTAGTGATCACAAAGGCTATTAAGATATTAAGTGTACAAACTGACAGTAATTCCAAAAGAATTGTTTTCCTCTCGCTGTATATTAGCTTTAGATAGCCTCTATATACAAGAGGAGGTTATACTTTCCTTTGATAATAATTTCCTACATAAAGGAACGAAGTAAAATGGATGACCACTTTAAATATTCACAATAAAACACCGCACAATTATTAGCTGCATGACGATCTCTTGGGCAATTAACATCTATACAACTTTTAAAAATCATAGTTCTTTGGAGTAGTATATAACATTAAATATAAGTTTGAATTTTTTTTTATATCTATATAATTGGTATAGATGTAACTTTTTAAATTTAGAATTTAAAAACAATTTAACAAAATTTAATGAAATATTACCTTATATTTGTTACAATTTTAAAGTTAATGAAATCTAAAGCAAAAAAATATTACTTCCCTTGGGACAATCGTTAATTGTTCTATATTGCACATAGGAATAAAATCATTTGTAATTAAAAACAATAATTAGTTTGTTTGCTTTAGTAGTTTTTTGTCCGTCGAAAAGTGGTGGCCTCTACGGGGCTCGACGGACGAGTAGGGTCGCGGGTCGTGGTCCTGACCGAGTCGCCTGCGACCTGAAACCAACAACTCCTGGCAGGCAATGCCGAGGTCCGATATGTTAGGTGTTAGATGCTAGTCGCATATGATTACAGTCGTTGCAATAATCTTAGACAAAGCATCTTAAATGCATTGTCGATGATGAGAACCAAAGTACCCGATGAGGGTCGGGTAAACCCGAAGTGACCGTTTCGTCCCCCTCAATTTTACTAGCAACGCCATTGAGCGGTGCCGGTTTAGGGCCAGGAGCGCCAGTACGGATTAGCAAAAGGAACCTCGAAGAACGCAGCGGACGCCAGCTCTGAGGAAACCTTCCAGTGGGGGTTGCACCCTAGGTAGGTCATTGATGATCCCCCGCATAGCGCCGGTCCTAACCATTGAGACTCGTATGCTTTGCCGGGGTGGCGCCAAAGTGGTAGCGGGTCATAGTAAGGAAATTCCACCCCTCCTTGTGAGGTCAAACTTAGTGGGAGGCATCTTCGACGTTCTGTCCTTGATGCCCAGGTGGCCGCTTCAGAAGCGACCGCTCTGGGGGGGGGTCCCAGCTGTCACGTCCTTTTCTGGGGGAGGGTACCAGATAGCTGGGAGGGTCTTCCAGGAAGACCCATGAAGAGCATTAGGCTCGGGGCTTCTGATTTTCTTCCACATGTAGGATCATTAGTAGTTTTTTGTATATGCGTTATTTTTAGCAAGAGTTAAACTCTTTTGAAAAAACATGACTCTTAGGTCATTTTTTAAATATGTCAATTTAAGCACAAGCAATAGGTTTATTGATCAATAAATCTAGAGAGACAGTAAATACACAAAATAAACGATAGGTGCAGCGGTGTTTTAGATTGTATAATATTTTTTAGTGTATTAAAATTATGTATTGATTTTTTAAAACTTTTCAAACACAATAGAAACGAATTTCGGCCTGAAATTTATCAAAAGTACTTCTTGATGGCCGACTTGATGTGGTCATTAAATTCCCATGGATCTATAGGTTTTCGCTATGGATTTTGGAATCTGTCAAAAATATAACTGTACATTAAATATATTGGAAACATAATTTTTTAAAGATTCCTCTTTCAAT
The DNA here is from genome assembly GCA_944989445.1 of Ampullaceana balthica. Classification (NCBI taxonomy): domain Eukaryota; kingdom Metazoa; phylum Mollusca; class Gastropoda; family Lymnaeidae; genus Ampullaceana; species Ampullaceana balthica. The sequence goes on along the minus strand of CALYLW010000010.1, from coordinate 2,576,359 downwards.
TGATGATATATTAACTACGTCCTTAGTGTGAATTTTATTGTCGCCATACCACTAAATACCAAAAACACAATTTTTCAGTACATTCAGCTATTACAATGCAAACACAGATGATATGTATGAATTAGAAATAATTTTGTAATGCATTCAGATATAAAGTCTTTAATTTTAAATTTATCAATGTTTTGTGTAGAGAAAAAATATTAAATATATCTCTGTGTTTCTTCTATTTTCCTATCAAAGTGTTAAATGAATAATTAAAAAAAAATAATTAATTGCATTCAAAAGTTAACTAAAAAATACATTTAGAAGAATATTTTTTTTTATTTCTCTCGTTTAATGTTGTAAATAGACTAATCGTACATCACAAACCCGAAGTCTATGACTTCTTTCACGATAAATGTCTTAACAGCAAAGTGACATTACAAGACTTTTTTAATATTGTTGTATATATATATATATTTATATTGTTCAGCTTTAACCAACGTTTCCTGATCAGCAACAATATCACTGACATTAAACGTCGTACCTTGAAACAACGTACCAGTATAAAAACACCCTTTTTATTCCATATGCACGAACTTAAGAACAAACACATACACATTTTTCGTACTTCCCGTCCAGAATTCGGGCGTGTAATGGGTTGCTGAAGAAACCAGGAAAAACAACATTTTATCAACATTTAAAACTCTATTAAGAATGCAGGACTAAACACACACCACAGATAAGCGTATGACGCAATAATCTTCTGTATTTCATAAACCAGTAAACAATAAATTTAAAATTATAATAGAAATTTATTTCTCCAAGAATATGCACGTACGTATATACTGTCACATATTAGTCACAGTCCATGTGTAAGTGGTTGTCCACTTTCTCTCGATCCTATATTTAGGAATCCCGTCGTTATATAATGGAGATGAGACAAAATTAAACTATTGTTATTCTAAACAATTGAAAAAATTAGAGCCATTCAGTTAATAATGATAGAAACAAATTTACAAGAATTAGGATATAATTATTGTGCGCGCATTATCATCATCAGTCCCATGACCGTTGCGGTCGTTGTGGAGCGCATGGACACATCAACAGACAACGATCTCCACATTTGGCTATCTTGAGAGTCGGCCGATAATTTATTTTGATACATTTTTTTTTAAATGTTAAAACTATTTGAAAACAATAATGTTATTATCGTAATGCCTCTGCTGTAGTTGGCGAGTCGATGTTGTAATTATATTCACTTCGAGAGATTGTCGCTATGGTTTTTGTAAAACATTTAAAATATGTCAAAAGCTGTTTTTAAAATTTATTATACAGTTTAGCAGGGTAAAAATTAGTAATTTCGATTTTGCTCTTATTCGAAATTAGGCTTGTAATTTAAAAAAATAATTTAAAAAAACAACTAAAAAACTTCCAAAATATTGCCATAAAATTTCACTCTCCATGCTTTAAAGGTAGCAACAGATTCATGGCTTTGCCATGTAGCTATCCTCACTCACATGTCATATCAAACATCAATACTATATCAGTTAAATTAATGGACGAATTAATGACATAATTAAAATAATTCCCTGGTTTACTATAAATTAATTCATGTATTATCGTAAGAAATGTATCTGTGTGACTAATATAAGCTCAACCTGTACACGGAAAAATTGGTCAAATTCTGATAAAATATTTAGACATAAATGTAAGGACGAACTGATTTGCAAAAATTTTAAATTTCGGTATAAAAAGACTTACATAAGTATGCTATCAAGGTATTTTTAAAATTTTTATTTTTGCCCTTGTATATTTCTGGTCATTGTTATTATAGCCAATTCACACTATGGAGCATTCAATGACATGTTCCATGATATGCTCGATCGGCACCTAGCCACAACCATCATAAGTAGACGGGTAACACGCAAACAGGGTATGAGTGAGCCTGACAAGACGTTACAAAACAGCGAACATTTCGGCAAAGAGCCTTCTTCAACGAACAAACAGTACAGAAACAAATAAAACGAAAATATAGTAAATTAACACTTTGCTGCGTGAAATCCAGAGCCAAAAAGAGTATATAATACTTAACATTTACAGCTCATCTCCATCCCATGTTGAAGAACATAATAATTAATAGAAGACTGCAGAAAAAATGCAGACCCTGTGATAAAGACATAATGATAAAGACACGAGGATGAAGACATGATGATGAAGACACAATGATACAGACACAATGATACAGACACAATGATACATACAAATAGTCAAATACAAAAATGGAGATGAAAGTTCCTGAATCCATTAACCCTCTACAATGTTGGAAACTTAATGAACACCGATATCCGATAATGTCATTCCTTGCCAAGACCGTTTTGTGCAGACCAGTTACCTCAGTTCCATGTGAATGATTGTTCAGCTCGGCTGGTTTTATTGTCAATTAGGCCCACTCATCACTTGAACGAAATAATGTCAACACACTTGTCTTTTTTGCGTAGTTGGTTAAAAGATAACATACAAAGGAGACATTCCAGTTTTATTTAGATTTTCAACAAGAACGTTTAATAAGTGTTACTTATGACATCATACATTTTAATTTGTGGCTTTAATTGAAATTAACGATTAATTAATCGTTTATTTTTCAAAAGCTAACGATTAAATTTAAATTAATCGTTAACAGACATAAAATATAATTCTTTTGATATTAAAAAATAACATTTAGATATCTGTTCCAAGGTGATAAAAAAGTAGATGAATCATTTATAAAAAATTTCTTTGAAAATAAAATCCTCTTTTTCATAAACAGTTTGACTAAAGTAAAATAATAATATTTAGCTATTTTTTAAATTTTCATTTTGGTTATACAAATGTATACTAACGAGAAATAAGCACTTCGTTTCATTCACATATACTTTATAAAATTTTATTATTTACATTTAAAAAAAACAAAACATCTAAATGGAAGTAATCAGATAATCAAACAAAAATGCAAAATTTTAAATTTTTCGTTCCCTTATCTCATTGACGCCTGTGTTATCAACACAGCGAGTCATACACCAGCCAAACTCTTTGTTAAATAATGAAATCTAGAAATTTCTTTCACTTCGTAAATTCTGTTTCCTTAACTACCTGTAAGTGCAGCTAGTTGGGCTGTATGATGACTGTCGAGTTCTTCCGCACGTATATTATAAATTGCTTAAACTTTAATAATTGCAAGTAAATTGGTCTCTCTAGATAAAATTTACATTAAAGGAAACACTGATTCGCATTGCAAATGTCAGTAGTTTACTTTTATAATGACTCTTGAAATGATGTGGTGATATTTCTTTATTCCTCAATAGATTTTACAGACTGACGATTAACAGATTAGAGCAATTATAACAAAGAATGATTCTCTTTGTTCATAAGTTTCATTTTAATTCTGTTTGTATTTTACACAAATGTATCACCCTCCGAACAAAATTTCGCTTGTTGCCCTTTAAAAACAAATTCATGGTCAGGGGCAGTTCGTAATAACATTAAAAGCTGTTATCTTGTATTATAATTTTGAAAGCTGTTTTATTGTATCTTAATATTAAAAGTTTTTTTCAAGTATTTTAATATGTAAAGCTATTTTCCTCTTCTTTTTATAATTTTAGAAGCTGTTTTTTTTTGTATTTTAATGTTAAAAGCTGTTTTTCTGTAACTAAATATAAAAAGCTGTTTTCCTGCTTTGTTACAATACTAAATTTTTTTTTGTATTTTAATATAAAAAGCTGTTTTCTTGTATTTTAATATTAAAAGCTGTTTTCCTGTTTCCTTTTTAGGATGGAAGTGTCGTGAAGGTGGTCCCGAGATCATGTAGAGTTTTGCAGCTTTTGGAGTTATACAATTAAAATTTCAGGCATTCATATAGAATAAAACAGATCATGTAATTTAACATAATTTAGTATTAATGGAAATAAGCAATTCAAAAATTAAACATGCATCTAATATAAAATTATTTGAAATTATTTGATTTTTGTTGTGTAGATGAGGTTATTTTCAACGGGTTGCTGTTAATAAAGGAATGGTGTAGAACAAGAGAACGGTTTGCTGTTAATAAAGGAAATGTGTAGAACAAGAGAACGGTTTGCTGTTAATAAAGGAATTGTGTAGAACAAGAGAGCGGTTTGCTGTTAATAAAGGAAATGTGTAGAACAAGAGAACGCTTTGCTGTTAATAAAGGAAATGTGTAGAACAAGAGAACTGTTTGCTGTTAATAAAGGAATTGTGTAGAACAAGAGAACTGTTTGCTGTTAATAAAGGAATTGTGTAGAACAAGAGAACTGTTTGCTGTTAATAAAGGAAATGTGTAGAACAAGAGAACTGTTTGCTGTTAATAAAGGAATTGTGTAGAACAAGAGAACTGTTTGCTGTTAATAAAGGAAATGTGTAGAACAAGAGAACGCTTTGCTGTTAATAAAGGAAATGTGTAGAACAAGAGAACGCTTTGCTGTTAATAAAGGAAATGTGTAGAACAAGAGAACGCTTTGCTGTTAATAAAGGAAATGTGTAGAACAAGAGAACGCTTTGCTGTTAATAAAGGAAATGTGTAGAACAAGAGAACGCTTTGCTGTTAATAAAGGAAATGTGTAGAACAAGAGAAAGGTTTTCTGACCTAGAGGCTAAGTAACGACTTCCTCAGATATATCTCAAACAAACAACTTGCTCCCCGATTAATGTTAGAGATTTGGTTTATTTTAAAGAGTTTTTTAAAATGTTGTTTTGTAGGGGGGAATTTTGTTTTATTTTGATGGAACTTTTAATTAGGATTTGAGATTATTTAAAAAGTTAAATTTTACTAACATCATCCGAAACCTGTACGAAAACTTCACCTGCCAAGTAGTACATAATGGTAGACTAACAGATGAATTCCATGTCACAACTGGAGTCAAACAAGGATGCCTCCTTTCACCACTTCTGTTTCTTCTTGTGTTAGACTGGGTCACAAAAGAAGCTTATGCAAGCTCAGGAAAAGGAATCCAGTGGAACCTAATGCAAAAACTAGAAGATTTGGAGTTTGCTGATGACTTGGCCATTCTGTCCCACAGACTCCAAGACATGCAAGACAAAGTCACAGCCTTGAGCGAGACTGGGAAAAGAGTAGGACTCAAGATAAACATTCAAAAAACAAAATTTTTGAAAATAAACTTCCTACAAGATGGAGTCATCCAAGTAGAAAACCGCAACCTGGAGCAAGTTAACAACTTTGTATACCTTGGGAGTGTGGTCAGTGTAGCAGGGGGCAGAGGCGTCACTAGGGCTGGTGTCACCCGGGGCGGTAGCTCATGGTGTCACCCCTTCACGACTGAAGGGGCCGTCCATAAATGACGTCACGCGAGGTTGCCGATTTTTACCCCACCCTCCTCCAGCGTCATACTTTGTCACAAAAACTTAAACCCCACCCCTTTTTTACGATATGACGTCACAAAGCTTCGACACAGCCCCCCCCCACCCACCAGGTTTCGCGTTTTTTATGTGACGTCAACATTTCTCAAACACCCCCCTCCTCGTACCACATCGTCACAGATGCGTGCCCCACCCCTATGGCGGATTAAAAGTGGGCTTCTGAACGGGCTAAAGCCTCCAATAATTTAAGGGCCCCCAAACTTATTATGAATTATAGTGTATACTAAAGATGCAGGCCATTATGTTTGTACGAATCCCTGAAAATGCCTTGGACAGTCATACGGCAATGCTGCAAATATGAGTAGGAAGTATAACGGAAACCAGGCTATTCTTCGTCAGAAGTGCATTGTTGCTCATTATGTGCCGTGCACAGCTCATTCCTTTAATTTGGTTGGGAAAAGAGCCGCAGTTTGTCCTGCTGCAGTCAGATTTTTTTGTCTTCTGCAAAATCTTTATACCCGGCTTGTCTACTCGTCGTTGACAGGTACTTCAAAAACATATGAAATTGATACATGCTAACAAAGCCTTGTCTGACACAAGATGGTCAGCCTGACATGATGCTGTAAGGTCTGTTAATAACTCATACCATGAGAATATCGCAGCACTGTAAGAATTAGCAGCAAATGAAAATCAGCCACGTTGACTTGAAGAAGAAGGATTTCTAAAGGAAATTGAACAACTGGAAGTCGCTATTTTACTTGAAATTTGGGAAACAATTTTTGAAATGAAGAAGACAAAGGAAAGGAAAAGTCCGTGGTAAAAACAGTGTAAACAATCTTCAATACATATCAAACAAAAAAGAAAGAGTCAGTTTGATAAAGGGGCATTAAAAAAAAACCAGTATTCTCCTCGAGACAAAAAATCAAGATTGAGGTATTTCTGATAATCATTGACAAACTTTCTTAAGCCCTACAACATCGGTTAGGCGCATATAAAGACATCCATGAGAAATTTGGCTTTTTTACAAACCTAACTGAGCTCAGCAATTTCGCCACCCGATGGGCAGCAGCCAAGTTAATGGAAGGACATTCAAGTTCAAGTGATTTCGAAGACTGCTTACCTTCAGAATTAGTCCAATTTTCAGAACTCTTAAAAGAGTTATTGTCCAGCCCCAGGCTCAGGGTAAGGAAAAGGAAGTAGCACAAAGCGAAACTCAAAAAACGTGCACTGAGCTAAAAATTTTGCTGCTTTTGAATGAGCTATATTTCACACAGTCCTTTACAAATGAACACATCGCACTTCGCATCTATCTTTCAATGATGACATCAAACTGCAGCTGAGAGCGAACCTTTTCAAAGTTGAAAAGAATATATAATGAGAATTTGCATGGGACAAAAAAGATTGAATATGCTCTCTCTAATGAGCATTGAAAAGGAACTTGTAAGCTTACTCAGCTTTATTGACTTGATTGAAAACTTCGCCATTTGAAATATTCGCAAACGAAAGTTGTAGGTTGAAATAATAATCATACATATTTTTTCAATAATTTTTGTTATTTCAAATAGAGAAAACAATTCGTTGCCTCATGAAAAAAAAATTCTTACAAAATATTTTAAAATACGGAATAATGCGTAATATTATTCTATATGGGGGCGCGTTCGTAACCACGAAACAGCGTAAGTCGGGATGTGACCGTCGTAACCGGAGGACTACCTGTATATAAACATGCATATCTATGCTTTCACGCCTTTTTAATAAATATATATAAAACAAAATATTAACTCAAAGACATAGAAATCATAATTTTCCTCAAGAAAAATATTCCCCCCACCCCACTGTGGTGGAGGGAGTCGTGAGGTGGGATTCATTTATGCTGTCGGTGTGTCCAAGCCCAAATGGCTTTATATCTTTTGCCCAAATGGCTTTATATCTTTTAAAACAGAAGAGACTGCCTCTTTCATTCCAGCCTTTTTAAAAGATCTCTCTGCTGCGACTGTTTCTTTTCTTTTCTTCCTAATTTGTTTTAATGTTGTTTGTGTGTCGGGACTGTTTTATTATTGCAAGTTAACTGATATTTTTTTTAAAAAGTGTTTTCGCGTTTAACGTATTTCATTGTATTTCTTAATTTCTTTCTATATTAAAAAAATTGTCATCTTTTTTTTCTGACATAAAATCGTACACAGTAAAATTTTAGGCTCGGGTGTCACCCCCTGATGGGTGTCACCCGGGGCGGCCCGCACCCCCCGCACCCCCCTAGTGACGCCACTGGCAGGGGGAACAGATGAGGACATCGAACGAAGAATAAATTTGGCGCGACAGGCTTTTGCCAATCTGAAACAGGTCTGGAGATCTACACACATCTCTGTCAAAACAAAAGTAAGGATCTTTAACACCAATGTTAAAACGGTCCTACTTTATGGATCCGAAACATGGCGCACGACAGAGACAGCAAAAAATAGACTCCAGACCTTTGTTAACAGATGCCTTAGAAATATTCTGAAAATAAAATGGTTCGATAAGGTCGAAAACTCCAAGCTGTGGGAGAGGTGTGGACAAAGAACAGTAGAACAACAAATCATGGAAAGAAAGTGGAGATGGATTGGACACACCCTCAGGAAAGATAACAGCAGGGCTAGGCAGGCCTTAGATTGGAACCCCCAGGGCAAGCGACAACGAGGAAGACCCAAGCGTACATGGAGACGGAGCATGTTGGACGAGGCTGGAAGGACTGGGAAGAGCTGGGAAGAACTGAAGCGACTGGCAAGGGACCGTGTAGAGTGGCGAGCTTTGACAGAGGCCCTATGTTCCACAAGGAACTCAAAGGACAAATGATGATGATGATAAATACTTTTTGAAGAGGGGATTTTTTTGTCTCTTATTTACAAGATACAATTGCAGGAGGGTCATTTAATGGAAATAATATATGAAATATAAACAATGATAAATTAACAGAGCTTAAAGAGAACCATATTCCAACACCTATAATTCTAATAGTGAATTTTAAACTTTTGGAAGTTCTTTTGATATGATGACTAGTGTGCAGGGGACCAGTTCAACTACATTGAATACCCGCCAAGAGATGACGCAACGGATGAAATAATTAACAATTTGGAATCAATTCTCAAGAGCTATTTGCCGATGTGTTCATGACGCGATAGGAATTTGATTTTTGTTTAGATATAAATAATTTTTAACACAGATTTTAGTAGATGAATTTTTTAAAAAGATTTGATTTGTATGTGCTTTAAATAAGTTTTCTTTACTATTTTTGTGTGACACCATGTGATCCCGGTTACTTGATGGGGGTACAATGCTATATAAATTATCAAATTATTATTATCAATATTTTGACTAATAAACATAAGTATTGTATTGTCCCTTAAACAGTCACATATAGTAAGGAAATTAGTGATCGATTTTCGTTCAACCAATATTTCTATCATCGTATCGATGATATCATCTCAATCCTGCTGTTTCAATTATTTATTGAGGTTTTAATATATTTTATTATCTTACTTTTGTTGAAAAGAACGATTCCCTAATAGGATTTAAAAATAACAACTTAACATACTTTTAAAAAAAAGAAATCTGACTGCTCACCATTATAAGAGATTCGGATTGTCAAATGATGTTGATAGTTTTACTCCTATTGCACTAACTCTATCCATGCTAGCATGCTAATTTCGCTCTGAAAATGAAATTTAGAAAAAACTTAATTACGTAAAAATGATAACTAGTACAGTTTGTTCTAATTTCTACTTGGACTTTTGTCATATTCAAGGTTCATGTAATACTTATTGTTCTTTATTTAATTTTATTTATGTTAAATTTACATCAGACTAGACCAGTGATGGCGAACCTATTGCAAGTGTACCACATTCGACACGCAGAGCCTAATCAGCTGGCACGTGAGTAAAATATTACTTCCTTAATCTAACGAGCTAACCCAAACCCTTATGTTCTGCTTTCATTGGAGTGTTGGCATTTTAATATAAATATTTTAAGTGGGTTTTCGTTGAATTTGGAGGACTCGGTCCCAAAAAGGTTCGCCACCACTGGACAAGACTATGTTGAAATATATCTAGTCAACGTGTTCTTCTTTTATTACGTATTAGCCCCGAAGGAAAATAATTTCCTTTGGTGCTGATACAAGATTAAAGAAGAACAAGTTGACTTAGACAAACATGTAGATTACCTGTTTTTAGCACAGTATCGTCCTGTGACAATACTCAAAAATATTCTGGTAACCTGATTAATGACTGGCTAATTCTAAGTAATTTTTCGTTTTTAATTATTTTTTTTTGGTTCTTGCGTTTTAAACTCCAACAACATAACTTCAGACAGGTGTAGCATGTTGTCACCATCATGCAATTTCCAAACTTCATATGTACATATGATACTAAGATAGGTTAGCTATCTAGAACCCTGAATAGGTGATTTGGACAACTATTTTTTGGCGTCCTTGGAAATAAAAGTTGTAGTTAATTCGGCTGTCATTTTGAGAACAGCAATCTACTTTCATAAGAGTTTGATGTTGGTGAGCCTGGAAATTAGAGAACTCCAAGTTACTTATTCTAACCATGGTACCTGTTTAGGGTGACCAAATAAGAATCTGGAAATTCTTCTGATAAGATTTAGACTTTAGTAGGCCATCCAATATCCATTTATTCTATCGAGTTGGAGATGTGTAAAGTCATCATTGTAACAAGCACGATGTATTGAGTACACGTTGATAAGTCTGAATGATGATTGAATGCTGCTGTCCGAGAACAAGAAGGCAGAAGAACAAAGTGTGAACGTACATAGACTGGGTTGTAGGTAACAAATGTGACATTTACGTTCTATTTCATTCGTTTCAAAGTAAATGTTTACACATAAGATCACACTTTAATTCAGCATTGTATAATCTTAATCGGGAACAAACATAAAATATTTGGTGTTGTCTTGATTTTTTAAACTTAAATTCAATGTTTTAAGTATTTAAAAAAACTAACTCATAAAAACCAAGTTTTTTTTATTCTCCCTTGCTTTGTAAATCAAGTTCACCACGAGTCAATTGAAAGTAATTTACGATGTTGCAAAATATGTTGAAATCCAAGACCTATAACCACAGATTTGAGGCTCTTCATAGTTATTTATTTTCTTACGATTCTGTACCTAACTCTCATCCCTCACTTTCTTCCATCATATTCTCGTGTGATGCAAAATAGTGAGTGTGCGCATTACTACAGTTTGCAGTAGATTGACATTGCTTTATAAGTCGAAGCTCCAAAAAATTATAAATTATACTAAAATTAATTTGTTTTTTTAATGCAAATTTGACAGATCATTTGTATCGCCGCCAGGAATCTGCCTGTAAAATTTCATCTCGATTTGATCACCGGAAAAAAGTTAAAAATTGAACCAAAGTTTTGCGACACACAGCAGACGACACAAGTTAAAATAAAGGGAGTAAAAATACAAAGATTTTTTTTTATTTGAAAGAGCGTTTATTTATTAATAATTTATTCCTTTATCACACTTCATTGAAATAAAATTAATTTTAATTAAATAATATGAAATTGAAAGAAATTATTTTTGGGAAAAGTAGGTGAGGTGCGGAATTTTGTCGATTAATCATTATTGTAATGTTGTCTTAGAAAAAAAAATTGTGCTTGAATTAAATTTGATTAAGTTAAAAAATAGATTTTTAATTGAAATACTACCTATCAAAAATCTTAAAATTCTCAATTGTAGACTAACAAGAAAACAAAAGTATTTTAAAATAAATAAAAAGTTCCAATAGAATAATCATATAATAGATAAATTAGACGTATACATTAAATTACATAAAGTTTTGAAACGACAGCTGATATTTTCTTAAATAGTCGAGCCAAGAAGAGTAGCTGTAAAAGAAGAATTCGAGTCATATAATTATTGGTGGTTTGCTTAGAGTTTACCATCTGACAAATGCAGTCTTATCTTGTAATCGTTAATTAAGTTCCATTAAAAAATGGTTAAAATATGTATTTTCGATATGTATGCAAAGGAAGGCATGTTTGTTGCATGAAATTTAATTAGTCGAAATACTCAAATTATTAGCAGTGAAGCATATTTGAATATGTTAACATAATATTTGTGTTTGTCTACATAAAAAGAAAATATTTGAATAACTCAAAGCTGAATTATAGACAGCAATTACAAATCGACAAAGAACAATTTTCAGAAAAAATAGATGTATATTTTGTTTATTTTACTAACTTCTATATCTGATTCAACTTACTAAATAAAACGGCATCAGTGATGTTTCTTTATCTCTTTAAAAATATTCATTTTTCTAGACAATAACAACATTAGAAGAATTCTGTTTATTTTAGACTAGCAATATACCCATGCGCACTCTAACGGAAAAATAGGATTTCAGTTATTGTTGAAAACCGCGTAACGAATTGCTGGAAGATGGGTCAATAAGTAACAAAGACTATTAGAAAAGTTCAATATGGCAACTGACATTGGTGTCATACCAAGAAAATAAGTATGTTCATCTGTTTCAGTTACAGCGGCTACTAAATTTCATGAAGGTGGGGCCATAAAAAAGAATAGAATTTCAAAATGAAACTTGCTTAACTTTTGGACATGATGCTTTTAATGACCATTATTTTTTAAATACGGCTCATCTAAATCTTATGTACTAAGTTTGATAAAAAAAATCCAATTTTACCAGAAATTTTCCCGGGGTTTACTCAAACACTTTCTAAAGTTCATGGCAATCAGTGACTAAAAATATTTATAAAGCTTATGTAGGAAACACATTGATGTTAGGGGCACCCCGGGCTAAATCGTTGCAAGATGTTAATATTTAAAAAAATGATTTCAACCTGGATCATGATGAATATACTTGTTTGTCAATATTTTTCGAGGTCATGTAAAATCAAATGTGGAATAAATTGACATTACGGGCCCATGGGCAAAAACGGTGCAAGATGTTTATATCTTTAAAGACCTGAAGATTTCAACCTAGGTCATGATGGAGATATGTGTATACACTAGTCTTAATTGTTTAAAATCCAAAGGGAAAAAATAATTGGGGCCCCGGCCCAGGAGGAATGGACGTTAGGAGTTTAAAATGTTATCGAATTTTAATATAGACCATCAATTTTTTAAATCAAATTTGGTCTATAATCCACAGAATATGTTAATATATAAGAATTGGGTTTGTCCAATTTAAAGGAACTATTTGAATCATTTAACCATTCCTTTCCCACTTAGGACTGTGAATTTAACCGAAAATGACGACCGTACAGGCGACCAATACTAGAAACCTCTTTGTGTCCACTTTGAACCTCCCATTACAAGTCCATTTTACAATTTAAAAACATAAAAATGTTTCTATCAGTTAAAATCATCTTATAACTCAAAAAATAAGATTCACTTCAACATATTAACAAAGCAAATATGAAACTGCAGGGGTTCCCGTGCTTAAAATATTTAGCATACTGTTAACCTTAAATTTTTCGTATGTTTTCATATTTTGTCATCATCTACTAGAAGACATGATGGCCAAGTGAATTTTGAGAACATTTATTTTTAAAGTATTTATAAAGAAAAACAACAAGTTAATTTAGCCTGCTGTATTTGTTAACAATCTCATTCACGACTTCAAAGTTTCCATTTTAATAACAGTAAGTTATACATACTAACGCCGGTCCCGACTTACGCTTTTTCGTGATTATGAACGCACCCCAATAAAACTATTTTTAAAAAAATATTACCGGGCATTCCGTCTTTTTCATTAATATTTACTATAATTCATGTGGTAAGGAATTGTTTTCTCTTTTTTAAATACTTTCTTTAACTATTAAATTTTTATACCACTGTAAATACAGTACAGTATATTTTATATATGTTCCGACTTATACTAAAAATCGGGTTACGACGCTCCTTAAGAACGGATCAACATCGTAAACTGAGGGCCTCTGTACAATGAAGTTAATTAGAAAAGTAACTTTTTTTGTTGGCCTCAGGAAAAACACAATAAACACAGAATGTACTAGCCAAGTAACATCGTCACAGAAAACCTGAAACAACCAGTTAAAGACAGGAAAACATCAAACCTTCCGTTCTTTACACAATTCTTTTAGTTCTAAATACCACAAAATAACGTCATTTTTACGATTTGAAATTTTCATTAAAATATTTTATCGGTATGCGCAGATAATTGTGAAGTCAAATGTAAACAAAGGACTTATTTTAAAGTCAACCGACCGAGTCAATAAAATATATCACCAATTTTTCAAGAACCACTGTGTTAATAATACTTTTAAAACAGTGGAGCCCCTTCCTTAATGAACCAATACGACAATCTTGTAAAAACAGGAAGCAGCTTTACTTAACTTCCTGCACGTTTTGTTTGTAGATTAGAAACCAAGACACGACGACATTACAGCATTTATCCTTTTGTTTTCAAGCATCTATATAAATAGATTTTTATAGTTAATGTTTTAAAATAATGTATATGCTCTACTCGACAAAATAATTTTTCATTTACCATAATATTCTACACAATTTTGACGTTTAAATTTGTATAGATTGGAGAAAGATAATCAATTACAGCTGTTGGATTTTGCAGGTGAATAAATATCTGTAAAAGAAAGACACCAACAAAATAAGGTTTTTTATATTACGATAAAGAATTGAGAAACTTTATTACATTTCCTTATTACTTATAAAATGTCTTTATAAACATCAAATAATAAAAGTTAATGAACGTATTTGCGCCATCACTGATGTCCATAAAACGCCCCAAAATATCTCCGGATCTTAAAACTATTTTGTGCAACTTCGGTATAATACCAATAATTTTCCTAATAAATTAGCGGGTTGAACGTAAAATATTTGTATCATTTTACTACCACAAATCTTTTTAAATTAGGAAGATCCAATTATTTCAATCCAATTCTTAATTAAATAAAAGGATATACAAAATACTATTGAAATAAAAGTGCTTAATCATTATAACTTAATTATTTTACTCTTGACGCTTTGTTAATCAAACATCATACAGACTCATTACATGTGAACATATGATCACAAGAGCTCATTCTAACCCGCATACGCCGTGCCGTAAGGTTTTGAATGGGAAATCATTTCAATACAGTTTCCACTTTCTACTTTGTGTATGCATTCATCTGTTCTGACATAATGTTTATTTAATACAAGTTCTATTTCTGATGGTGACATGTTATGCCATTACACGTCTCACATTCATACAACAATTTTTGACGTATCACACTGGTAACGTCAATCTGTTGAAATGGTATCATCAATATAAACATGTTAAATATCTTGTTACAATAGAATGAATTTTTAAATTACATATACAGACAAAAACTTAGCTGCGTGTTATGACTTTGAATCTGACAACGAGAACGAGGAAGATGAAAGTAAGGGGCCATCCATAAAGTACGTCACGCTCCAGAAGGGGGAGGGCTGTAAGAAAGTGTTACAGATTGTGACAGGGGGAGGGGGATCGAGCCGTGTGTGACGTCACTTATGTTTCAGATTAATCTTAATTAGGTGTTAATAAATCAAAAAATGTTCGGTAAGTGTGACGTACTTTATGGGGGGATGGGATGGGGGGTTCCGAAATTTGAGCTTGTTTGTGACAGTGGGGAGGGGGGTTAAAATGGTCAAAAAATAGCAAGACTTACCTTGTGGACGACCCCGAAAACGTAGGTTTTTCCAGAAAATGTATGGATGCATAAGCTTTAAAAGTGACCATAAACCAAATTTCCCTTTAGTTTTTCTTATTTGTAGTTTTCAACATCTTATTTTTATTATTATCAGGGCATTTGATTTATTGATTTCCGACTTTAACTTTAAGAAAAAAGTATTTGGTCCTATAGAACATAACTGTGTTTAAGTGTAAGTTAGAGACTGTCCGTACGTTACTCTCAAAGAACTATAACGTTAGCTTGTAAGTTACTCTCATTTAACTATAACGTCAGCTTGTAAGTTACTCTCATTGAACTATAACGTTAGCTTGTAATTTCAAGTTCATCTAGGATATATTTCTCAAGATCGTTAAAAACTGAATGGGAAAAAGCATCTTAAAATATATGAAAAAAGACGTTAGGGGCCAACGGAGAAATAAACAGTAAAAGTTCAGTGCCCTTTAGTATTTTAATTTGGGCTACCAAGTATTTGTATACAAATTTTTAGTTAAAATCCATCAATTTACTCTGTAGATAACGAATGGGCCGTGGGCCCCAAATGTTTTTTTTTGGTATACTCTAAGATATTATTTCCCACTCAGTTTTAACGATCTTGAGAAATATATCCATGATGAAAATGAATTTAAATAAACAGGTTTTCAAAATATACATCTTGAACTGAATGGGCCCAGGGGCCCTTAATGTATTTTTTCCTTACATTAGCTATATAAAAAATAGTTTCAGTGTTTGATAATCAGAAAATAACTGGATTTTGACTAAACTTGGTATATAAAAACTTAAGAGCCTTTATTAAATTACTATAGGGCACTGAACTCCTAATGTCCATTTCCTCAGGGCTGGGGGACCTTAAATGTGTTTTTAATAACCTTTTAATATTGTATTCCCCATTCAATTTTACACGATATTGAGAAATATAGATAAATATATTTGTTATGAAATTGTTTGAAATGAACAGATTTTCGAACGTTATATGTTAAACTGATGGGCCTGGTGAGCCTTTATGTAATGTCTTTTTTATCTTTATGTATTCCTTTTTACTGAGATCGTTGCAACGCACGATGGGTCTGCTAGTATCTATACTAATAAAAGGCAAAGCCCTCACTGAGTGACTCACTCATCACTAATTCTCCAACTTCTCGTGTAGTTAGAAGCATTAAACTTTGGGAAGTTGTTGAATAGCCCCTCGCGACGAAAATTTGGCGTAAAAGAATTTTAAAATTAAAACTCATGGGGGCTGGGGGCCCAAAATAATTTGTTTCCCTTATATCGGCTATATAAAATATGAAAATCACTAATTCTCCTATTTCCCGAGTAGGCAGAAGCATGAAACTTTAAGAAGTTGTTGAGTATAAACCCGCGATGGTAACGGGAGAAAAAATATTTACATTATCACTTCCAGCGATGGTAAGAGGTATAACAATTTTAAAATTATCACTATCTGGGGTGGCCGGGGGCCAAAATGTAGGTTTTTAAAAAAAATGATCTATATAAAACAGACTCATCATTAAATATCCAATTTCCCTTGTACGTAATAGCAGGAAACTTTGGCAAATTGTTGAGTACACTCCCGAAACGGTAACATACGAAAAGAAAATTTAAATTATCACCTCGATAGGATTACTTGAAGTGATTTTTAACTTTTCTTTTTAGTTTTTCTGCAGGACCACGACAGACAAGACGGTGAAGTTAATGTATGTATTATATCCATCATGATCCAGATTGAAATCAATTGGCGTTTTGAATTTGTGCTACGCGGGTTCTCAACGGTAACTGAAATCCAAATTTCCACAGCAAAGCGAGGGTATTTTGCTAGTATATCTATATCTATATATATAAAAATCAAAGTATGTATGCATGTCTGTTATGGCTGACTAAACCATTCATCCGATCGCAATGAAACTTTTTGAGACTTTTGAGTTCACTCCCGGGATGGAAATTGGCAACTTTTATTTCAAAATTGAACACTGATGGGGCGCCGGGGGCCCATAATGAGAATTTTTTCTTATATGAGCTATATAAAAATTAGTTTGAGCCTTAGCTATTGCGTAAATTGATGGATCTTAATCAAACTTTGTATGTAACAACTGGGTAGCGGATATTAAAATGCTAAAGGGCACTAATTTCCTAATGTCCATTTCTTCGCGGCTTTCCAAATGTCTTTTTTCATAAACGTTTACAATTTTATTCCCCATTTAATTATTAAAGATCTAGATAAATATAGAGAAATATATTCGCTATGAAATTGATTGAAATAAACAGTTGTTTTGAACTTGACATCTTGCACCAATTGAGCCCTGGGGCCCTTAATGTCATTTATTTTCTTAAATGAGCTATATAAAAATTAGTTTATGCGCTAGCTACTGAATAAATTAATGGATCTTAACCAAATTTTGTATACAAAACCTTGGAGGCCCACATTCAAATCACAAAGTGCACTCAGCATATAATGTTTATTTCTTCGGGGCTGGGGGCCCCAAATGTCTTTTAAAAAATATTTTTAAGATATTATTTCCCATTCTTTTTTTACGATCTTTGTATATAAAAACTTAAAAGTATATATATATATATATATATATATATATATATATATATATATATATATATATATATATATATATTACTATGGCGCACTGAACTCCTAATGTCCTTTCTCTCGGCGATAGGGGCCAAAATGTATTTTTTTTACTAAACGTTTTATATTTTATTTACCATTGAATTTTTTAAGATCTTTAGAATTATAAATAAATGTATGCATTATGAAATTGATTGAAATGAAAATAGGTTTAAAGAATAATCTTTTACATTGAATGGGCCCGTGGGCCCTAGATATCGTTTTTTGCTAATGTGAGATATATAAAAGTTAGTTTATGCGTTAGCTACGGAGTAAATAAATGGATTTTAACCAAAAATTTGTATACAAATACTTGGTAGCCCAAATTAAAATACTAAAGGGCACTGAACTTTTACTGTTTATTTCTCCGTATGTCCCTAACGTCTTTTTTTCATATATTCCAAGATGTTATTTCCCATTCAGTTTTTAACGATCTTGAGAAATATATCCTAGACGAACTTGAAATAAAATGAACAGCATTTTAAAATGTAAATATTACACCGAATGGGCCGGGGGCCTCACATTTTTTTTTGGTTTTCTTTAAGATATTATTTCCCATTCAGTTTTTAACGATCTTGTGAAACTATCCATGATGAATCTGAATTTAAATGAAGAGGTTTTTGAAATGTACCTCTTGATCCGAATGGGCCCCGCGGCCCCTTAATGTATTTTGTCCTTAAATTAGCTTTATAAAAATTGGTTTAATCGTTAGATAATGAGACAATAAATGGATTTTGATCAAACGTGGTATACAGAAACTTAAGAGCCTATATTAACTTACTATTGGGCACTGAGCTCATAGTGTCCATCTCCATTTGGTTGGGGGCCCTATCTGTCTTTTTGTTTCTAAAAAGTTAATAATGTATTCCCCATTAAATTTTACACAATATTATTTGTTATTAAATGTATATACATGAACACATTTTCGAACGTCATATGTGGAACTGATAGGCCCGGGACCATTCATCTATATATATCAAAATCAAAGTATGTCTGTGTGTGTACATGTCCTTTATAGCTGACTAAACCATTCATCCGATCGTCATGAAACTTTTCGAAACTGTTGAGTATGCTCCCGGGATGGTAACTGGCTACTTTTTTTCGAAATTTAACACTCATGGGGCACCGGGAGCCCATAATGTCATGTTTTCCTTATATGGGATATATACAAATTATTTTAAGCGTTAGCTACTGTGTTAATTGATGGATCTTAACTAAACTTTGTATATAAAAACTTGACAGCCAATATTAAAATACTATAGGGCAATAAACTCCTAATGTCCATTTCTTCGGGCCTTGGGGCCCAAAATGCCTTTTTTCTTAAACTTTTAATAATTTATTCCCCATTCATTTATTAACGATCTTGAAAAATAATGATAAAAGCATCCATTATTATCCATATTGAAAGTAACAGGTGTTTTGAACTTTATGTCTTGCACAAAATGGGCCCTGATGCCCTTAATGTCGTTTTTTGCTGATATAAGCTATATAAAATTTAGTCTATTTCTTTGCTACTAAGTAAATGAATGGATTTTAACCAAACTTTGTATTAAAAAACTTGGTACCCCATATTAAAATACGTAGGGTCACTGAACTTCCAATGTCAATCTCTTCGGGGCCGGATGCCTTAAATACCTTTTTTCGTATATGTTTAAGATATATTTCCCATTCACGTTATAACGATCTTGAGAAATATATCCATGATGAAACTGAATTAAAAGGAACAGTTTTTTTAAATTGACACCTTGCATGGAATAGGCCTTGAATCCCTCAATTTCTTTTTCTATATATATAAAAATTGAAAGTTTGTGTGTGTGTGTGTGCATGTTCTCTATAGCTGACTAAATCATTCAACCGATCGCCATGAAACTTTTAGAGACTGTTGAGTACGCTCCTGGGATGGTAAATGTACACAAAAAGTTTTTTCTTATTGCACGTTAATAATTGTATTCCCTATTCAATTTTACACGATATTGAGAAATATAGTTTGAGTACAATGGCACTAAAAAATTAAATTATACCTAATTTTGGGACCGGGGACCTAAATATCGTTTCTTCTTTTGTAAGCTATGTAATTATTAATTTATTTGTCCGTTTCCTATGAAACTTGGACTTTTTTAGCCAATTTCCGCGAAGGTTTCTGGCAGAATTTATAAAAAACATTCCACTCATTGGTTACTTTAAATTTATTCATTTTGTCTGAGATCGCTGCAACGCACGACGGGTCTGCTAGT
This sequence comes from Ampullaceana balthica, assembly GCA_944989445.1. Taxonomy (NCBI): domain Eukaryota; kingdom Metazoa; phylum Mollusca; class Gastropoda; family Lymnaeidae; genus Ampullaceana; species Ampullaceana balthica. The sequence continues at coordinate 2,556,449 of CALYLW010000010.1, read as the reverse complement.
AATATATAAAAATCAAAGTATGTATGTATGAATGTATGAATGTATGTATGTATGTATGTATTTATGTCCTTTATAGCTGTCTAAACCATTCATCCGATCGCCATGAAACTTTGGAGACTTTTGAGTACGCTCCTGGGATGGTCACTGGCAACTTTTTTTGCAAAATTTAACACTCATGGCGCGCCGTGGGCCCATAATATGATTTGTTTCTAATATGAACTATATAAAAATTAATTTAAGCGTTAGCTATTAGGTAAATTGATGTATCTTAAACAAACTTTGTATATAACAACTTGGTAGCCAATATTGAAAGACTATATGGCACTAATTTCCTAATGTCCATTTCTTCGGGGCTGGGAGCCCAAAATGTCTTTTTTCATAAACGTTTAAGATTTTATTCCCCATTCAAGTATAAAAGATCTAGATAAATATATCCGCTATGAAATTGATTGAAATAAACAGGTGTTTTGAACTTGACATCTTACACTAATTGGGCCCTGGAGCCCTTAATGTCGTTTTATTAGCTTATATGAGCTATATAAAATTAGTATATGTTATAGCTACTGAGTAAATGAATGGATCTTAACCAAACTTTGTATATAAAAACTTGATAGCACATATTACAATAAAAAAGGACACTACACGTCTAATATCCAATCGTTCAGGACTGGGGGCCACACATGTCTTTTTTTCGTATATGTTTGAGATATTATTTGCCATTCTATTTTTAACGATCTTGAGAAATATATCCATGATGAAACTGAATTTAAATAAACAGGTTTTCAAAATGTACATCTTGAACCGAATGGGCAAGGGGGCCCCTTAATGTATTTTTTACCTTATATTACCAAAATAAAAATGGTTTCATTGTTAGATAATGAGAAAATAACTGGATTTTATCCAAACTTAAGAGCTTACATTAAGTTACTATAGGGCACTGAACTCCTAATGTCAATTTCCTCGGGGCTGGGGGCCCTAAATGTTTTTTTTTACTAAACTGTTAATATTGTATTCCCATTGAATTTTACACGATATTGAGCAATAAAACACCAATTGATTTCAGTCTGGATCATGATGGATATACTTGTTTTTCAATATTTGTCAAGGTCGTGTAAAATAAAATGGGTACTAAAATGACATTATGGGCCCTCGTGCAAAATGGATGCAGGATGTGCATATCTCAAAAGGTCTGAGGATTTCAATCTAGGTAATTATAGAGATCCGTGCCTATATTTATTTAAATTATTTAGAATCTAAAGATAAAAAAGCTTTAAATGTTTACGAAAAAAATATGTTGGGTCCAGGCCCCGAAGGAACAGACGTTAGAAGTTAATTACCCTATAGAATTATAATTTATTTATTTTTTAATTAAATTTAGTCAAAAATTCATCCTGTTACCCAGTAGAAACTTTTTAAATTACCTTTTATATAACTTTTATATAACTTTTATATAACTTTTATATAACTTTTATATAACTTTTATATAACTTTTATATAACTTTTATATAACTTTTATATAACTTTTATATAACTTTTATATAACTTTTATATAACTTTTATATAACTTTTATATAACTTTTATATAACTTTTATATAACTTTTATATAACTTTTATATAACTTTTATATAACTTTTATATAACTTTTATATAACTTTTATATAACTTTTATATAACTTTTATATAACTTTTATATAACTTTTATATAACTTTTATATAACTTTTATATAACTTTTATATAACTTTTATATAACTTTTATATAACTTTTATATAACTTTTATATAACTTTTATATAACTTTTATATAACTTTTATATAACTTTTATATAACTTTTATATAACTTTTATATAACTTTTATATAACTTTTATATAACTAATGTTTAAAAAATGGAATACGGGCCCCAAGCCCATAATAAGTGATGTTTTTAAAACTTTCAATTTTAATTCCAAAAACCTTTGCTGGAGCGTACCCGAAAACTTCCTAAAGATTAATGAACGTGGGATGAATAAAATACATTGACTATTAATATGTATTAAAAAACTAAAATAAGGGCCGGTTTAGAGATTAGGGGCCCTAGGCTACAAAAGATTGAAAAAATACAATTTCGAGCCCTAAAGAATTTTAATATAGGCCATTAAGTTTTTATCTTTTGTAAAAATACATTTACACAGTATCCAAAGTTTTTATTTGTAATTTAGCTCATATAAAGTGAAAAACTACATTTGTGTGCCGAGCCCCCAGTGAGTGATAATTAAACAAACGAAATTCGCCTGTTACCATCCCGGGAGTGTACTCAACAACTTCTCAAAATTTCAAGATTCTAACTACACGTAAATTTGGAGAATTTGTGATGATTAGCTTTTTATAAAAGAAAAAATACATTTGGGCCCCCAGTGAGTGACAATTTAAATATTATTTTCGTCTGTTAACATCGTAGGAGTGTACTCAACAATTACCAAAAGTTTCATGCTTTTACCTATACGGGAAATCAGCGAATAAGTGATGACTCATTTTTTATATAAGAAAAATACATTTGGGCCCCCGTGAGTGATAATTTAAATAGTTTATTTTGCATGCCACCATTGCAGGAGTGTACTCAACAACTTCCCAAAGTTTCATGTTTCTACCTACACGGGAAAGTGGAGAATAAGGCGCTTTTCAGTATAAGGAAAAAACGTTTTTGGGCCCCCGGACCCAATGAGTGTGAATTTTAAAATTCTTATTCACTATTTTTCATCATGAGAGGGTACTCAACATCTTCCCAAAGTTTCATGTTTCTACCTACACGGAAAGTTGGAGATTTAGTGGTGAGTCAGTTTTTAATATTAGAATAAAAACTACATTTGGGCCCCCGGCCCCCAGTAAGTGATAATTTAAATATTGTTTTCGCCTGTTCACACCCCTCGGAAGTGTACTTAACAAAAACTCAAAGTTTAATGCTTCTACCTACACGGGAAATACGAGAATTAGGGATTTTCAGTTTTTATATAGCTCATAAAAAGAAAAAAAACTTTATTTTGACCCCCGGCCCACAGAAGGCGATAATTTAATTTTTTTTTCGCCTGTTACCATCGCGGGATTGTACTCAAAAACTTCCCAAAGTTTCATGCTTCCGCCTACTCGGGAAATATGAAAATTAGTGATTTTCATATTTTATATAGTCCATTTAAGTAAAAAAAAGCGTTTTTGGGCCTCCGGCCCCCAAGAGTGTGAATTTTAAAATTATTTTTCACCATTCTTCGTTGTAAGAGGATACTCAGCAACTTCCCAGGTTTCATGCTTCTACCTACACGGAAATTTGGAGAATTAGTGATGAGTCAGTGAGGGCTTTGCTTTTTATTAGTATAGATATATTTATTTATTTGTTATGATTTGATGGAAATGATCAGATTTTCGAACGTCATATCTTAAACAGATGGGCCCGGTGACCCTTAATGTAATTCCTTTTTTATATATATGTATTCATTTTTACTGAGATCTTTGCAACGCTTGACGGGTCTGCTAGTATATATATATATATCTTAGTAGCGGGAGTGTGCTGACCATTTTTCCAAAGTATTAGTTGCTGGTTATTACAATTTTTATTTGCCAAGTTATATTTCAGATTCATCTATTAGTTAAAATCTTATGGGAAACAGATATATGCAATTTTAAGGAAAAAAAAATATAATTAAATATATTTAAGAAAAAAAAGACAGAAAAAAAGAACAGACTAAATTATTTATTTTTTGCCATTTTACCGCGTGACTTGTTTTCACTTAATGCAGTGCCTTTTAAAATTACATTACTATTGAAAAGATGATTTTTTAAATAATGAATCTTGACGACCATAATAACTAAATTTACTATTTCATTCCCACTTATACTAAATAAATATAACTGATAGGTTTTCCGAAAGAGATCTACCACGCTAATCACTAAAAATTTTCATATATAATTACGACACTGCATCGTAACACAATTGTAGGTAATACAATATTTGTAACCGTGATATGAGATAAATGACATATGGCACTATCCCATAAAAAGACAAAAGCTACATAACTCATAGCGCCAATAAACAAAATTATAAATGTACTTTCTAAAATTCTTTAAAAAAAACAACCAAAAGCAGTCGTATTAAAATGATATCAAGAAAATATGCACTCCATATTTACACAATAAAAGGTTATAGAAAACTGGCGGCATAAACTAAAATCTTGTTATAAAGTAAATGTACTGGACCAAAATAACTCTTCCTTTTGACGTATTCATAGAAGTTGTAACAGGGAAAGAATATTTTTAAAATTTAATGTCTATATATTTACAATTTATATTTACGGTTTTTATGCAATGTGTATAATTTAAAAAAGGAATAAATTTTTTTTTGGTTCCCAATTTCTGATAAGGCATCATGCTTTGTAAAATATATTCAATACACACAGAACAGATTTTGTTTCTGAGAAAAAATATCTATCCACATTAAAAAAAAGATTCAACCGTCTGTTAATAAACGCATCTGAAAAATGATTAAAAAGCAACTTTACAAATGGCCTATGCTATTCCGACTTCAAAGTAATGAACATAACATGTTCAATTCGCAAATCATATTAATTAAGCGTTTTCAGGATCACATTATTAAATTTATTCAACTTCTGTTAATACGTTCGGTAGCGAAAGTTTATAATATATGGTGTATATATAGCTTATGTAAACATTTTAAAAGTGTAAGTTACTTTGACATAGGCCATCGCTTTCCACATAAAATAAACTCGCTAAATCTATGTTTTTTTAAAAATTAAATGTCGAGTTATAATTTTATTTTAAAAAATCGCAATTTCATTCGCACATGTAAAATATTAATACAATACATCGTGGAAAAAAATTGAAAATAACATAATTTAAACGCATATCTAATATATAAAGCTCAGTTTATGTGTGTATGTTTGTTTGTTTGTATCCATTAAAAAAAGGACACTGCTTTGTTGGCATTTTTCCAAAAGATCTCTACCACTGTCGTCACTAAAAAAGCTCATATATATTTACGACACTGCATCGTAACACAATTGTAATTAATACAATATTTGCAACAGCTTCTATGAGATAAAGATAATATGGCACTACCCCCTCAAAAGCAAAATCTACTTAACCTGTAAAGGCAATAAATTAAATTATAAATGTTATATATGAAACGTACTTTCTAAAATACTTGAAAATAAGTAAAGCAGTCGTATTAAAAAGAATTCAAGAAAATGTGCGCACCGTATTTGGACAAAAATAATAAATGGTTATAGAAATATTCTGGCTTAATAAAATGTCTGCTCATAACAACTGGACCAAAAATAACTCTACTTTTGTAAACATTTATAGCTTTTCTAACATGGAAATAATATTTGAATTGTTATATATTTGTGTCTAAATTTACGATTAAAATCTACTGCTTTATGAAATTGGTATATATCATAAAGGAATGAAATTCTTTTTTGAGTCACTTTCATGGCCCAACAACAGATTTTGTTTATAAAAAATAAAGAAATGATATTCCACATTAGAAAAAACCGAAAACAAATCAAATGTCTGTTAAAAAACGAATGTGAAACAATGACGATAATTGATTTTAAAAGTGGCCTATGTTAATCCAACTACAAAGGAATGAACATAACAAATTCAATTCGCAAAACAAAATAATTAAGCGTTTTCAGGATCACTTTATTTAGTTTAATTTACTATGTTAATAGGTCCGGTAAGCTAAGTTTAAATTGTATAAGTGTATAGCTTATGTAAAAGACAAAAAAATATAAATGTTATATTAATAGGACACAGCAAAATTTAACACAGTAATCAGGCGATGAAAGATTTTAGAACGCGCACGGCTAAAAATGAAGCCTTGAAAAAAATACTGACACAATTATTACATAAATACGTTTTTATTAAATGTCGAGTTATGAAACTGAAAATATTTAAAACAAATTCGCAATTAAATTTAAACGTTTAAACAATTAAACCTAATGCATCGTGTGCAAGTTGTAATTAAATATTTTTACCTGTATATAATATATACAAAGAAGTAACAATAAATAAAATGACAATTCTTTGTACTGCACAGCTCAAATTAAGAAGCGTACACCAAAATGTGCTCACCGTAATTAGACAATATAATATTTTTTGAATGGGCTGAAAATAAAGTATTCGGGACAAAAAAAACTTCACCAAAAATAACTCGCTTTGAATAGAATTTGAATGTCCGCGTAAAGTTGTTCAATATAGAAATGAGGTTAAATTTTTTATTCTTTGTCTCTGCATTTTCTGATTATTTAATTTATGGCATTCGGGCAAATTGGACAATTACAAAAACTAACTTAAAACCATCTTCAGGGTAAAAGGAACCGTCCTGCCAAATTTGGTCCCCGTCCGTCATTTGGTTTTTCCGTGGCTGTGTAGCAGAAAGTCGAAAAGTGAAACATACAAACATACAAAGATACAAACACCAACTGAGCTTTATATATTAGATATATATATATATATATATATATATATATATATACTAGCAGACCCGTCGTGCGTTGCAACGATCTCAGTAAAAAGGAATATATATAGATAAAAAATAAATTACATTAAGGGTCACCAGGCCCATCAGTTTAAAATATGAAGTTCGAAAATCTGTTCATTTCAATCAATTTCATAACAAAAATATAAATATATGTATCTATATTTCTCAATATCGTGTAAAATTGAATGGGGAATACAATATTAAAAATTTAGTAAAAACACATTTAGGGCCCCTAGCCCCGATGAAATGGACATTATGAGATCAGTGCCCTATCGAAATTTAATATAGGCTTTTAAGTTTTTATATACCGCGTTTGGTCAAAATCCATTTATTTTCTCATTATCTAACACCTAAACTAATTTTTATATATATGTAGATATAAGGAAAACTACATTAAGGGGCTCCCAGGCCCGTTCAATTCAGGATGTACATTTTGAAAACATGTTCATTTAAATTCATTTTAATCATGGATATATTTCTCAAGATCGTTAAAAACTGAGTGGGAAATAATATCTTAGAGTATACACAAAAAAAGACATTTGGGGCCCCCGGCCCATTCGATGTAAGATGTAAATTTCAAAATACTGTTCATTTTAATTCAGTCTCATCATTGATTTATTTCTTAAGATCGTTAAAATAGAATGGGAAATAATATCTCAAACACATACTAAAAAATACATTTGGGGCCTCCGGCCCTGAACAATTAAAAATTAGAAGTGCAGTGCCCTTTGTTATTTTAATATGGGCTACCAAGTTTTTATATACCAAGTTTGGTTAAGATCCATTCATTTACTCAGTAGTTAACGCATAAACTCATTTTTATATAGCTCATAAAAGCAAAAAACGACATTACGGGCCCCAGGGCCCATTTAGTGCAAGATGTAAAGTTCAAAACGCCTGTTTATTTCAATCAATTTCATTGTGGATATATTTATCTATATTTTTCAAGATCTTTAATAATTGAATGGGGAATAAAATATTAAACGTTTATGAAATTAGACATTTTGGGCCACCAGTCCCGAAGAAATTGACATTAGGAAATTAGTCCCTTTAGTATTTCTATATTGGCTATCAAGTTGTTATATACAAAGTCTGGTTAAGATCCATCAATTTACCTAATAGCTAACGCTTAAACTAATTTTTATATAGCTCATATATAAGAAAATAAATCATTTTATGGGCCCCCGGCGACCCATGAGGGTTAAATTTTGAAAAAAAAGTAGCCAGTGACCATCCCAGGAGCTTACTCAAAAGTCTCCAAAAGTTTCATGGCGATGGGATGAATGGTTTAGTCAGCTATACAAAGACATGCATACATACATACATACTTTGATTTTTATATATATAGATATAAGATTATAAAAAACAACATTAAGTGCCCCCGGGCCCAATCGGTGCAAGAAATTAACTTTAAAATACCTGTTCATTTCAATCTGGATCATGATAGATATATTAGTCAATGCTTTTCAAGATCGTGTAAATCAGACCGGGAATAAAGTATTTAACGCTTACAAAAAAAAAGATTTTGGGCCCCCGGCCCCGAAGGAACGGACATTAGGTATTCAATGCCATATGGTACTTTAATGTTGGCTATCAAGTTGTTATGTACCAAGTTTGGTCAAGATCCATTCATTTTCCAAGCAGCTAAGCCCTAAACTAATTTTTATATAGCTCATATAAGAAAAAATTATCACTATGGGCCGAATCCGCTGGCCAAATGTCATCACAAATGAGGACCTCTGGCAACGCACACAACAAGAGCCAGTGGAAGAGCTAATACGCCAGCGCAAATGGAGATGGACTGGCCACACTCTCAGAAAGCCTACATCCAGCATTGTGAGACAAGCCCTCACATGGAACCCCCAAGGCAAAAGGAAAAGAGGTCGTCCCAAAATGACCTGGAGAAGAGAACTGGAGGCAGACACAAAAATGAGTGGGCACAGCTGGGGGCAGATTGAGAGACTGGCGCAGGACCGGGATGCCTGGAGAGACTTTGTTCGCGGCCTATGCCCCAGATGGGACGAAGGGCAATGATGATGATGATGATGAAGCCCTAAACTAATTTTTATAAAGCTCATATAAGAAAAAATTCTCATTATGGGCCCCCGGCGCCCCATGAGTGTTAAATTTAAAAAAAAAGTAGCCTATTTCCATCCCCGGAGCGTACTCAAAAGTCTCCAAAAGTTTCATGGTGACCGAATGAATGGTATAGTCAGCTAACGGGAATAAAGTATTTAACGCTTACCAAAAAAAAGATGTTGGGCCCCCGGCCCCGAAGGAACGGACATTAGGTGTTCAATTCCATATGGTAATTTAATGTTGGCTATAAAGTTGTTATGTACCAAGTTTGGTCAAGATCCATTCATTTTCCAAGCAGCTAAGCACTAAACTAATTTTTATATAGCTCATATAAGAACAAATTCTCATTATGGGCCCCCGGCGCCCCATGAGTGTTAAATTTTGAAAAAAAATTAGCCTATTTCCATCCCCGGAGCGTACTCAAAAGTCTCCAAAAGTTTCATGGCGACCGAATGAATGGTATAGTCAGCTAACGGGAATAAAGTATTTAACGCTTACAAAAATAAAGATTTTGGGCCCCCGGCCCCGAAGGAACGGACATTAGGAGTTCAATGCCATATGATACTTTAATATAGGCTATCAAATTGTTATGTACCAAGTTTGGTCAAGATCCATTCATTTTCCAAGCAGCTAAGCCCTAAACTAATTTTTATATAGCTCATATAAGAAAAAATTCTCATTATGGGCCCCCGGCGCTCCATGAGTGTTAAATTTTGAAAAAAAAGTAGCCTATTTCCATCCCTGAAGCGTACTCAAAAGTCTCCAAAAGTTTCATGGCAATCGGATGAATGGTTTAGTCAGCTATAACAGACATGCATACATACATACATACATACATACATACTTTGATTTTTATATATATAGATAATATATAAATCTCAGTTGTTTGTATCTTTTTCAAGTATTTTAGAAAGTACATTTCATATATAACATTTATAATTTAATTTATTGGCGCTATAGGTTAAGTAGATTTTGCTTTTGAGGGGGCGTAATGCCATATTATCTTTATCTCATAGACGCTGATGCAAATATTTTATTAATTACAATTGTGTTACGATGCAGTGTCGTAAATATATAAGAGCTTTTTAGTGACGACAGTGGTAGAGATCTTTTGGAAAAATGTCAACAAAACAGTGGCCTTTTTTTAATGGATACAAACAAACAAACATACACACATAAACTGAGCTTTATATATTGCTTCATTTAGAGACATGAAATTTTTTTAATATTCTTTCCCTGTTAAAACAACTATGAATACGTCAAAAGGAAGAGTTATTTTGTTCCACTACATTTACTTTATAAGAAGACTTTATTTTATGCGGCCAGCTTTCTATAATCTTTTATTGTCTAAATATGGTGTGCACATTTTCATGATATCATTTTAATACGACTGCTTTTGTTATTTTTTAAAAAGTATTTTAGAAAGTATATGTATAATTTTTTTATTTAGCGCTATGAGTTATGTAGCCTTTGCCTTTTTAAAGGATAATGCCATATGTTCTTTATCTAATAGACGCGGTTACAAATATTGTATTACCTACAATTGTGTTACGATGCAGTGTCGTAATTATATATGAAATTTTTGAGTGACGAGGGTGGAGAAGCTCTTTCGGAAAACCTATCAGTTATGTTTATTTAGTACAAGTGGGAATGAAATTGTAAATTTAGTTATTATGGTCGTCAAGATTCATTATTTAATAAATCATCTTTTCAATAGTCAGGTATTGTTAAAAGGCACTGCATAAAGTGAAAACAACTCACGCCATAAAGTGGTAAAAATTAAATAATTGTGTCTGTTGTTTTTTCTCTGTCTTTTTTTTCTTACATATATTTAATTATATTTAATTTTTTTCCCTTAAAAGTGAATATCTCTGTTTCCCATAAGATTTTAACTAATAGATGAATCTGAAATATAACTTGGCAAATAAAAATTGTAATAACCAGCAACTAGTACTAGGAAAAGGGGTCAGGACATACCAGCTACAAAGTGCGGGTATATTTCTAGTATATATATATATATTTATTTATGTCTGTGTGTATATATATGTAGCCGAGTGGTTGGCAAAGGCAATTACAGTATTTTAAATAGAACACAATAAATCCACGAAATAAGTTAAAACCACGCAGGTTCAAGACTATAGCTGTTCTAAAGGTTTGTTTTGTAAGATAGTTCTCGTAAGAAAGGAAATCACAGTTATAAATGAGTACTCTAACTAATAAGCTAAACACACAAGTTTGCATGCAATATGCATTCCTAAGTATCTACTATGCCCTACTCTCTCTATGTCTTAACGTCTACGTGTAACGTTCCTCTCTGAGTCCCTTTTTTCCGTTTTTGTGACTGAGTGAGTTTCCCATTATATAGGGATCACAAAGACAGCGCCAAAGCTTGTCCAGTCATGTCATGCTGACTACGTAATTTGTCATCTCTGGTCAGCCAACCCTGGTGAACAGGCCCATAGCGTCTGGGGCAAAGGAACAGACAAGGTTGGAGCCCGTTTGGTTGGATGGGGAGCAAAGCTTGTCCAGTCAATACAATGGTTTACCACATACCCTGGGGGAATCGTGGCCGTCTACAATGTTCCGCAGTCTTTATTTGTCTGCCACTCCAGGCCATAAAGTGTCACCTGTCCGCACCCGTCAAACAACTTTGGGGCACATTGCTACATATATATTTATTTATATATTTTATTTATATTTGAGGAATTCCATTAAAATAAATTATTTTTCATTTTTTTCTTAGGAATGTTTGTCAAAATTCACTTGCTGAGTATCACTGCATTTCTGACATTTTTGACAGCTGTTAAGTGTGTCACATCAAGGGACAATGCATTCTGGACCAGTAGCGCCACTAAATCGCTCAGGGGACCAAAGAGATCAGTAACCAGCGTTGATAATGAAAACATAAATTTGCGTTCTAGGAGAAACTTTGAGAGCATGAATGAATTCAGGACAAAATTAAAAAATGTCGAGAAAACACAGATGGTTCATTATGACAAAAAGTACGACGATATAAATGACAAATTCTTACGTCATAATTTCTTAAAATGCCCACCTTGCAAGTGTCAAAACATCAGTTCACATTTAATTTCAGTCGTCTGTAAAAACTGCCCATTTACTATTGTCCCATCAAATTGGTCAATTGAATTATATGAAGTAATCCTTTATCATTGTAAAAGGCTTGAGATGTTTGACCTAGGCAATCTTTTAGTATACACTTCACTGACACGGGTTAAGGCAACATCCTCTAATTTTGTAAAGATTCTTAGCAGTAGTCACTTAAATGTTTCGTCTAAAATTATTGAAATGGATCTTTCTCATAACTTGATACAGATAATTGAAGATAATGCTTTTCTTTTTTCCACCAATTTACAAATACTTTCACTAAATTGGAACAAATTAAATAATTTAACTAAACAAATGTTTACTGGACTCTATAATTTGACTTCTCTGTCAGTTTCAAGAAATTACATTAACTTTATTGCCAACGACACATTTGATGACATGGGAAAGCTGATAGTTCTTGACATTAGTTACAATAAATTTATCTATATAGATCATTACCTACTCCCTGGTCGTATTTTTAAGGCATTAATCAATCTGCAACAATTGTACATTAACGATTTATGCTACGATATGTCACACCAGTGTAGTACATACACAAATGAAGCTCTAAAGGTTCTAACTAAATTACAACTCCTCATGATTGACGGGGATGACAGGCGTGGCTTAGGTCCAGAATTTAAAAGTCTTGGAAAGTTGAGAATGCTAATAATAAAATTTTCAAATGTTTATAACTTTACCAATGAAACATATTTTGAGAATGTCCCTTTTATTACGACTCTGCAGTTATCCGAATATGTCACTAATAATCTGCATCCAGAAGCGTTTAAAAAGCTTACAAACTTGGTTAATTTAACATATTCATTAACACGTGGCAAAACCAACTTATGTCAGATTTTAAGTGATATTCAATATTTCTTCAAATCTTCTTTGCAATATTTAAAATTAAAAAAAGTCAATGACCGTAACTGTGGATGCAAGGAACTGAGAAAAGAAGACGCAAAGTACCTAAAATTATTTAAGTTGTTTGAACTTGACCTGTCTGGGAACTACTTACTCTATGTAAGTCCAGGTTTCATAAAAATGTTACCAGAATCTTTAAAGAAGATTGATTTAAGTCTTAACAGTTTTTCACGTGAAATTATTTCAATTTTATACTTATTCCCTAAAGAACTCATCGAATTGGATCTAAGCGATCAACGCCATGATTTTTATGCATGTCATGACGATGACGAAATGAGTCAACGATGTGTGGTAAAAAATAAGGAGAACTCAAGCAAGTTTTTAATTTCATCCGGAGCAATATCTAAAAAGTCCTTTAAACAACAAGAATTAAAATACAACAAAAGTAAACACAATATCAAAACGAGCGAATACTTAGACTTTTATTTACCACGCAATTTACGTATTTTACGGAGTAGCCATTTTATATCTTTTGGATCGGAAGTGCTGGCACCAAATATTTTTTTAAGACACTCATTAAAGGAGTTAACTCTTGCAAGAGTTGACTTTGACACTTGGTCTTTGCACAAAATAAGCGCTGAAATTGAAAAAGCTAATTTTAACAGTAACTACGCTAAAGTTTTAAATCGCCTTTTCTTCCCCAAAAATAGCTCTTTAAAGTACCTCTCAGTCTCAAACAATTTATTTGGTGATGCTTTTCAATATGACCCAGATCGTTTGTTTTTTGCCAACACAGAGCAGCTTATTGTCCTTAAAATGAAACAAAATTTCATCACGGATTTGGCACATGATTATTTTAGAAATCTCTTTAAACTTATAACACTGGAGATTTCCAGAAACAAGCTTCAGTTAATAAACATTAGCTTTTCACACATGACTGAACTGAGATTTCTTGACTTTAGTAAAAACTCAATAACATCGATTAGTAAACGGTCCCGAGACGACCTTGACCTTATTGCTGCTGACCATCGGGTTTACCTTGATTTGACATCTAACCCTTTACCTTGCACATGCGAGGGACTAGAGCTGTTGAAATGGTTGGCTTTTACCAATGTTTACCTTTTGAACCAGGATTTTCTCGTATGTAGAAATGAGTTCGACCAAGTTCTTGAAATAGGAAATATCGTCCAACGCGTGGAAACACTACAACGTCAATGTGCTTCAAAAACTGTCATAATTCTCACATGCGTCTTTTCTATTATTGTATTCGGTATTTTGTTGATCACTTCATTGATGTATCGATACCGATGGAAGCTGAGATATTTACGGAGCATAGCGTTAATCAAGCTGCTTGGCTCTAGAGCCGGTGCTACTAACAAGATCGTGTATCGCTTCGATGCTTACATCCTATACACAGACGATACCCGGAGATTTGTGTTGCGTGACTGTGTTCGAGAGCTAGAAGAGAAAAGAGGTCACTGACTGTGTATCGAGGAGAGAGATTTTCTACCGGGTACCTACATTGTGTCCAATATTGTCAGTGGCGTGCAGAACAGTACCAAGACGGTTGCCATGGTAACACCGGAATATTACCAAGGAGAATATTCCGAATATAGCGTCAAGATGGCGCTGATGGAAGAAATCTTTATGCGCCGTTCTGTCCTCTTCCTGTGCGTGTGTGAACCAACCGATGACAAGGATTTATCACATGACCTACTTACCGCCATGAAACAAAATAAGTACATTGAATACCCGCCAAGAGATGACGTCACTGATGAAATAATCGAGGAATTTTGGAATCAGTTTTCGCGAGCTATAGGCAGAAGTGAGCGTCAGGAGATTGAGGTCGTAGTTTCTGAAAACATTCAGTAGTAGAAATGTCTATGAGATAGGATTTTGTTGTCTTCCATGACGTTATTAATAGGTACATTACATTTTAAGTAATGTCTCTGCTTTCAAACTGGTTTATAATTATTTTACTTGCATTATTATGAGCTTTTTAAAAAAAATAATTCAAAGTGTTGTTTATATTTAAGTGTTTAAATACTTCCAAACAAGTTAAACTCTTTACCATGAATGTTCTGTATGTGAAAAACATTTAACACGAAGCAAGCTTAAATTACAAGTAAAATTTATATGTTTATTGTTACAGAATGGTTGAAATAAAATATCAAAGAAATACTGAATTTCATGTTTTTTTCCCCATAATTTACTTTGTGATATAAAGAGAACAATATAAAAATAGTCATAGACAAATTTAAAATAAAGTGAAACTCCTGATTTAAAAAAATATATATTACATAAATATTCTATATATACTATATTATTATACACGATAAGGAAACAAATTTATTGATAAAAAAAATAAAGTACCCGGTACCTTTTTAAAAAAAAATTGACTAATACACAAATAGACGTTTTAGCAAAAGCCTTCATTGGTAGAGATATTTAACTATAGTAATATAATTAAATAACATTATATAATACTTAAAAATAATAATTTAGAAAAAAAAATACACAGAAACAAAAAATAAGAAATATGGACAGAATTATTTCAATTAAAAAAAGCCATGATATATAAAGACAAAGTATTATTTATCCTACAAATAATTCATTAATGTATACGTGAGATCACACAATTTGTTTGTGTATGTTGTATTTATTTTAAAGCTTTTTTGCTGTACTGCTCTTTATGATATGTATATTAAATATAAACATTTTGAGCTTGATCTTTGCGATTTTCATTTCGATTTCTTCTTAAAGTTAAAAAAGACGCCACATTATTTTTGTTTTCGTACTATATTTATGTTGTGTTTATTTTATATTGATTGGCATATTAATGTAGAATTTTTTTAAAGATATATATAAAATGAGATGTATAATATTATTTTGTAAATATCTATTATTGTCTTATTATTTCTTTAATTATAAACAAACATATCAAATGCAAATCTTAGCAGTGACTCACTATGAAAATTATAATCTGATGCACACCACAATATTTAAAAAAAATATTTTAAAATTTTTGAAATAAAATCTTATATGCTAAATTTTTTATATTTTTTATATCCCACTTTATTAATTCTTCCAAAAGTAATTTTTATATTTTCTTCTAGCTGTTGAAGACTTGATGACGTAATCTAACAGTTCTAACTGATATTTCAATATGAATATTTCTGTCTATATTTTCGGGAGATTTTAGGGAGATCAACTCATGAATTACCATTTACTAAAACTTCCTTGGCTGCTTTCCCCTTAGCGTCAGACAAGCTACACGTCCATAGTTCGCACATGTCGTCTACTCACTTAGTGTAATACAAGCGGCATGTCCATATTTAGCCTTGTCGTCTACTCACTTAATGTAATACAAGCGACATGTCCATAGTTCGCCTTATCGTCTACTGAGAAATGTTAATTGAAACAAGCGGTTCCCAAACAGGTTAATTTTTTAATCAAATTATCAAAAAAAAATTTTTTAAATGCTCTGTATTTTGTTGGCATTAGTTACTTGATTATAAAAGGTAAAAAAAGAAATTTTGAGAAGAGTGATACTCATCATCATGTTCTATTTTCAATTGTCTAATATATTCTCCTCATTTTAATGACTGTTTCAAAGAATGTCAAATTCTTTTCCTTTTTTCCCCATTAAAATTTTCAAGTGCATATAAATGTTTTTAACTCACAAGATTATATTTTTAAAAATCGCTTTAGACTTTTTAAATTTCTTTTTACTTTTTGGACAGTGCGGTCCATCCAGTGGTTAAACAAATATGTCCACATGAAGTGGGGTGGGACTTGACGAATGTGACGTTAACATTTATGCAAAAGGTGGTCAGCTGAGCGGGAATAACACAACAAAACAAAAATGTGGACAATTGTTTATTTGTGTATTTTCAGATGCACAGAAATGGTAAACAATAGTTGGTAAACGGTAAATACACAAAATCACGGCATTACACTCAAAAGTTACCATACTTATGCTTTTCAATGCAACATTTAAACAATAATAATGTAACAAATACATATTTTCAAAATGATTCTGTGGAAAAAGAGCCTTAAATTAAAACTTCCAAAACAAGAGAAAAATTAAACCTTTACCTAAAGTGATATCAAGTTGAACATTCATGCAGATAAACTGTTACTGTAACAGTCTCACCCACATTTTGTTCACTACTCTAACAGTCATAGGCGAATCACCATAACAGACGAACCAACTGCGTCACGACAATAAATTCCCTTATCTCCTTTTTCCTTAAATACAGAAAAATAAAGAATGATTTAAAAAATCTGGGTCATATTTGGAAAGTTCTAGCCCCTGGTCAACATCAGTCGAATGACGTGTGAGAATAAACTTATCAAACTGCATTCAGACACAAAGCAGATTGTCAACAAAATCCTATCGAAGCTATTGATTGAACACACACCTCCTGCCTACAGACGGGGTTCAACGAACCTCTCACTGGAGAGATTGCTGACATCGTCTAATTGTCTTTTTATAGAAGGGTTACACTGACAATATTTACCTATTTAAAACATTACAGGTTTTTATTGGTGAAATTTTTAGCTGTCCACACGATAACCCAAAGTAATTCCACTATGTCCTCCACAAAGTACTGCTACTGTGTCTTTATACAGGTTTTGAACAAAAAAGTCTACACTAAAACGTCTGCAGCATATCCAGTAAAACAACATTTTTAGGTGCGCTCATAGGCAATCGGTACAATTAACTCACGGACAACAAGTTATATGATACATCAGTACAGCAAGTAAAATCTAAATCAGAGGGTATTTTAAAATAAAAAATATCATGATTTTATTTAGCATTTCAACTGTGTTCGTTTTCAAAGTCATTAAAATTATGTCTAATAAAATTTTTTTTATAAACTTCCTTTCTTTAACTAAATTGGTTTATTATAATTATTTTTGGCATGCAAATCTTCATCTTCAGTGTTAATAGATTTAATGAAAAGCAGTTTAGGAATTGTTCCTTCCAAATAGAAGCCGATATAAATTTAACATCTGAATATATTTATATTTCGCTAACACTATACGGCGATAGACGAAAATCTATGGTTCGAGATGGCATCATCATTGGCACCACGAGATCAATAGCAAAGTTTTTTTATTGTAGGGTTATACGAGCGATTGCATATTAAATCGTTAAATAATGTCACTGCAGAACTCTGAAACCTACACGATATTTGTTAGAAATATTCTAGGTAAGGTAATCATTAAATCCTCAACTCTTATCTAGCTGTACGAACGAATTACGTGGGAGCCACCATAAATGATATAACAAATGCTACTGTACTCACGCCACGAATATTCTAACGTAAAGGAAAACTCACACATACCAAGTCAATAATAAACATTTTATTAGTGATGCAATTTTTAGCGGGAAATAGCATAAAATAAATGAAAGACGCCTGTCCTTTATTTACAAGCTTTTTGTTGAGCTGCAAATGAATAATAGATTCAACTAAAAGAGGGGGGTGGGGCTTGGGTTATAGATAACCCAAGTGTTTTTTAAAAAGTCTTTAGAGAAGTTAGTTTTATAAAATCCCTGTTGTTTGACAGGTCTGCTTTACTCTACTGGATTAACGTGTTATTACGTGAATAGATGTCATTTACTTCATATTCGAAAGTCAAACGTCATTTGGGGTGGGGAAAGTAGGAGGAGCCTTGCTTACATTAGCATGGATAATTGTCTTTCTAGGAATTTATAACGTAGCTTTTATATTTGCATATGCAATTTTTTAAAGCTCAAAATATCAACAGAATTAATGGTATATCTCTTATGATAAAAATGTTCTAAATGGAACTAACAAAATGTCCATACTTCTAAAAGATTTCAAACAAGAAATTATTTTTACTTCTTGCTCATCTTCCGAAAGCCATTAGTAATGATCCTACATGTGGAAGAAAATCAGAAGCCCCGAGCCTAATGCTCTTCATGGGTCTTCCCGGAAGACCCTCTCAGCTATCTGGTCTCAAAATGGACGTAACAGCTGAGAACCGCCCCCCCTGGAAGCGAGCGCTTCTGAAGCGACCACCTGGGCATCCAGGACATAAAGTAGAAGACGCCTCCCACTAGATTGACCTGACAAGGAGGGGTGGAATTCCCTACTACGACCCGCTACAACTTTGGCGCCAACTAGGAAAAGCATACGGTTCTCCATGGTTAGGACCACCGCAGTGCGGGGAATGATCAATGACCTACCTAGGGGGTAATCCCCACTGGAAGGTTTCCTCAGAGATGGCGTCCGCTGCGTTCTTCGCGGAACCTTTTGCTAATCCGTACTGGCGCTCCTGGCCCTAAACCGGCACCGCTCAATAGCGTTGCTAGTAAACTGAGAGGGACGAAACGGTCGCTTTGGATTTACCCGACCCTCAACGGGTACTTTGGTTTTCATCATCGACATCGCATCTTAATGCTTTATCTAAGATCCGTACAGCGACTGTAATCATATCCTAACATATCGGACTACGGCATTGCTTGCCAGGAGTTGTCGGTTTCGGGTCGCCGGATCGCGGTCAGGTCCGTGACCCACGACCCTACTCGAACATCGAGCCCCGTAGAGGCCCCCCCTTCTCGACATTAGTAATAAATGCGAAGTATTTGTGACCTTGCTGTCGCATAGGTTGTGATTGCCAGTTCTGGATTGTTTCAACAACAGAACCTTCAATCATCTGCTCATTCATGAAAAAGGCAATAAGACTTATTGTATAAGTAAAAGTAATTTCCTTTCAAAAGAAACAACAAGGGCATCAAGAACTGAAACAATTTTGTCTATAGCTTCCCCGCTTTCCGCCACCAATTGCTGACCCCATAATATTGATTAGCTCTTCCGATCAGAAACATTTTCAAAATACCATCACAACTCAATTCAACATACGTGGGCCACAGAACGATCTTAACATTGATCTTTGTCCTTCAAGAAACAGAATAAGAAGGATTCTTTGTGTTTTTAATTCTTTCTCAAATATAGACAGAGCTTCATAATCAATTTCATTTATATGTTACTAGCCTGCGCACTCGGCGTTTCAAGGAATATATATTTTTTTTTATAAATTAAGATATCAAAAGTGAACACATGAATTTAAAGCCCCGTTGTAAATACAAGTTACAGCAATTAATTTAAAAAAAAACATTTTAAATTTAATATATTTGAATTTAAAAATAGGACCCCTTTCCCTTAAACGTTTCCTACTTCTACGGGATCCTGAACCCAATATGAATTTTTGCATAACGGAATCCCGTTCTTTATGGTGTCCCGTTTTCTATATGATCAAAGTGATTCTAGTTCCCTGTTTGGTACAAAGCAGTCTAGCATTAATTTTGTTTAATTCAATTCAAGATTTTCACCTGTCACCAAGGACATTTGATTTAGCTTCTCTAAAACTTTCCTGTTATATCTCATTAAATTTACCCATTTATATCTGTCTTCAACGTATTTTTCGAATACAAAATTATTCCAGTAGAAATTTAGAAGCTATTCCCAGTTTATGGCTCACTTTAACAAGAGAAAAACAATTGTGTTCATACATTTGTAAGATAGATAATTGGGGTAAGGCTTGAGAACAAAGAACAAGGATCTTGCAAAATTTTGAATGATATAAAGATAATTGGGGTAAGGCTTGAGAAAAAAGAACAAGGATCTTGCAAAATGTTGAATGATATAAAGATAATTGGGGTAAGGCTTGAGAACAAAGAACCAGGATCTTGCAAAATGTTGAATGATATAAAGATAATTGGGGTAAGGCTTGAGAACAAAGAACAATGATATTGCAAAATGTTGAATGATATAATGATAATTGGGGTAAGGCTTTAGAACAAAGAACAAGGATCTTGAAAAATGTTGAATGATATAAAGATAATTGGGGTAAGGTTTGAGAACAAAGAACAATGATCTTGCAAAATGTTGAATGATATAAAGATAATTGGGGTAAGGCTTGAGAACAAAGAACAAGGATCTTGAAAAATGTTGAATGATATAAAGATAATTGGGGTAAGGCTTGATAACAAAGAACAATGATCTTGCAAAATGTTGAATGATATAATGATAATTGGGGTAAGGCTTTAGAACAAAGAACAAGGATCTTGAAAAATGTTTTAATGATATAAAGATAATTGGGGTAAGGTTTGAGAACAAAGAACAATGATCTTGCAAAATGTTGAATGATATAAAGATAATAGGGGTAAGGCTTGAGAACAAAGAACAAGGATCTTGAAAAATGTTGAATGATATAAAGATAATTGGGGTAAGGCTTGATAACAAAGAACAAGGATCTTGCAAAATGTTGAATGATACACAGTTCTAGAATATTTTGGATAATCAAATGAATAATAAAACCTATATTTAATTCATACTATGATAAACAATCAAGTTAAACATTTAAAATGTGTCCCTTTAAAATCGGTTGTAAGATAAATGAACAATAGTCAATTTTTAAACTACAGAATTTTATAAAATATTTTAGATTATCCCCGGATGAAATAAATAAGAAAATTAATATTAAAATTCATAAATAGTCTAACAAATATCAAGGTAAAAACTTTAAAAGTTGGTCCAAAATCCGTTTAACATGATTGAGATCAAGCAAATAGATATTGACTATTAAGGAAAACAGCAGCAAAAAAATATAAATCATACGATTTCTTCAAATTTATAAAATTGTATCGGTGGTTTGTTTTTAGTCCTTGATTTGCGTTTTGAATGTCGATTGTGCTCTGGTTTTCCTGTTTTGTATAGGGACCTACTCCACGCCCAAATTCCAGACAAGAATGAGAATTGTGTGTGTTTATTATTACGAATGGCATTATAATAATAATTAATTGACATTATGTCTATCTGAATGTTGAATTAGATTGCTGTTGCATTGTATTTCCAAGTAAGAAATTAATTCCGAATGTACTATACCTACTTTACTATATATAACATAACGAAAATATTAAAAGTGATGGTGTTTGTTCTCTCTTCCTGCCCCAGGCAGTGGCATAGCGAGGGGGGGGGGTTAAGGGGGGCAAATACCCCGGGCGGCACTTTTTTAGGGTCGGCAAATTCCTCGTAATTTATAGACTTCTAAGAATGAAAATTTCAAAGAAAATGGAGTTTTTTTTATCAAAATGAAGTAAAACCAAATAAGAAATTAATAAGAGAAATACAGGAAGTATCCTAAAATATGAGAACGTTTCTACTGCCAAAATTTCCATCTCCATAATGGCTCTAAATTCTTCTGATACTAATGCTACAGAACTGAAAAACCAAGAGGTTTAGTAAGTAGTAAGAGAACGTGACACTGATCTCCTGGTAACTTAATTGAGTCTTCAAATTTGACAGCCACTCATGTTGTAGAAGAGAAAATTAACGTACCCGATCAATTAAAAAAAAATGAGCCAATCAAATGCCCCAGGCGGAATTGTTGAGGATGGTAAATTCCTCATTGTTAATTATCGTTGAAATACCATAAAATAAAGTTAATTGAAATAAAAACCAAGGTAAAAATTAATAAAAGAAAGAAAAGCTCTATCTTAAAATATGTGAACGTGTCTATTGCCAAATCTTATAGCACCATAATGAATCTAAATTCTTCGGATACTAATGCTACTGAACTGAAAAACATTGTATAATAAGAACTTGACACTGTTTTTCTGGTTCCTTTAATTGGCAAGAATCAGAAACTAGTCTTTAAAAATGCATACTTTATTTGTAAAAGAAAACAAAACAAAGTGACAAGAAGTTCTTGTTAGAATGTTTGACATTGTAAAGTCCTGACAAAATAGAATTTGGCTTTTTGTAGTAACATAGAGGAGAGTACTAGTGCATATATAGGCAATTATTCTGGAACAGATGCATATGCTTGCAAAAACGATCCAGTACTCCAAGAACCGTATGTGAAAAATTAAAAAAAAATTGTCACATCAAATTCGAAATGAGCTCATTGCAGTTTTAGGGGACACTGTTCTCCAAAAACCATCTTTCAGGTGCAAGAGAGCAAAAATTATTCCATTGTGTTCAATAGCTCTTCATATATATCACATAAGGATAAAAAAAGTCCAGCTATGCGAAATGTAAAGATAGAAAATCAGAAAGTAGACGTACAATTCTTTCAACGATTTTATAGAAAAAAAGCGAATCTGCTTACGCCATTTCTGAAATGATTTTATATAAGTTTAAAGCTGATGGTCTTCAAACAAGGTGTGTTGATATTTCTTCATGGCTGGAAAGTATACAAGAGTTCAAGAAAGACTCCCAGACGTAAATCTCAATGTCAAATTAGTAGTCTGCTCAAACAATTCATTAAATCAAATTTTTTTACAAGCTGATTCAACTGAAACGAACTCTCTTACTATTGCTGGTACACTAAATCGTTTTTACTCATTCTTTTCCATGTTCACACACCATTGGAAAATTCTAATTCCTGCTACAGTCAAGGCATTAAATATACTTCAGGATACAAAATAGTGAATATACCATGGAACCATTTAAGGTTATTAGGAAAGCTATTGAAAAATTGACAGAGGCAGACGAAAAAGCTAAACACACCAACACACGAAGGAACTTTGCTAGTCACAATGAAATCTTTTTCTTTTCTGATTTTCTTTTAGATATCTGAAAGCATGTACTTTATGAATTCAATTATGCCTGAAAATGTTTACGAACTTATAGTGCTAAAAATAGTTTGCAGAGGCTACTCACATGAAACTAATGGAAAACGTAAAGGATGCTTTGACTTTTGTTTAAAAATTTTGAGACATTGTCATTTTAATTGAAACTTCCAGTAAAACGACTAGAGAGCAAAATTTTGATGATGCAAGCAAATGTTATGTAGAAAAACAGCTGAGATAAAAGTTGTATTCTTCATAAGAAGAGGTTTCTGTAGACATTAATGTAAGGTTTTGGCAGTTTAAAAAATTGGAACAAAAGACATGTTTTCGTACACGAGCTAATCTACTGGACTTTGAAATTTTACATCCAATTAGATTATTTGAATTCAAAGTATTTCACAGGACATTGTCAAGCAAAGACTATTGTAAAAAATATGAATTAATGTATTCAAGCTTACTTAGTTTAACCGAGTTTATTAAGATATTGAGGCTCTAAGTTACACTGTAAAATATAAATAATTAATCCGAATGTTCCTTACAGCTGTCATACGTAATGCAAGCTGCGATAGAATTCTCTAAAATTAAGATAATGAAAAATTAATCATGATAAAAAATTAATACACCAAGATTGAATAATCTATTGCTGTTGAGCATGGCATGGCTGACAACACTTATACATCAAAGCTTTTGCCGTCGGTAAAAAGAAGAAAGGTTTAATTTTTGATCTATAAATGTAAGCTTTTCTATTTATTTCTAAGTTAAAAATGTACAGTGTCCTTTTCAAAAATTATTTTCACTAAAACATTCTCTTTACTTTATTCAATACATAATTTACGGGGCAGGGGGGAGGGCGCAAACCTGGGCTCTGCCCTGGCCGACACATACCCACGATACGCCGCTGGACCAAGGCCTCAGTTTGTTTTAACGTAAAAGTTAAATATAAATACATGGAGATGGAAATGAGTACACTTATTATTCCTCGTTTATTCTTGAAGTTTGTGTGCTGTGTATGTGTGTTTGTGTCTATGTGCGTGTGTGTGCTTGTGTGCGGTTGTATGTGCAATTGATTGATGTTAAGCAGGTTTAATTTTGAATTAAGAAAAGCGTCCATTGAGATGGTGTATACTCTTTAAAATACACATTATCGTGGTTTTTTGTATCAACTAATTTTTTTATCACCATGAGTGTTTAATCTATTATTATTTAAAATGGGGAAAAAAATATTTTCTGGTCATTGCCATTAACGAGGGTTTTATTTTAAGTTTGGCCTATCATTGGAACGAGAAGGATGCGTACTGCTGTGCAACAATGTCCACATACAACACCAACGGTTGCAGGATATTAGTTAGAAACAGAGCCGGATTAAGCCATCTTGGTGCCCAAGGCAGAATCCCACATGGGTGCCCCCTTCTGCCCGGGCCCTGATTCCCCGCTGACTGCTGGTATGTTCAATATTAAACAAAGAAACTAACAAAGAGAACAGTTGTTAACACACAAGGGCGTCACTAGGAATTGTGGTTGCGGACCGAACCAGGTGAGATCATCACAAGGGGTGACACCAAAGGGTAAAACTCTGTATGCCTCGTTATTTGGCTTTGGCATATTCGGAGGAGGTCTATTGGGTAAGATGTGAGGGGTGACACCATGACCTACCACAATGGGAGACACCCACCCTAGCGACGCCAATGTTGAAACATATGTTTGTACTATTATCACTCATATAAAACCTACGATAAGTTATTTATGTATTAAAATTAATATTACAATAGTTTTGTAATAATAATAGACAAACATACTGTAACTTTTTTAATAGATAAGAAAGTCAGAGAGAGCACACATTTACATTTTTAAGTTCTTTTTTCTAGATTTACATCGGGCAAAGTTTTTGAATACTTCATCAATGTTAATTTTGCGCTACAAGTCTGCCTCAATCATCGCAGAGTTAAGGAATCAAGCCTTTTTTAAATTTCATTATCGATCTACTTGGATTTTGTGTACGTTGTAACTGAGAAAAAGAGCGCTCAGTTCAAACGTTCGTAATCATAAATATTTAAAATATGCTCAAGGCCATTTCTACATTGGAAAAGCAAGTTCGATGTTGTTTCTATTACTTTGTATAATTCTGCATGACTGAACGTGTTGTTTTAAGATTTTGATGCACGAAACTTATGGCGAATATATGAGTGGAACTTTTGTAATCAGTATATAAATTATTGTTCAGATCTTCAAGATAAGTATTTATTAGTCCTTCACAACACTGAGATGTTTGTGGTACATCGACCAAACAAGAAAATCTAACTGCTATATCATTATATACCTATTCTCATCTACACATCTCTGTCTCAAGTTTGTCAACAATGGCGTAAAAAGCAGATATAAGAAATTTGTCTCTGACTTTCAGAGATACCTTAGGGGCATCACCATCAATCACCATGCAAGTGATCTGCTAGTGAAGAATACAAATAAGCACACGTTTTCAAGTTCATGTGTTCATTTTTTAGAGCTTGACTGAACCTGTGAAAATGTTGTAACACTTCTTCCCAAAAGACAAGCATGAGAGAAAATTCTAATTCTTGCATCTTCTTTGCAATTTGTTCTGTTTCTCTTCTGGTGTCCCCCTTCTGTCACTAGTCTTTTTGTAAACATTCTAACGCTTCTTTAATCTGACGATCAGACATAGCTTTAGTTCCAACAGCATGTGCTTCCTATCTGGTATCGGAACGTTTAATCCACAAAGCATCCCATCAGAATATTCCATCAAGGTTAGTTGAAGCTCAGAAAAAGTATCGATCAGTTGCAACGCTGTAGTAAATACCTCGTGCTTTTCACAATGATGGCCTACACATCTGCAACTCGATAGCGTAAATTATGCTTGTGTGTGTGTATGCATGTCCATTTTAGCTGACTAAACCATTTACCCGATCGTCCTGAAATTTTTGGAGACAGTTGAGTACGCTCCCGGGATGGTAACTGGCATTTTTTTCTCTCTAAATTTAACACTCATGGGGCGACGGGGGCCCATAATGTCATTTTTTGCTTATATGAGCTATACTTTTTTTTATTTAATCATTAGGTACTAGGTAAATTGATGGATTTTAACCAAACGTTGTATATATAAACTTGAAAGCCAATATTAAAATAGTACAGGGCACTGAACTCCTAATCACCATTCCTACGGGGCTGGGAGTCCAAAATGACTTTTTTCTTAAACGTTTAAGATTTTATTCCCAATTCAATTATTAACGATCTTGAAAAATAATGATAACGTATCCATTACTTTTCATATTGAAATGAACAAGTGTTTTGAAGTTAATATTTTCCACTGAATGGGTCCTGGGTTAGTGTTTTTTGCTTAGATGAGCTATATAAAATTTAGTTTATGCGTTAGCTACTGAGTAAATTAATGGATCATAACTAAACTTTATATACAAAAACTTGATAGCCCATATTAAAATACTTAAGGGCACTGAACTTCTAATGTCAATATCTTCGGGACCGGGGGCCCCAAAAGACATTTTTTCGTAAATGTCTAAGATATTTTTCCCATTCACTTTTTAACAATCTTGAGAAATATATCCATGATGAAACTGAATTAAAATGAACAGGTTTTTGAAATTGACATCTTGCAACGAATGGGCCGGGGGCGCCTAATTGTGTTTTTTTTCTCTATATTAGCCATACAAAAATAGTTTAATTGTTAGATAATGAGAAAATAAATTGATTTTGACCAAACTTAGTATATAAAAACTTAAGAGCCAACATTAAATTACTATAAGGCACTGAACTCCTAATGTCCATTCCCTCGGAGCTTGGGGCCCCAAATGACTTTTTTACTGAACGTTAATAATTTTATTCTCCATTCAATTTTACACGATTTTGAGGAATATAGCTTGAGTACAATGGTAATAAAAAATAAATTCTCACTCATTTCGGGGCCGGGGCCCTTAATATCGTTTCTTCTTTTGTAAGCTTTTTAATTATTTATGTTTTATCCGTTTGCTATGAAACTTGGACTAATTGTGTGCACCTTTCCACGAAGGTTTCTGGGATAATTGTTTTTAAAACATACCACTCATTGGTTTCTTTGAATTTATTCATTTTTACTGAGATCGTTGTAACGCACGACGGGTCTGCTAGTATACATATATTATTAACTTCAGGGGACGCGGTGGTCGAGTGGCAGCGCACTGGACTGTCGTACCGATGGTCACGGGTTCGAATCCGTGTGAAGGCAAAAATTTGTTCCCGGGGCCTGGTCTGTCATGGTCTGTGGACGCCATTATCTTCTGCATAGAAGGAGCGTCTGTATTGATAAGATAAGATAAGGACGAGGTCCCCAATGTTAAATACTTTACATTATGTGTATAACGTAGCCCAAAAATGTTGATTTTTATGGGGGGGGGGTGCTACTTCTAACAATGTTAAAGTATCTAATAGAAATATTATAATTTAGGTAGAAAAATATAAATAAATGACACCTTGTCACGACAGTCACTAAGATTTTATTACATACAATACGGATAAAGACATCATCAACATACATAATTCCCGTAGTAATGTAATGCTTCTTAGATGTAATGCTGATTTGTTCAATAGTGCGCACCAAAAATTACTGCACCAAATATACTCTTTTCGAACGTTCCGCATAAAATTGTTAAATATGATAATAAATGAATAAAATAAAAATAAATAAAATAAACGAAAGTTATATATTACGTTATTTTTTAATCTGATGTGTATTTTTTTTGTGTTTTTTTTTGAAAACTTCCTTCATTTTTGACGGGTGATACGCTAGTAAATAAATATAAAGATATGTCGAACAATTGAGCGTACAACAAAATATTTAAAAACAACTAGACACAAATATTATTATAGAATGTTAAAATAGGAATCCAATGGCCCCGCTTCCCTTGTGGCTGACTGCTAACGTGACGAGTCGATGTTTCCTCAGTCTCGAAATACTCGTCTCCTGAGGTAATACTACAGCTTCCTCCCTTCGTCTCAAAGGTCAAACCTCAGCCCCTACTCCCCGTGAAGTTTTTTCTTTAATCTCACTGCGGGTTATACCTCTTCCCCTGTAGATCGACTGTCAGTCACAGAAACGTGTTTGATTGTCCGGTGTCTGATTCGTATCGGCCCTGCTGTCTGGATACTTCAATACTTATACTCAAAATATTCTACTTCTACTATATTTATACTTAAACTCCAACCATAGAATACTTTACTATAATGGATAGAATGGACGAATGATAAAACGTATATTAACTCATTATTATTAACACAAACAGTAATCAATGAATAAAACACAACTTCAAATATACAAAACAAACGGTAGATCTAAATCTAACTCCAATTACAATATTAAGCTATATACAAAAAACACCTGACATACGGACAGACTTGAACTCACTTTAATGTTTCCTGTCAACAAGTTTCAATCACTTATCAACCACTTCTAATTAAACTTCTGGTGTGAGTGGGATGAGAGTGGCTGAAAGCCTTAAGTCTCTGTTTTTATAATAGAGAAAGTGACAAACGTGATCTACGTTCTTTTTGTGACAGTACTGTCTGAAGTTCAGGCCACGCGAAAAAATCCCGGTACGCTTCGCGACCATTATGCGTCGTTAGTTTGTGATGATTCAATGGGTCTCACATAAGTGATACAGTGGTTCTCAAAATCAATTGAACATCAAACTTCCTGGTCTTTTCATACTTTTCTTTGTTTCAGCTACCTATGTTAAGTATTAAGCTCCTGAAATAACGTCGATTGCATGATTTGAAATTTTCATTAAAATATTTTATCGGTACACACAGGTAAAAATATAATCAATGATCTTATTTTAAAATCAACCGACCGAATCAATAAAATATATCGCCCATGCTTCAAGAACCACTGTATTAATAATACTTTAAAACAGTAGAGTCCCCCTCCTTTATGAATCAATACGATAGTCTTGTAAGAAGAGGAAGCAGATTCATTTAATTTCATTCACGTTTTGTTTACAGATTAGAACCAAAGATACGACGATATTACAGCATTTATCTTTTTAAAGCATATGTTTAAATAGATTCACATAGGTACTGTTTTCAAAGATTGTATATGCTCTACGTCACACAATAATATGTCATGTATAATAATAGTCTACACTATTTCGACGCTTAAATGTGTATAGAGATTGGAGAAAGATATTCGATTATTGCCTTTGGAAATTGCAAGTTGAATAAATATCTGTAAAAGAAAGAAACCAGGTTTGTATATTACGATAAAGAATTGTGAAACTTTATTCTATCTCTTTATTAGTTTTAAAATGTATTTATAAAGATCAAACAATTAAATTTACTGAGCATATTTGTGCCATCTTCGATGTCCTTAAAACACCGTAAAACATCTCAGGATCTTAAAACTATTTCGCGCAATTTCGGTATTATACCAATAATCTTTACTAGAAATTAACGGTAGAACTTAACCTATTTGAATTATTTTACTTTAAAAAAAATCTTTTAAAAAAAGTGACATTCAATTATCATCATATTTACGCTCAATTATCGCTGATTTGTAGCCTAACGCTAAATCATGATCCTTTTGGTTTCCAGATTAACATTGACCAAACAACGCACGAACCTATGACGTCAGCATTTGAGTTGTAAACAGTGCTGACTGACTCAAAGAGTTATTTTTTTGGTGCAGTAATTTGGTGCGCTGCTTTCTAAAATTACTTTAAAAATTGTGTGGTGTTTAGCACTGTAAAGAAATAGTATATACATACTTTGTGTACATTTCATGAATATTACGTTAACATCACAGAAGGATAAATTACTTGGGCTTTTGCACACAAAAAAAACCTATTATAAAATACTTTGTGTACATTTAAGAAAGTTTAATATTACGTATTTATCATACAAGGACAAGTTAGTTGGGCTTTTGAAAAAGGTGGGCGCCTTAGGCGCCCTTAAAAAATGGGGCGCCGCAGGCGCCACGGCACCGCAGCACAAACTAGTTGAAATAGAATTCTCAATCAAATAATTTTTTTTTAAACGTAAAAAACGAAGTTTTTTACTATAAAATCCATTAGAATATATATGAGACATAGCTTAAAGTATGTTCATTATAAAACGCATTATGCGACATTCCAATAAAAGTTGATTCAAAGAAGTAAATCTGAAACTATACACAATATGACGATATATCCCTCACGCTACATCACACCAAGAGTGTGTAAATATTTTACAACCTAACATAAGCATTCACAAAGCGGGATAACCCCATTAACTATCATTCTAGCTTACAATTAAAAGTCATTTCAAATCAATAATTTTGAAACTAAACAAAACAATTGCTTTCAAAAAGTGATTCCAAAATTAGGGGAGTCGAACGAAAATACATTTTTAAAAAAAAATTCTTCTCCAGCATTGTTCTAAATATTATAAGCTATTGTTTGACGTTTGTTTCAACCCGATAGATGTTATTGTTGTCGAGGAATTGACCAAAAACTGATATTTGTTCGTGTTTTTTTTTATTTTCTAGGAAATCCTGTAAACTTTTTCGGTATTTTTTTGGCCGTTGCACATACTTTGGACCACCTTAGCATATTTGAAAAAGACCCGAACCCTCTATCTGGTTTTGCTCAGGAGGAGTTGCATGTGCAAGCGTTACAGACATTTACAAATTGCGTTAAAAACTACTACAATCTGTCTGCAAAATTTCAGCTCGATTTGATCATGGGGAAAAGAGGTATAAAAACATGTTTAATATAATTCACACCGCGCGAAAAATTAGCATGAAATTTACAGTTCGGGAATTTTTTATAAAAAAAGTATGGTCGATATAATACGCACAGCAGGGTGCGACAGGAAAAATTAAAAAAATGTGCTCAATATATTACGCAAAGCGACAGTCTAGCACAAAGATGTACAGGCCTTATAGAAATACATAGAGACAATCGTCACGGGCAGATGTTGTGGTGTAGGGATGACTGGGCAAAAATGGAGCGATAGCGGGTAAACTGGTGTGAACGCCTGTTCACGTGGACAAGGGGGATGAACTAAGAGTGCATGAGAGTTGTAATCAGTGGTCAAAAGGAGACAGGGTGGATGACCCTGGTGGTACAGACCGGTCGGGCGAGACGGGGGGTTATATAACCAGAAGCAGTGTGTAACGGACAAGTGAGAGCCGAGTTGAAGAGATACGGACAGGGTGAAGATTGGACGAGAGTGTGACGGAAAGCGTAGAGAGTGGAGTATGTTTTTTAACGTGGTCCCACACGGTCAGACCGGACCGAGGTGCGCTTTCATGTGAAGAGGCTGAGGATTATACATCCGTAAGGAAAGACGGACGTGTGTGGATTCTGGATAATATGAAAGTCCACTAGATTATTGTCAATTGTATTTTTCATACATGTCAAATATTTGATGTCATTAAACGTGCTTTGAACGAAAACCCAGCGTTGCTGACTCTTTACACGGACAGTGTGGTAAATATCTGTGGCCAAGTGTAGACCTCAACCACCTAGACAACGACTCCACCACAACAATCTAAAAACGCATTTATTCAAATACAGAACATTCGATCCATCTGAAATTTCGATAGATCATTTTTCTCGTCGTTACGAGGCTGTCTGCAAAATTTCAGCTCGCTAGCATACGATGAAGTGGATTAAAAATCGATCCAAATTTTTCGGCAAAAAACCAGATGCCACGATAAGGGATTTAAAAATTTAAAAAATTCTATTCATCTAAGCATGTTTAATAATTGTTTATTACGTCATTATTATTCTAGGCGCTTTTTAAATCAAACATCACATAGACTCATTACATGAAGAACATATCTTCACAAGAGCTCATTCTAACCTACATACGCCGTGCCGTAAGGTTTAAATGGGGAATCTTTTCAATACAAATTCGTCTTTATACTTTGTCTATACATTCATCTGTTCTAACATGCTTATTTAAAACAAGTTAAATTACTGATGGTGACATGGTATCCACGCATCACGCTCATAAACAAGTTTTTGACGCAAGAATCTGGTAACTTCAATCTGTATAAATGGTATCATCTATATAAACATGTCACATATCATTATGTAACAATACATGAATGTGTAAAGTACTTATACAGACAAACAGATTTTAAAAAAAAACGTATAAAATGATATACACTCAAAACTCAGCTGTGGTGATATGACTTAGAATCCGACGACAAAGAGGAAGAAAAGAGTAACACAGAGGTTTGGACAGAAAATGTATGGATAAAAAAAAACGCTTAAAATTGACCGTAAACGTAATTTCCCTTTACTTTTTATGTTTTGTGGTTTTCAATAACTTATATTTATTATTTATTATCCGTGCGTTAGAATTTTTTATTTCCTAATTAAATTCAAGAAAAAACTAGTTGGTCCTTTAGAAATATACTGTGTTTACGTGTAAGTTAGAGACTGTGTGTAAGTTACTCTCAATGAACTATAACGTTAGCTTGTAAGTTACACTCAATTAACTATAACGTTAGCTTGTAAGTTACTCTCATTGAACTATAACGTTAGCTTGTAAGTTACTCTCATTGAACTATAAAGTTAGCTTGTAAGTTACTCTCATTGAACTATAACGTTAACTTGTAAGTTACTCTCATTGAACTATAAAGTTAGCTTGTAAGTTAGTCTCATTGAACTATAACTTAAGCTTGTAAGATACTCTCATTGAACTATAACGTTAGCTTGTAAGTTACTCTCATTGAACTATAACGTTAGCTTGTAAGTTACTCTCATTGAACTATAACGTTAGCTTGTAAGTTACACTCATTTAACTATAACGTTAGCTTGTAAGTTACTCTCATTGAACTATAACGTTAGCTTGTAAGTTACTCTCATTGAACTATAAAGTTAGCTTGTAAGTTACTCTCATTGAACTATAACGTTAACTTGTAAGTTACTCTCATTGAACTATAATGTTAGCTTGTAAGTTTTTCTCATTGAACTATAACGTTAGCGTGTAAGTTACTCTCGTTGAACTAAAGCTTTAGGTTGTAAGTTACTCTCATTGAACTAAACTAAACACATATTTTGTAGGCCTCAGACTAATCTCTTAAGGTCTTGGCTAGTACCTGGGCAATCTGCTCCATCTGTTGAGCATTGCCATACAACATTGTCTTTGCATGGGACTCTTCCGCCTCCCTCACATCCCCGGCTATATCTAGCGCCGGGCAAGACGTCATCGTCTCAGAGGCTTGGCCTGCAATGACGGCAGTTCGAGTCCCTGTTGTGGTCTATCCTGTGAAAGTATGAGTTGGTTGGGCAGTGTTCTGTTCTCATCTGAGTCACTAAACTCTGGTGTTTGCGACTCAGGTTCCACCGGTCTGAACGGCTTGGCCTGGGCATGTTAGCGAATACCCCACTGGCTGTCGTGTTTTCAGCCCACTCCTGGTACCACTTATTCCGGAAGTGGTCCTTTAGCCAGGTTTTAGCCGCCAAGATAAGTGACTGGGGCCTCTTTTTGGGGCAGGGCCGCTCCTGCTTTGGCCAGGGAGTCTGCCTTTTCATTGCCGTTAACATCCACGTGGCTCGGGATCCACTGCACTTTTACCTTACCTCCAAGTCTCTCGAGCCTACCCACGTCCTCCAAGATGGCGTCAACCACGTCGGTACTACGCTTCTCACTAGCCAGGACTTCGAGGGCTGATCTCGAGTCACAAAACAGTACCGTGTAGAAACCGAAAATTTCCGACCCCTTGCAGTGTCCGGTGCACACTTTCCAGGGCCCTGTGTATAGCCTCAAGCTCCGCATCGTAATTCGATGCCATAGTCCACAGGGACCCAGAAGTTCTTCTTTTGGTGACCCTCCTATTGGGTATAAGATGAGCGCACCATATCCTGCAATTCCTTCACTTGAACTGGCAGACCCATCCGTGAACACTTTCACTTGTGTTCCCGCGAACCCTTCTATCGTCTCAAGGACAGCCGCTTTCTGTACATGTTCAGGGCTGCGTTTCGTCACAGCCGTGTCAGTCATAGACAAACGTATTTCTGGACGTGTGCATTGAACTATAACGTTAGCTTGTAAGCTACTCTCATTGAACATCTTACTTTAACTTGTAAGTTAAAAAATTATAAATATATATATATTTAAAAACAAGTCTTAAAACTTTATTGATTGTTTAAACGCAATTTTTAACAAAGAATTACCGTTTTTTTATCCAAGGGGAAACAGTCTATATTGTATTATTAGTAATTTCAAATCAGTAATTTTGAAAGTAAACAAAAAATTGCTATATACAAATTGCTGCTAAAATTAAGGAAATAGAACAAAAAGAAATTTTTGAAAAATCCCTTCTCCAACATTGTTCTAAATATTTTTAGCTATCGTTTGGTGTTTGTTTCAATCCGATATATGTTATGGTTGCCGAGAAATTGAATAAATACTGATATTTTTTCGAGTTTTTAAAAAGTTTCTAGGACATCCAGTAGACCTTTTTGGTATTTATTTTTGGTCCGTGCACATCCTTTGAACCTCCTTAACATATTTGCAAAAGACCCGAATTCTCTATCTGGTATGGTTCAGGAGGAGTTGCTGGTCAAAGTTCGAACAGACAGGACAGACATTTCAAATACATAAATGCAATTTTTCCCAAGGAAAATTGCGTTAAAAATATTTTTAGGAATGCCATTAAAATACTTTATTTTTCATTTTTTAGGAATGTTTGTCAAAACGCACTTTTTGAGTGTCACTGCATTTCTGACATTTGTGACAGCTATTAAATGTGTCACATCAAAGGACCCTGCATCCTGGACCAGTAGCGCCACTAAGCAACACAGAGGACAGAAGAAACCAAAAACCGGCGTTGTTAATGAAAAAATTAATTTGAGTCCTAGGAGAAACGTCGAAAGCATGAATGATTTCAGGACCAACATGGAAGATGTCAAGAATACACATATCGTGAATTATGTCAAAAACTACAACGATTTCAATAACACATTCCTACCTTATAATTTCTTCAAATGCCCACCTTGCGTCTGCAAAAATATCAGCTCACATTTAGTTTCAGTAGTCTGTAAAAGCTGCCCATTTACTAGAATCCCTCAAAATTGGTCATTTGAAATAAGTGAATTAATCCTTGATGATTGTACAACTTTTGAGGTGCTAGACCTAGGAACACTTTTAACATACACTTCTCTGACTCGAGTTAAGGTAAAATCACACAGCCTGGTCAAGGTTTTTAGCAGTAGTCACTTAAATGTTTCAACTAAAATAATCGATATGGATCTTAGATTTAATTCAATAACAACTATTGAAAATAATAGTTTTCTTCTTTTCACCCATTTACAAGTGCTATCGCTTGGTTTGAACAAAATTACAAAATTAACCAAACAAATGTTTACTGGACTCTCTAGTTTGCGCTCTCTGTCAGTTTCAACCAATTTTATTAACTTTATTGCCAACGACACATTTGATGACTTGGGAAACCTGGTCTTTCTTGACATAAGTTATAATAAAATTATTCCCATAGGTCATGACCTACTGCCTGTTCGCATTTTTAAGGCGTTAAGCCAACTGAAACTATTGTACATTAATCATTTATGCACAGATGTGTCAGACCAGTGTAGTACATACACAAATAAAGTTTTCCAGGTTCTAACTAATTTAAAACTCCTCAAGATTGACGGGAACGACAGACGTGGCTTAGGCCCAGAAGTTAAAAGTCTTGGACAATTGAGAATTTTAATAATAACTACTGACAAGAAATATAATTTTACCAATGAATCATATTTTGATAATGTCCCTTTTATCCATACTCTCGTGTTTTCCGGAAAATTCACTCATAATGTGCATCCAAAAGCGTTTACAAAGCTAACAAACTTGGTTAATTTTACATATTCAGTAGGAATAGCCAAAACCAACCTATGTCGTATTTTAAGTGACATTCAATATTTGCTGAATTCTTCTTTGAAATATTTAACATTAACAGGAGTCAATGACCCTAGCTGTGGATGCAAGATACTTAATGTTGAAAACGCCAAGTACCTAACGTTATTTAAGTTGTGTGAACTTAACCTGTCTAAGAACAACCTACTCTATTTGATTTCAGGGTTTATAAAAATGCTACCACAATCATTAAAGAAGATTGATTTAAGTGGTAACAGTTTTTCAGGTAATATAGTTTTAAAATTGTACTTATTCCCTAAAGCTCTTATCGAATTAAATCTAAATTATCAGTATTATGATTATTATGAATGTAATGATGATGAAAAAGTCCGTCAAAATATCTGGGCCAAAAACAGTGTCAACTCAAGCAAGTATTTATTTTCACGGGAAGCAGATTCGGAAAATTTATTTAAACAACAAGAATTACAATATAACAACAAAGAACAAAATAGGAAAACGACAGAATTCCTAGGAAACTATTTACCTGCGAAATTGCGTATTTTACGGGCCAAAAATTTTAGAGATTTGGCATGGTACGTGATAATATTCTACTTTTTAAAACACTCACTTGCGGGTGGAGTTTATGATTGGGCAATGCACAATTTAGGCTCTGAAATTGAAATAGATGATTTCAACAACAACTACGCTGGTGTTTTAAAAAATTCTTATTTTTTCTCAGAAAACAGCTCTTTAAACTATTTTTCAATGTCAAAAAGTTTTTTTGGTACTTTTATTCAATATGACCCAAATCGTTTGTTTTTTGCCGACGCAAAGCAGCTTATTGTACTGAACATGTCACAAAATTTTATCACGGATTTGCCTCAAGATTATTTTAGAAATCTGTTCAAACTTGAAGTATTGGACATTTCCAACAACAAACTTCAGATGATAAACATAAGCTTTTCACAAATGACTAAACTGAAATTTCTTGATTTAAGCTCAAACTCCATAATAACGATTAGCAAGAGGTCTCAAGATGACCTTGACCTTATTGCTGCTGACCATCTGGTTTACCTTGATTTGACCTCTAATCCCTTACCTTGCACATGCGATGGACAAGAGATGATGAAATGGATGGCTTTTACCAATGTTTATCTTTTGAACCAGGATTTTCTCGTATGTAGGAATGAGTTAAACCAAGTACTTGAAATAGGAAATATCGTCCAACGCGTGGAAACACTACAACGTCAATGTACTTCAAAATCTGTCATAATACTCACATGTGTATTTTCTATTACTGTTTTCGGTATTTTGTTGCTGACTTCATTGATGTATCTATACCGATGGAAGTTAAGATATTTACGGAGCATAGCGTTAGTCAAGCTGCTAGGCTCAAGACCCGGTATTAATACCAAGATCGGGTATCGATTCGATGCTTTCATCCTGTACACAGACGATACCCGGAGATTTGTGTTTCGTGACTGTGTTCGTGAGCTGGAAGAGAAAAGAGGTCACCGACTGTGTATCGAGGATAGAGATTTTCTACCTGGTACCTACAATGTGTCAAACGTCGTTAGCGGGGTGCAGAACAGTGCCAAGACGGTTGCAATGGTAACACCGGAGTTTTACGATGGGGAATATTCCGAGTATATCATAAAGATGGCGCTGATGGAAGAAATCTTTATGCGCCGTTCTGTCCTCTTCCTGTGCGTGTGTGAACCAACGGATGACAATGATTTATCACATGACCTACTTACCGCCATGAAACAAAATAACTACATTGAATACCCGCCAAGAGATGACGTCACTGATGAAATAATTGAGGAATTTTGGAATCAGTTCTCACGAGCTATTGGCAGAAATGACCGTGAGGAGATTTGATTTTGTTGCTTTTACGGAAACAAACAGTAGTTGAAATGTTTATGCGATAAGTGTTTGATGAACTCTTGTAAACACTATTTTGTTTTAGAAATTAGGAACAGGTAATTACAATTTTTCGTTTTATCTTTGTCCTTTCATTTACATTTGATTTTTTAAATTGAGCTTAATTTTGTGTGTTGTTTTTAATTAAAGTATCCTAAAGATAAGTTAATTATTAGATATTCAAAGCAATTTATATATCTTACATATATATTAAAATATTTTGTGTTTTGAAATTTAAAACATTTAAACCAACGCCACATAAAATATTTAGTAAAACTTTTTCATTTTCATTTTAGAAGCCTTTTGATAATGCATGATTTAATGAAAATACATGTATTCTCTATTTTGCTTTAAAAAAAAAGATTTTTATTCTTTTTATCCTTTACCTTTATAATATAATTAGAGAACAAAATATTATTTTTTGAATATTCGTGATATAAAAATATCTTACTTAAATATTTTAAAATAAAATTTTACTCTTTTAAAATCATGATATTTTGTTTTGTTAAATGATCTTTTATATTATTATTCCCTTATTTCATTTTTTGTTTGTTTTGATAATGATAAATAAACATGAGCCATTTATATTATGTAATCAAGTTTAAATTATAACCTTATATATTTTTCCCTTTTACCTCAATTGCCTCGACTTTACATGCATTTAAAATGTCTTATGTTTTCTGCTTTGTATCAGTGTGTTTGTTTAGTTTCATTTTTTTCTTTATTTTATTAATGTGTTTAGGATTTAGGACCTTTATGAATAAGCCTTTAATTTAAAATGTCTGAATATTTTCGTTTAAAACAGTGTAATTGACGTTAAAAAAATCTATTCTATATCAAATGCAAACAGCTCACTAAGAAAAACGAGGTTTGTTTGTAGGAGATATTCTTAATCAGACATCAAACAATTGGTTTACTAAAAATGGAATGATCCGAAAGTAGTTAGATATAACTGCAAACAAAAAGTCAAATTAGTGAAGTTTTCAATCCGATTAAGAGAGAAGCTGATCACAGCTTTCTCAAGACAATTTGAAACTCGTTCAAAAACATCTTCTCTTTATAGACCAGATACTTTTAGGTTCCTTTAATTTTACACATCCCTAAAAATAGCTACAAAATGTAAGATTAAACTTTATTTGGTAAGGAATTAAATATGCTTATTAAGCTTTCATTAATAATAAAATGAATGAGCATTATTATTATTATAGATACTTGATAAACATTTTGAACTTTATATTTGTCTGCGATTTTTATTTTACTTTCTTCTTAAATTTAAAAAATAGCACCATGTTTTATTCGTAATTATTTCAATATATTTATTTTGTGTTTGTTTATATTGCTTAAAGCAGATAAACGCGTGCTTATCCTATTTATAAAAGGCAATTTTCTGTGCGGTCATCGAGAGCGATTGGTCCCTCAAACTCCTACAGACTCCTACAGAAAATCACTGGCAGAGATAAATTAAATCACACTTACATATTGAACGACGTTCAAAACGAGTTATTTTTGGTGCAGTTTTTTTCCAAGAGTTTATTTTTAGTGGTGCGCGTTGGGATTTGTATTAAGAAACTTTGTTTTAATGGGTTATTTATTCTAACTATAATGTATTGTATTCTAGACGTGATACACATTTATGGCCGGTTGAGACGGCGGGTCTCACGACAAACCGCGGTGGATGGGAGGTAGGGTCTCGACAGACCGCGGTGTTGGGGGGAGAGGTAGGGTCTCTGGACAGACCGCGATGTGGGGGAGGTAGGGTCTCTGGACAGACGGGTGGTGTGGGGGGTGGGAGTTAGGGTCTCTGGACAGACGGGGATGGGTAATGTTGTTATAACTATAGTGTATAGTATTTTTAAATCCCGTATATTAACTTCACGGCCGTCTCTGTATGTCGTTATCTCATGGGCGGTCGGAAAAACAAAAGTCAAAAATGACCCTTTTCTCGTGATCCGATCGAGCTGAAATTAGGCACATAGACCCAACTCACCTAACAATGCATCGTATCAACATTTCAAATCGATCGAACGTACCGTAATTAAATTAATGCATTTTAGTTTATCCTTATATAAGGATAAACTAAAATGCATTAATTTAATTACGGTACGTTCAATCGATTTGAAATGTTGATACGATGCATTGTTAGGTGAGTTACAAAATGTAATTCAAATTCATGGTTTGTTACTGTTTTTTTTTCCACGTGATTGTTCATTCACGCGTTGACGCGACCCATCTAAGTACCGGGGTGCTTTTGTTTACATTTTACGTGTCACGCTGAGCTTGGTCCAGTGATAGGTGACCAGACTTTTCCCCTCTCCCTTCCCCCCCAGGGTTATGAAGAAAAGTTGAGTTAAGACAGATTCAGTCTATAAATGTTTGTCGCGTTTGAAAATAATCAATACTGTTAGTTATGTCTCATATATAAGGGATTTATAGTCAAAAACTTTGTTTTAGGGGTTTGTTATATTAACGTAATACACATGTATGGCCGGTCGAGACGGCGGGTCTCTCAACAAACTGCGTTGGAGGGGATGTAGGGTCTCCCGACAGACCATGGTGTTGGGGGGAAGGAGGCAGGGTCTCTTAACAGACCGCGGTGTGGGGGGAGAGGTAGGGTCTCTGGAAAGACAACGGTGTGGGGGTAGGGTCTCTGGACAGACCACAATGTGGGGTAGGTAGGGTCTCAGGACAGACGGGGGTGGGTAATGTTGAGCCCCATATTGAAGCGGCTTTGTTGCTAGTATCAATTACATTTGTTAAAATTATTATGAAATTTTATTTATTGTGTCATCATTGCTTTAATTAAAACTTACTTTTCAAATACAAACATTTTATTGACTTACTATGTAGATTAAAATCTGCTGCACCCACCCACACACACACATTTTGCATAATGTAAAATTTTACAAATGGTTTAAATTGGTTTTTTAGATTAAAAACTTAGTGTCATTAATAGATTTATTAAGAAAATTTTAACAATATATTACAAATATACTCGTTTTGCTTTTAATGGATTCACAAAGATAAATTTTATAATAATAATAATAATAATAAAAAAAGAAGATTATTGTGCCCTACGATTTGCCAAGAGCGCACCGACCATGCCAGTCTGTTGGTAAGTGACTCAGGCAGCATTCACAGGCTACAGCTTTGAGGGGATGGTGTGGCACAATGCCCAGTTGTCTGTAAGTGACTCGGGCAGCATTCGCAGGCTACAGCTTTGAGGAGATGGTGTGGCAAAATGCCCAGCTGTTGGTAAGTGACTCGGGCAGCATTCACAGGCTACAGCTTTGAGGGTACGGTGCGGCACAATGCACAGCTGTTTTTTTCCCTGACAAGTAAAAGTTGCTAATACACATTTTTTTGTTTTATGATTTAAATGTTAATTGCGCTTAGAATTTAAATCTGACTTTATTTAATTTTACAAGAAGAATTGCCAAGTGAAGTTCAATATGCATATCTTCTTTTAAGAAAGAAAAAACACTTCAAAACGTTTTTCGTGAGTCGTGAATGATAAGATGACAAGCTCATTGAGAATTTAACTGAATTATATAAACTCTAGCACATGCAATTGGCATAAGCCAACGTTCGTCTTCTGCACTTGAACTTTGTTGTAATTAGCATTGAAAATGTAACAACTTATATACAGTTAACATGTTGAGTCAAAATGTATATCAAATAAATTTCTAAACTCGATTTAAGGCATCACAATATCACAGACATATAATGAAGAAAATCTTTAACAAAATAGTTTCAAGAATATTTTGGCTTATTCATACACTTAAAATCTAAAATCTAAAATACACAAACAAATTGTGCAATTAAAACAATAAATTTGAGCTTTATTTTAAACTAAAATGAAAACAGACATTTTGGCTAATGCCTTCAGCAGTACTATAACATAAAATAGATACTTACATATATTTAAATTCTTAATTCTAAATTCTTTAGTTTAAAATAAAGCTCAAATTTATTGTTTTCATTGCACAATTTGTTTGTGTATTTTGTATTTTATTTAAAATCTTTATCGCAGTCCCATTCTGTATAATATATTAAAAATCTACAGGTGTTCTCGAAACCAATCACCAAGACGACGACCTGTCTCACCCACGTAAATTTTATTACACTTCTTGCAAAGAATTGCATAAATGACGTTGCGACGTGTGCAAGTGAATCCATCTTTTATTATGAAGTTTTCAAGAGGGAAAGAAATTCAGTTTCTAGAATACCTGTATAATATAAATAAACAGGCTCAGTGTCCTGTATCTAAAATTTTTAACAGTTTTGACCATGACGGTATTTCAGATGTTGAAGATACTGGTATTTTATATGCAATAAATACCCATGATAGGATCCACATAGAAAATTGACGTATAAAACAATTTGGTACGTTGTCTCCATATGGAATTAACCAAATTCACAATTTTACCTAACTGCAAAATCTTTTTCCCGTAGTGGTTTTAACTGTAACTTTAGATACTTCCTCCTTTTTCCTATATCCGGTGTCCTTGTTTGTTTTTGTTTTTCCTTTCATTTTATTTTACATAAATATTTTAAATTATTTTATGATATAATATTTTTTAAGAATTTAAATGTATGTAAGTACCTATTTTATGTTATTGTACTGATGAAGGCATTAGCCGAAACGTCTATTGTCGTTTTCGTTTAAAATAAAGCTCAAATTTATTGTTTTAATTGCACAATTTGTTTGTGTATTTTGTATTTTATTTAAAAGCTTCATCACAGTCACATTCTATATGATATATTAAAATCTAAAACAAAGAGAGGTTTTGAGTTGTTAGATGGATAACTTTAAAACAGGGTATGAGTGAGCGGGACAGGACGTAAAAAAAACAGGGAACGTTTCGGCAAAGAGCCTTCCTCAACGAACAAATAGTAAACAAATTTAAGGAATATAAAGAAATGAAAAATAACAACTTAGCTGCGGTGCATTCCAAAGAGTCCAGGAGAGCAAAAGTAAGAAGAGAATAGTATGAGCTTATATAGGAAAGGAGAGTGTGATTAGGACAAACACAAGACGTGATAAAATAAGTATGACGAATGTTCCTCGCTATGGACGACATAATAGAGCAAATTATTAAACAAGCAAAACAAACAGGAATAATATATGTTTCGTGGTGTAGTTGTTATAACATCCGCCTAACACGCGGAAAGTCGTTGGTTCAAGCACCAGTTGAAACATTTTTAAATTTTTAAATAAATTGTATGTTTGTGCCCGTTCTTATCCCCCTCTTTGTGAACATAACCTCGGCTTGGAATGTTTTTCACGGCAAAAACGCTTCGTTCACTGTTATACCAATGCATTAGGTTACTGTTTGTTTCTATTGGTCGCATATTTCTGGAAAAAGATCATAAACGAAACTGTTGCTATCCAACTGCGCAACATGGCTGTAAACTTTGTTTCTTAACATTGGGATAACTTCGGCGACACGCTCTCCATTGTTCTCAGTGACGGGAGTGTAGTCATACACTCTCATCAACAATTTGCTCAGTACATGAATACTTCATGAGGATATGGTGGCGAGGCAGAAATTGTAGCGATGTCCGAAATACTTCCCGCCAGTATCATCATTTACTTCCGAGAACGTCCATGCCGGTCCACATCTATCTATCTATATATATTTCACCAAAGCGAGTATGTGCAAACAAGCATGACGAAAGACCCCCGATGTGGTCGACCAATCAGTTTATGGTCTCGAGACCAACAATGGTTCTTGCGTTCACTTGCGTTGTTATTTCACACAATATCATGTGATTTGTAGTGTATTGGTTATCACGTTCGCCTTACACCTAGAAGTTCCTGGGTTCAAGCATAAGCGAAAAATTATTTTTTACTTTTTACAAATGTGTGTTTGTGCCCATTCTTTTTACCACGTTTTTATTAGCTCACTTTCGTTCCTGTTTGTTTGTCTGTCCACATTTTTTGAAATCTGCCAACGTTAAATTAAACCACTTCTGATGTTCCTAGAGATCTCAAAATTATACCACAGTTAGATCTTAGATGACAATGCATTGTATTAAAATTTCAGATCGATCGAATGTACCGTTATTAAATTATTGAACTTTGTAGTTTATCTATATATAAGCATATGTATTATCCGTCTGCTCTTGTTTGCATTACATTCACGTGCCGAGTAAACACCAACCCTGACCACATCAACCATGTTTAACATCAAGGGGAGATCAGTCATTTCCAGTCTGTAAATGTTTGTCGGGCAATGCGTATTATATTTGAACATAATCAATACTTCAAAACTCACCATAGCATACACTTAGACTAAAAAGAATAAAATAAATAGAAGTAAAAAAAAATATTTTTAAAAACCACGTTTTAATAAGCGGACTAAAAAGAAGAAAATATTTTTTTTTCACAGAATTGTGAAGGACAAAACTTTTTCTGGATTGATAATAATTTCAAACTTCTATGCTCAAGTACTATGATGTAATATGAATAAAAACTTGGGGCGGGCGCTTCTCAGGCTTAACTAATTCAATTCACTCATTTTCTTACTTGTCATTTGTAAACCCTAATCATTTTAGCCAAACGCCTAAAAAGCGCCCGCCCACATTTTTAGTCATATTACATCATAGTACTTGAGCATATAAGTTTGAAATTTTTATCAATCTAGAAAAGCATTTTTTCTTCATAATTCTGTAAAAAAATATTTTCTTCTGTTTAGC
Source organism: Ampullaceana balthica (assembly GCA_944989445.1). NCBI lineage: Eukaryota > Metazoa > Mollusca > Gastropoda > Lymnaeidae > Ampullaceana > Ampullaceana balthica. The sequence goes on along the minus strand of CALYLW010000010.1, from coordinate 2,511,795 downwards.
CCGCTTATAAAAACGTTATTTTTAAAAATCTTTTTTTTTACTTCTATTTATTACTCTTTTTTTAACCCCCGCTAGGGTCGGCCAATCACAGTTTATGGTTGGCAAGCTATGGTGGTGAAGGGTTGTGGGCAGGTAGATAACCTTATAGCGAACGTCTGGAAACCATCAATCCGTCTATGACAACGGACATCCACTCGCGATGTTTTGATTTCTTTGTGCTGCAGTTTGTGTCCGTTCTTTCCCCTATTTCTTAGCACTATTCATGAGCAAGTCGCCACGGCGCTTATCTAGTATATATGTTACAGGCAAAGTGTGAAATCAGGCATTCTATAGAATGCCTAGGCAATGTATAGCATATTGCCTGATGGTTTATGGAAAAGTATGAAATTTGTCAAACGTTTGCATATTTTGCCTAGACATTCTATAGAATGCCGGATTTCGTTTAGTCAAAGTGTGAAAAGCGCACAACAAAAGACTTTATTAATAATTACGTATTTCAAAGTTGAAGTAATACAAAATATAGCACGTGATTTACGCTCTGTAATATTTTTCGAGGTCTACCTCTGATTCCACATCTTGTAAAAAATCTTCAGGTAGGGACGACGTTGTGAGGCCTACTTAAGCTCTGCAGCCAAAGAGAGCTTTGTATGGTTATCTTTTAATCCCAGAATGAGAAGCTCTGTTCTTCTTGAGTTGGACGAACCGTAACCCCTCACTCCAGTGGCCAGTTATTTCATCTTGCACCCAAGCACACAGCATATTTTCGATGTCCTGGTTAGCTCTTTCGACGCTCCCCTCTCTTTTTTATGTGGCGCGGCTTACCATGAACGATCTTCAAGGTGGGCCAGTGCTTCTTTATGCTGCTTACCACACTGTTTGCCAATTCCCTGCCGTTATTGGACTGTAGAATCATTGGAGCATTAAGGAACGTAAATATGTCTACGAGCTGGTATGCTACTTCTTGTGCCCTCTTTGTCTTCCAGGCCCTGAGAACCACGAACTTGGTGAGATGATCTTGATACACCATTACAAACGCGTATTCCCCATCAGGATGTGACTGAAATACGATGAGATCGATCTGACAACACAACGAGAGTTGAATTCAGAAAAAGCCATTGGCTTGACCACAATGCTTTTTTTAACGCTTTTTTCTGGCAATGTTCACTAAGGTTAATACACATTTCAATATCATGAAGGGTAGCATTCTTGTATTTGGGTGAAAGTTCTTTCAACATTATGTTCCGTCCTCCTTAACCAATGGCCAAATGGGCTTTATGAAGTACGTCAAATATCTCGGAGTCCGCGACGTACAAATGCATTCTTTGACAAGGAAGATCAATTTACTCTTATTTTCCACCATCATGACATCATAGCACTTCACCAGCCAATAGTCTCGTGGTTCTTGCTTTATGGTGGTTTTAGCCATTTTCACATAGTCCACAAATTGTTGGTAACAGTTCCGGTTTTAAAAATGCTGTTTTTAGCAACATTGGCTCTTACTTTAGATAACTAATAATAAAACCGTTGTTGCATGTCAACAAGGCGGGATTCCTGTCCTATCACTATATTCTCTTCCGACATGGTAACACAGCAATCCAAGGGGAAACGTTATGGGAGAACTTCTGTGGAAACTTAGCCGGATGATATAAACTGAAGCCATGAGAAGAATTTAGGCAATATTGTCTTTGATTTGGTAGTGGAACCTGGTACCGGCTAAAGGCTGTCTTACAATAAGTTTCAACACTCACAGGTTCGATCGCCATCATCAAACAACGACCAAAGCGCCACTGCCAACATCAGTGGCTAGAAAAATGGCGGGGATAGGCCAATTACACACATTGCCGGACGAGAACTCGGCATTCTATAGAATGCCTAGGAAATGTATGAAATAGCAATCATTTCATACTTTGCCTGAAACCATCAGGCATTCTATACATTGCCTAAGCATTCTATAGAATGCCTGAATTTCACACTTTGCCTGTAACATATATATAATTCACCAGAATTTAGGACAAGCGAAGGCGTGTGCAAATAAGCATGACGAATGATTCTCGCCAGGGTCGACCATTAATAGTTTATGGTTGGCAAGTGAGAGTGCTGCAGGGTGGGTGCAGGTAACAACTAGAGTGCGTATTTTTCGAGACCAAATATGCCTCGGTGGTCCCCCTCCCCCCCCCCAGGTCACTTGCATTGTTCTCATTTCTTCGTGCTGCTGTTTGTGTCCCTCCCCCTCCCCCATTTTTTCCCTTATCTATGAGCAAGTTTGGTCGTGTCTAGGGATTAATGTTTAATTTTAAATTTAAAAAAACGAATAATTGAATAAAAAACAAAGATGATGAAGAAATACTAGAACGACACAATGATGTCTTTGTAATTGTAATTCATTCTTTTACGTTTTTCAGTAGCTCTTGTAATAAGGACTTAAACGATATTTGCGATTTCTATACAGCAAGGTTGTCAAAGATTGTAATGTAACAGCGTTAGCTTCACTAGATCAGGTTCTGACAATAAACAATTATGATATACTAGCGTATCACCCGTCAAAAATGATGGAAGTTTTCAAAATAATACACATCAGATTAAAAAATAACGTAATACAGAATTTTCAATTATTTTATTTATTTTTATTTGATTCATTTATTATCATATTGAACAATTTTATGCGGAACGTTTGAAAGAGTTATATTTGGTGCAGTAATTTTTGGTGTGCACTATTGAACAAATCAGCATTATATCCCAGAAGCATTACATCCATTACGGGAATTATGTATGTTGATGGAACGGCTAAATGGAGAATAGATTTAGCATGTGAAGAAAAATTTTACCTTTTTTTATGGCTTGTTCTTGTTCTTTTCTGGAATTAACAATACTTAGTAGCCCATGATGTTTGGCAAATAAAGTTCAGACATTGCTCTTATCTTCTGAATGTTTTTGTTTGTGTGTGTGTTTTTGTGTGTGTTTTTGTGTGTGTTTGTGTGTGTGAGCTTTTGACTAAATGAGAGGAAATGAAACTCAAATCACGTTTATTTTATCATACAGCTGATGTAAATTTTATTACTTAAAAATCATTGAAAACGACCTTTACAGATTATATTATTTGTTGTGTGGTTGTTAACAGTTTCTTTTTTACTCAAAGTAAAAGTTATATTCAAAAATATTACCTTGCAGTGTTCACAAAAATTAATGCAGAATATTTAATAAGAGAAAGAAGCAAAGGTCAGTTTAGTTATTAAATTTTTTAAACTGACTTTTAAATAAACTTAAGGTATCAGAGGAAAGAGCTATTTTAAGGTGGATTACTAATATAGGTGTAGCCGTTTTAGGAAACAAAACACAAGCTCAAAGCCTAGACTAAGAATAGAGCATTGGGTCACACGTTTAAACAATCAGAGGAATGACTGCGGTAGGTGTATCACGTTATTGTAAATTCGTGGTATAGCCCAACCCATCCCCGCGTACACTCCCGACTTCCCTGTGGATTTCTTCTCTTTAAAATCAGTTTACATTCTAACAATTTTTAGTTAAACATACATCAATTGATTGTCCAGTGATAAAAGCATCTAACAATAGTCTAAGAACATCAACAAGTTAATGTTAATACTACATGTTATTGTAAAAATTTTTAAGTAACACTATCTCGGAGAATGTTTGTTTGTTATGTGTCACACGTTTCCTTTAGTCTGGCTGTTTGGTTATCATTACGTTTAAAAGTCCTTTATGAAATTAATAACTGAAAGTCATGAGGAAATATATAATTAATTGGAATATTATAGATACTAAGGGGCCGTCCATAAATGACGTCACGCACCTGGGGGGAGGGTGGTCACACTTTTCTGACAATGCGGGACGAGGGGGGAGGGGGTTGAAGAAATGTGACGTCACATCAAAAGGGTAACTTTAAATAAAACTTCCACTGAAAAATTTGGTCGCTTACAATTTATTTAATGACTTTTTCTTCTTTTTTTTAAAATCAGTGCTTCTCAATGGGCCGGTCGGTAGGTCATCAAGACACGAAAATTAAATCTAATTATAATCCTTAAGTTTGAGAATCCACAAGATAGCATATCAAATTGTTACACTGCTTCGTTTGATGTTGACATCAAAGCATTTGTGATGTAACCGCAGCTCCGTTTGGTTCTCTCATGGCAGGAGTCCTAAAAAATGTTTGCCCGTTACCCCAAAATATACAAGTTTATGTATGCGTTACCCCCCCTCTACTCTAGGTCCTGCTCACATGACTCGGGGATTTGGGGGAGCGTCTTTAGCGACACAGAAAATGCTACTGGTGAGTTTTACAAGCATGACAAGTGTCTAAAAATGATCTGAATAGGATTATGTGTAGATATTTTAAGTCAAAACAACACGGAATATCCTTTTTCTTTAAAAGGGGAGGGGGTGATCTATTTGATAGAATTAAAAACGTTTTAAGTTTGATATAATTGTTCGATTGTTTTTTTGTCAAACGCCCCTGGCCATTCTAGTCTTCTAGATCAGTGCTTCTCAAAGTGGTGAACTGCGGACTGGTGCCGGTCCGTGGGCCATCCGCTGCCGGTCCGCAGATTTTCTAAAAAAATAAGGACAGAAAAATTGTCAGTGCAGGGAAAATAGTGCACCGGTCCCTGGTGCAATGGAAAAAATTCCTGCTGGTCCGCTATACTAAAATGTTTGAGAAGCACTGTTCTAGATATAATGGTAAATAAGCCCATTTAAAATTAGTCAAGTATTCATTAACTTTATTGAATGCATCAAATTCTTGACATCGCAATTTGAGAGGAGCACAAAACAACTTTTCTTCTTAGCTCAGTTTTTAAAGCATTAATTTTAAATATCACAGAAATGATACGTGATAAAGACAAGTCATGTGGATTAAGATTATTGTCACTCGTGTTAATATAAATGAAAGTAGGGTAGATTTAGGTGTTTTCATATAGTGCGTAGGTCAGAAATCTACATAGTAAATTTTAAACAAAATGCATTTTCTGGAAGGAACCGGTTTAATAACGGGCATATGTTCCAAGCGTACACGAACACATGACGTATTTTAATATATCTAGCGGATAGTAGTGGATGTTATATGTCCCAAATGAGTCTGCATTACCCCCATTTCCCTTTTTGACCCCAGTTCAGGTTATTTACCTCTGTTCGCCGACCTCTGTCTTGCGGGATGCCCGTCAGTCAATTGAGGGATTTTTAAAAAATACATTTCAAAAATTTTATTTTAAAAAAAATTGTTTTCTAAACAAAGACGTTAACCGTGATGATTAATAGTCAATGTTTAATTTGTATGCACTAAAATAAAATATAAGGTAAGGATGTTAACACAGTTCATTTTCTGAAGGCCGGTTAAACGTTTTTTAAAAATGCTTCACGCGGGTTACGATATTTCAATGTAGATCTTCACTAAATAAATAATAAATACTTAAATGACAATAAAAGTGATTTGAAACATACTTACTTTCAAATAGAAAATACAGTTGTTGTTTATTGTTTTTTTTTGTGTTTTTTATTTTGTGTCAAAGATTTGTGACGTATTTTTAGAGGGGGTCTAAGTTTTTGTGACGTCGCGTGACGAGAGGGGGGGGGGAGAGGTTCACAAATCGGCAAAAATCGCGTGACGTCATTTATGGATGGCACCTAAGCAACTTTCTCACTTTCTATCTACATACATAATAAAGCATAATGCCTCCTTGGAGAAACTATAGGAATACTTTCTGCGCAAAAAACCCCCAAAAACATTCACTTTATATTCAGAATTCCTGCGTACGACAAGCTACCAAATTCAATTAAAATGCTTTAAGACCATCATTTTTTTGGTGGCTTTTCGAGTTGCACAGGCCAAAAAGCCTCTCACAATATCAGAAAATATGATAATGCCTGCTGCTATATATATGTTTCGAGAGATGTTTGGCGAAGCCTTGTCAAATAAACTGAAAACAATACCAATTTATAACGATACAATTCAACGACGTATTTCTTTTGCAGCAGCTGACGTTTTTTCAAGGATGCAAGATTGTAGAAAATTTCCTTTTTAAGTGGATGAATCCACTGATGTTTCCAGCCTGTCACAATTAATGGCTTTCATCTTACATATCTGGATGGTTGAAATTGAGGAACAATTTTTTTTTCAAAACTTATCCGGGACAGACAACTAGTGATGAATTTTTTGGTATCGTTAATAACAATATGACGGTCAACAGCATCGAATAATGTGTCGGTGTTTGCACGGAAAGTGCTGCACCGAAGACTGGAAAACAAACAGGCTTGTTGGAACATATGCGTGCCATATTACTCACTGTATGATTCATCGAGAAAGTCTGGCGACAGGCGAGTAGAAGAATTTTCTTCTCTTTGCTTCCTTATGCTCGAATATGGGATTTGAACATAAACAGTGTCTTATGCGTAGTGAATTTCGAAGGTTATCAAGGGTGAAATAGTTTAAAAGAATAATTGAAATACGTGATGCTGTATGAGAGTTTCATGGACAGAAAAGTCAGAGCTCGTTGATCATTTGAACGATAAGTTTATCTCTGCAAGGAAAGCAGACACATTTAATATCTCTTAGTGACAAAGTGTCTGCTTTTACGAGAAAAAAAAATGTATGGAAAACATTATTATTTCAGGGTAACTTTGAAATGTTTGATCAATTATATGAATTCGCCGAGAAACTAGAAAACGCTGGAATCAATAAACAACACTTGTTAAATTTGACGTATCTTATCTATACAGACGCTCCTTCTATGCGGAAGAAAATTGCGTCCACAGACCATGACGGATGATCTGTTGGCAAGTGATGCAGCATTCACAGTACACGGCTATGAGGTTTCCACGCATTAGGCTACGTTTATAGAGGCGGCGGGTTTCGGGAAATCCCACGCGCGAGTCGAACAGCGCGAACTCGCGCGAGGAATGTTTCTATTTTTGCTTTGCAGGTGTTCATGGAGGACGCGGGTGTCTCGAGGCGACAAATTTGCCGACCGGCGCGGGTAATTACCAGAACTAGTTGCTAGTTCTTGTTCCGCGTTGCCGCGCGGGACTGTGTGTGTTGACTGTTGACTGTGCACTGTTGCTGGCTGTGTGTTGACAGATATCTACGTCCATGTGTTGATAAACGTTGGCTCAAGATGGATGTTGAGCAACTTATCGCTGCAGTGTTCAAAAGACCGTTAATATGGGACATAATACTTTTAACAATCAATATTATTTAAATTAACAAATAATTCAGTGGAATTCAAACACTGTTCCTTGTCTATTGTTCAACGAATAAAATAATAATATAATGACAGTCTCTGGTTTTATCATTGAGGAATTCACAGTCTAATATTAATACAGTCTCTGGTTTTATCACTTACGAATTCACAGAATGTCTTTATTTATTGTCATCCTAGTTAATATGTCTGAAACCACATTGTCCATTCCCTTCACAGGTTTAATGTCAAATTTGTAGTCGGCTAATAGCATAGCCTAGTCAAAAATAGTCATTCTTCAGTTGACGAGTATAAATTCAAACAGATGGGCTTTGAATGTTTCTTCAGACTGTTAAATGTTCAATAATTCACCAACCACGACTTCGATTATGTCCATTCACAATATTAATTCCAGCATCTTGAATAAGTCATTTAGCTTTTGAGATATCATTTTTGCTTCCAGATAATTCAATAGAATTTCGACCAGATGAGTCACTGTCAGTAGAAAGCTTTATCTGAAAATCATTGTTTTTATCTATGTCTTTCATTCTGCTTAATACACAAACAATTGTTGTTCCTACTTCAGATGATTTCACACGAATGGTTTCAGACTCACTAGTACCATCTTTGTCTCTGCTATTATGGTCTTCATTCCTTTTATCATATATGTGATTGTCAATAGTGGCTACAGTGTCAATAGTTTCAATTTGTGCTCGATTCAACTTTATTATTTTTCTATCATTCATGTCTTGGTTTTCATTCTTTCTCCATGGCTGATCAAAATTTCTTATTCTGGAATAAAAACTATATCTGCCTCTCCATGATCTTCTGCTTTGATTATAATCTCTATATATGGAATTGTGATTATATCTGTCTCTCCATGCTTGTCTACCTTTGTTTTCAAAGTGATCCTGTCTTGATCTTTCTTCTGTTTTCTTTCTTATAGGGCTGCCATTAGGTGACACCCTATTTGGTTGTCCTTTATTGTGGTAACACTGCTTTACCATATGTCCTGGCTTGTTACAGTACCAGCAAATAGTTTGTCTGTTGCCTTGGTTTGGCAAAGTCTGGTTTCTCATACCTTGCCTTTTTTCTTGACTTTTAATTTGTATTGCTGCAAAAATATCTTGTCTTTTGTCCATTTCCAAAAATTGCAATTATCAAACTCTTCACACCATGAATGGATACGACTTAAGTTCCTTCATTTATAATTCACACTGGCACAGTTGTTAATAGTCCATAGCTTTTTCTAATTCAAGGTTATGTTTACAAATATTTCCTGGAATCAACCATACCAGTGAGCTTGGTGACGTAGTTCACTGTGTGTCGTCACCAACCGCGTGAGTGATTAGGCGCGGTTTTCTAGTGCGAGTAACCAGCTAGCGGCAACCCGCCTACCCGCCGCCTCTATAAACGTAGCCTTACCCAGCCGCCTAAATAGTGTTAGGTACCCAATCGGAGCTGGGTGACTCAGCGACGCCCTAGGCCCCGGGAACAAATCCTTGCCTTCACATGGATTCGAACCCGTTATCATCGGTACGCCAGTCGAGCGCGCTGCCACTCGACCACCGCGCCCTCGACTTCTGACCATATTCGCTGCAGGAGCAATTTAGCTTCTACTTTGGTGCTTTGAAATTTCAAAGTTTTTCTTGGTGTTTTCAGTCCATTTCTTGCTCACAATCACTCATTAAATTTACCACCATCGGAATTAAATTAACTAATTGAACTGACCAGCGATACTACTTTGAATATGTTACATTCAAAAGTGAGCTGGAAGAAGTTTTGGATACAAGCATTCTACTGAGTATTCAGGACTGTCTCAGAATGCTTTTAATAATTTTTCGTACCATTTGCAACATCATATCTTTATGAATGTGAATTTGCTGTATTGGTTACAATCAAAACAAAGCATCGTTCCCGAATTCAAGTTGAAGATAAACTCCGATTGAGTCATTTAAGTTTTTTACCTCGTTTGGATATGTTGCATGTTCATATGTGCACTTTCTTTCTATTCAATATCGTTTTTGGAGTAGGCAAATCGTAGCATATTAGTATAGTTTTACTATCTAACATGCATACTAATAACTTACACTCCTCCCCCATCTTTAGTGTGACGTACTTTATGGACGGCTCCCAATACACACATTTTTTAAGTCGTACTTGAATCCCAATAGGTTGAGAGAGCCGCTGCTCTAGACGGATAATGAGCCACACAAAAACATAACAGTTTTCTCCATTAGTAAAATATTCTAACGCTACTCCGGCGCTAGCCATCTCATATATCCTTGTAGTGTAAGATCAGTGTCTGATTACGTAAAGTTAATGTTCATATGTTTGACTTTTTCTAAGACTTTGCAGCACACAAAGAAATCGTGTAAGTCCTTACCAAAGGGGCTACTGACTAATTTAAAGTGTGAAATACCTGTACCATGACATTGCAGTAACATTCTTGTATTACTTGATCATCTTTGTTTTTCAAAAGTCAACCATCCTAACATTTGTGTAAGAATGATAAAATACCACACACAATTGTGTTGTGCATTTTCTATTTAACTAACCACGCCCCAAGGAATCATAAAAAAATATATGAGGAATTATGTTGTAATTCCAAGGGAATCCTGGCTACAACAAGGGAAGATGCAAATAAATTTCGTGTAACTGTAGTTTATTCTTCTTTTAAGTCAGTGGTCTCCAAACTACGGCCCACGAGGCCCTCTCATCCGAACCCTGGAGACCTTTTAATTTCCAAAAAAGATACTTTTTTAAACTGTAGTTTTCCACAAGCTTTTTTGTAGTCGTCCCCCAAAGTGTTGTTAGACAGTTAATGCGGCCCTCCGGCAGAAAAATTTGGAGACCCCTTGTTTTAAGTCATGAAAATAATGCCTGGAGTTCGTTTTCTAAATACTCGAGATGCACAGTAATTTCCTCTTTCAAATTCTCATTTATGTTACATTCATATTTATCTTCCACATTTCAGAGTTTCTCAAAAATCGTTATTTTTCAAATATCTCTATCTCTATATATATAAGCCGCATTTGTTGTCTGTCTGTCTGTCTGTTCCCTAATAACTCAAGATCCAGACAACCAAATAACGTGAAATTTGGTAAACGTACACAAAATTATACCGGAAAGGTTATTAAACGGGTTTCGTTCCATATATATATAAGATACTGGGGGCCGGGGGCCCAAAATGTAGTTTTTCCCTATGTGAGCTACATAAAATAAAAATTATTGAAAATTAAACGTAAAATAATGACGCAAATTAATAAACATTTTGGTGTCGAGATTAACAAGAAGGCGATTATCGCCATAAAATAATTTTGTTGTTGTTGTTGCTTTGTTGTTGTTGCTTTTGTTGTTGTAGTTGTTGTTTTTGCTTTGTTGTTGTTGCTGTTGTTGTTGTTGTAGTTGTTGTTTTGTTGTTGTTTTGTTGTTGATGTTTTGTTGATGTTTTGTTGTTGTTTTGTTTTTGTTGTTTTTGCTGTTGTTTTGTTTTTGTGGTTGTTTTTGTTGTTGTTGCTGTTGTTGTTTCTGTTGTTGTTGCTTTTGCTGCTTTTGTGTTGTTTTTGCTGTTGTTGTTGTTGTCCACATCCCTTGCCCTGCGACGACAATGCCCTTCATGTTGTTGTTGCTTTGTTGTTGTTGCTGTTGTAGTTGTTGTTTTGTTGTTGTTGCTTTGTTGTTGTTGCTGTTGTTGTTGTAGTTGTTTTGTTGTTGTTTTGTTGTTAATTTTGTTGTTTTTGTTGTTGTTTTGTTTTTGTTGTTTTGTTGCTGTTGCTGTTTCTGTTGTTGTTTTTGTCGTTGTTGCTGTTGTTGTTGCTGTTGTTGTTGTAGTTGTTGTTTGTTGTTGTTTTGTTTTTGTTGTTTGATTTTGTTGTTTTGTTGCTGTTGTTGTTTTTGTTGTTGTTGCTGTTGTTGTTAAACCCGGGCATAGCCGGGTACTTACCCCTAGTTTATGTATAAAAGATCAGCGTGCAATGTAATAAATTCATGTCATTCGTTTCATTTCCACGAAGTTTATGCTAAATCACTTTTACTGTCATAATATATCAAACAGATATGCTCCAACAGCCAACCAAGCCCTCTCGTTTAAATATACAAATGGTTATGCTTCAAAGACACGATTCACGTTTTCCCTTCAGACATCATTAAAATTAAAATTGAATTATGGTGAATCTTTTTTTTTAAAGTTAACTGTTTATGTGGGTCTTCCCACATGAAACCCACCAAGACACGCCTGGGAGTCGCGACCCATAATGTGGGAGCCCGTGCTCTATATCTTTACCACCGAATCTTCAAGTTCACCTGGGTAATCCAAGATGACGTTAACTAATTGCGTGTTGCGTTTGTCTTGTTTTAAGACCTTGAACGTAGATCTAGACACACGTTCTGACTAATGCAGTTTATTGTGCACACCTCTCAAGGCTCTGTGTATAAACTGTATATCTCGTAAGTTTATTCCTCCAATTAACTTAGAAAGTATTTTAGACGCGAGGTTAGTATTTTGTATTGTTCATTGTTAAAAAAAATTGTTTTATTTAATTTGTGGATGAAATTCCTTTATTGCTTTTCTTTATGTTGTTTATTATTGTACTCCACATAGAAATTGTTCGCGCTGTGGATTTCTAATTTTATTATTATTACTTCTGTGTGTGTGTGGGTTTTTTTTTCGGGGGAGTGGATGGGGTATTTTTCTCCACATTCTATAGCTCGCTTGTGGCTTCATATTTTAATAAACAATACTATCATTTCAAAGACTTTCTTCATAACTATATACTTCACGGGAAATTTAGTTTTTCCTTCTAAGTACTTATTCCTTTAAGTCCATGTCAATAAAGGATACAGGACACCCGAGTTTAATTGACCTTTCATTGGAAAGCCTTATGGGAAAAAATGGAGTTTAATATTAAAATTCTAACAGATTTCCTGAATATATTTTATTTTGAATTATTAAACTACCAGCATCTTTTTGTATTTTAAATATTAAGTTTATAAATATTAGGCCTACATTGTCGAATCCTATTTACTGGAATCGAGTTAATGTGTATATTTGAATTTTTTTTATATTTGCATATTAAATATAATACCACATTAAATGATTCTGGTCATGAATATCCTTACTTTCGATAATGAATTGTACGCTCACATGTATAAGGCTCATCGGCATATAATCGCCTCACAAGACGATTGTGCATCACCGTTGGGTTGCATTTCCTCGTTTGTCTGAGCAGTCATTTCCTTGAGTGGCAATCTTTACCACAGCTTTTGCACATGGCTTCTGCGCTTCCCAATGTATTGGCCTTCCTCGTAGCTTTTCTGTCTGTAACCTCCTCCATCCTTCGCTCCTCGGCTACTATGACGCTCTCTTTTACAACTGTGCACTTACAATCCAAGTCGCTTGTGCGTATTCTGTCTGCTCTGTCCCTCTGGCAGACATCTTTAAATCCAAGACGTTGGTGACCTGTCTTCACTCTTTCTCGAGGCCATTTCTTCATATAGGAGGTTCTTCGAGATTCGACCCTGGCTCATTCTTTTTACATGTCCTAGCCATCTCAGGCGTTTTCAGTAAGGATCGAGAACATGCTTTTGGTATTGGCTAACATCACTACCTCGCTATTTACACTTTGACTTGCCATTTAATTCCAAGGATGCGACGCAGGCACCTCAAGTGGAAGCTATTAAGCTTGCGCTCATGGGTTGTATAAGTGGTCCATGACTCGCTCACGTATAGCAGTGTACTGATGACTCAGGCTCGATAGACACACAGTTTGATTTTCTCCTTCAGCTTGGTGTTTTGCCAGATCCGTTTATTTAGTTTAGCCTTTGTGGCAGCTGCCTTGCCAATTATACTGTTTATTTTATCCTTAATGGACAGTGTATTGGAGACCTTGGATCCCAAGTAGGTGAAGCTGTCGATTTTGATTGTAAGATGAGAACGTGTGTCTTGGGCCATGATTTTTTGTTCAAGCTAATTTGCAGACCAAATTATTGGCAGGCTCAAAACGAGTTTTTGCAAACCAGTTTCTGTGTGTCTTATCAGTGCCGCATCATTCTTAAATTGTATCTCACGAATTAAGACAGCTGTCTGTTAGGTTTTAGCTCGAAGGCGGGCAGTGTTGAAAAGTCCTCCATCAACTCTGGTGTGTAATCAGATACCATTACCGCTATCATTGAATGCATATCGAAGCAGTACAGAGAAGAATATTTCGCACAGTGTTGTTGCGAGTACGCACACTTGTTTAACTCTGCAGTTGACGGGAAATGTTTCTTAGGCAGCTCCATCGAACTGCACTGTGCCCTGCATATTTTCATGGAACTGTCTGATGCTGGCGAGTGGCGAGTTCATGTGGAGGACAGCCAATTTTCCAGGATTTGGAATAGCATGATGCGATGGCCTAAACCTTAGGTTTTTATAAGATCCACAAAATCAATGTATATCGGCATCTGCTGCTCTGTGTATTGTTCCTATAGCTGCCGTATGGAGAACACCATGTCCATGTTAGACCGACCATCCCGGAAACCCTTTTGAGATTCTGGGTAAACTCGGGAGGCTAAACTCTGTAATCGTGTTAGTATGACACGGGCCAAAGCCTTTCCTAAAACACTTGTTAGTGAGACGCCGCGATAGTTATTGCAGTCACTTCTACCACCCTTGTTCTTATATAGTGTCACCATACTTGCATCATTTATGTCCTGAGAGATGTATCCCTGTTCTCAGCAGAAGGACAGAAGCTAGTGCGTTGGTTGTAATAAAGCTGCCTTGCCACTCTTTAGAGCTTCTGGTGGAATGCAATTACTCCAATGTGCTTTTCCAAAAGCTAGGCAGTCAATTGCTTTGTTCAGCTCTTCCTGTGTCGTCTCGACATCAAGTTCTTCCATGAGTGGCATATAGGGGATCTCATCTAAAGCGGTGGTGAAGACTGTGGTAACAGTTGCGTACAGTTCCAGATAATGCTGAACCCAACATTTTAGCTGCGCTGCCTGGTATTGGATTATTTCGCAACTTTTGGACTTTAAGGGGGCCTTGGGTATCAAAGGGCCAGTTGCTTTTTTAATATTCGCTTACATGGCTTTGACAATTTCCATGTATGCAGCAGGCTGTATGCTGCAGAAAAGGTTAAGCCAGTAGGTATTGGCACATTGACGTGCGTTTTTTTTTGGGCATCCAACTTTGCTGTTTTTAAGACATGCAGCTTGTCGGGTGAAGGCTTTTCGTCGTAGGCCTTAAGAGGTTTTCTTTTAGCTTCAGTGATAGGTTTCGTCTTGTCCAAATGTGCATCAAACCAGTTTATGTTAGTGAGATTTTTGTCTATGAGATGCGTCCATTTGGAGTCAATTGTGACGTATGGTGAGAGACCTTCATGCACTTTGTCTGTGAACAGCTGTATTTTCACATGGTTTTTCATGCAGAAGGTGTTGCTGCGTGGAGATCCCTTTGTCTTGGTGTTGTACGAGTTTTTCCTCATTACTCGTACCTTGCTGCCAACAAGTGAATCATTCGGATTTCAGTCGGCACTGTGATAGCTGCAGGTGAGTAGAACACTAGCCAGTTGTGCACGCCTTTTAGTGATAAGGTTAACTGGTGGCGTTGGCGCGATCGAGGGTGTCTCCAAGATACTTGGTGTATATCCTTGCACTTAAAGAAAGTGTTAGTCACATACAAGCCTCGTGAGCAGCACAGTTCTAGCAGCCTCTGTCCATTCTCATTTATCTTTACCCTTCCAAAAATGACCAAAGCATGTTGGACAGGCTTCGTGGTCTCTCCCCACTCTAGCAGTGATATCATCTAGGAGAGAAATTGCCTCGTCTTCGTGGATGCTGGTTATTGCCTGGCCCAAAGCTCCATAGAATTGGTCCTTACTTCCAGGGTTGAACGGAGAGTAAGAGCGTACACACTAAGAAAGATTACTGGCCCCGCAGCTGTTCTGAGTGATGATCCTCTCCGTGCCTGATGATGGGAGTTCAATGGATGACAGGGTGGTTTTCTGCGAAACCTACACTATGCTGTCTTAGCTCGTCTGTAGGTCCTCCTTGCCAGAAGAGGGTGTAATTTGTCTCTTTTAACGAGCCGCTATCAATTAGCCTAGTCTCATGAAAGCATGCGATGTCAATATTCAGTCTGTTGAGCTCTATCAATTATACCTGTTTTCCATGGGTCGTTTATAGACTGTAAGTCATCTGTGATGCCGGGACACATAGTCCTCTCGTTTCAGGTAGCGATTATAAGAGTTGGATTCTTCGTTTTCTGTTTTCATGTTTTGTTTCAGGGATTTGTGTTCCACTTGTTGAGGGGTTCTCCAATATCCATTCACTAATATGAGAAAGCAAGTCATGAGGGGATAGTACCTATTTAACTGGGTTATTTCCATTTTGAGGCGGTTGCTAGCTTTCCAGTGAGACTTGGTGGTCTCTCCCACCGTCCGAAGTGGCTATCGGCGCTTAGCTCTATGTCAATTGAACTTTGGCTTAGACCCGATAACTGTTGCTTCCTTTGTTTTGTCAACACCTTGCGTCGACGCTGGAGTATCCTCTCCGGTGGTGATGCAAGCCTGGGCGGGAAAGATTGGAGAAATAGCTGCAGTCCAAATAGCAAATCCCCCTCTCCACGTCAATGGTGTAACCAAGGGAACGACTTGCGTCGATGTAGCGTGGCGACATTTGCCTCACAGGAGCCAATTGTTTATTACTTTTAAGTATAACCCGTCTGTAGATGCTCCATTTCCTGTTTTTCTCTCAGTTTTACTCCCTTAGCCTTTCCCACTAAGGATATTAACTTTGGTCTCAGTATCATTATAGGTTTTATTATTTGGGCCTTTTAGTATGTCTATTCCTACTGGATACATTTTTTAGATTTAGTAAAGGATCACACGTTTTATTCTCAACTTTAGAAATAACTTTGTTTATATACACAATTTGGAGATTTTGACTAAGAATTTTTTCCAGTGTTAGTACTTTAAGTATTGTTTGTGTATCCTTTTTAAATCGGTAGCCTTAATTTAAAAACAAAATTAACACTACTTTTGTTTTCAAATTTCTTTAATTTAATATTGAATTAGCAACTGGTAATTATATTTGACTAGCAAAATACCCCTACTTATTAGCGTGAAATTAGGATTTCACTTAGCGTTGAGAACCCGCGTAAAACCAATTCTTAACACCAATTGATTTTAATCTGGATCATGATGGATATACTTGTTTTTCAATATTTGTCAAGGTCGTGTCAAATCAAATGTGTTATAAAATAACATAAAAGGGCCCCCGTTCAAAATGGGTGCAGAAAATGCATATATCATAAGGTCTGAAGATTTCAATATAGGTCATGATGGAGATAAGTGTCTATATTTATTTACATTGTTTAAAATCTAAAAGGAAATAAAGCTTTAAAAAATTTACCATAAAATTATTTTGGGCACCGGCCCAAAAGGACTAGACGATAGAAGTTCATAAACCTATAGAATTTTATTTATAATATCAAATTTTGTCAATAATTCATCCATATACCCAGTAGCCACTGTTAAAATACCTTTTATATAACTCATGTTTAAAAGTGGCATACGGGCCCACGGCCCCTAATAATTGGTGTTTTAAAATGCCAGAAATCTTTCCGAGAGAGTATTCAAATACTTTCAAAATTTTAATTGCTGTGGGATGAATAAAATAATATTTACACGGCTTACAAAAATAGAAAATAAGGGATTGGGGGCCTTATCGGTGTAAGCTTTAAAGTTGAAAAGGACATTTTTATTTCATTTTTGGATAGTATATAGTAAATAATCAGAAAATGTAGAGACCAAGAGAGAAACATTAAATCTCTGCCCATATTGAACAATTTTATGCAGACGTTTAAAAATAGTGGGGTTTTTTGGGTGTGCAATATATATTTCAAGGTTATTTTTTTTAGTGGTTGGCTTTCTAAACTCTAGCGTTACGAACGGACATAGCAGAGTATATATTTTGATTATATATACGAACATATGTGTTATGAGAAAACCTCCAAGCTTAGGCTTCGCGTTAAATAAGTTTGCATGAATAATAACGATATAATCATGATAATAGTAAATGCATAGTGAATTATACACAGCATAAAGTGATACTGCGGAAAAGAAGTTTGAAGTTCGACGTATTAGCAAATATTGGTGAGGAGTCAGCCGGACATTAATTTGCGGCATTGAATAGTGCGCACCAATTATGAGTGCACCAATAATACAGCACAGTGCGTTAAAAATAAATTATGTGACTGTAATGTGATCCACATCACGCATATCTGTGATTTGAAGCCTTTTAAGCTTCATCGATGATTATGAATTTCAGTTTATTCGCCCATTTGTCCATACATTATTACCAAAACATTTTCAAAACATGTAAAAATAAACTGTTATTTTACACATGTTAATAACTATTTATTTTGCATGAAACATAGTAAGCAAAGTTTGTCACAGGATAACAGAAAAGATTAACTGATCAACTGTTAATCATATTTACAATTTAATATCCACGTGTTAGTAATTCACATACACGTTTTTATTGTTGTCAAGTCAGCACCTTTTCAAGATCTATTATGACTTGTCAGTTTATGCGCCCATTGGTCCATACATTATTACCTTTGCATTATCAAAAACATGTAAATACAAAATTGTAACTATTTACAAATATGAATAACAACGAACTATTTATTTTGCATGAAACCTTTGAAATAAAGTTAAGCACTGGATAAAAGAAAATATTAAAGTATCAACTTTACACGTTTTAGGAATTCTAATAAGCGTTTTCTTTATTGTCAAGTCAGCACCCCTTCCAGTTCTATATTAAAAGCAAAGATTTTTTATTCAAAATTAGTCTAAGACGCATTAAAATATGTAAATAACAATAAAAAAAACTATTGTGGGGAGGAGTCCGATTTTTTTTTAAACATACAAATATGCAATCTCAAAGTGTATAAAAGAAAAAAAAACGCTAAACTGAAGCATAAGTTGAGAAATGTCATTTGCTGTAATAAATAATGGCTTTGTAGTTCAAAACGCATCGAAAATTGACAACCGAACGACAACCAATTGTAAATTTCATAAACCGAAAAACGAATGTTATATATTAATATAGAAAATTAAATGTATAATTACGTACGTAATATTGACATGGACACATACACAAAAAACGGACATTTAATACAAAAAATAATAATAATATTAATCACATCAAATAAAACATTGCTCTTCACACATTAATAAAAGCTCAAATAATGACGTCACGTCTCAATATTTTATGGTGAGCAACACATTTTGTTATAATCTCGAAAGCAACTTTTTTTTTATCGGGAGTTACATCGCATAGCGTAGGACTGACTTACAGACACTACTGACTTGCGTGACAATTGCAAATTATATAGTTTTATATATATATATATATATATATATATATATATATATATATATATATATATATATATATATATATTGGGGAACCTCGGTCCTCGTGTGGGATTAAACTCTCTGCTTTCACTCAATTCTTCTTACTTACTAGTCACAGTTGTCTTCTCATAATCAAACAACCTCCAAGACTGCATGAACACATATTATTACTTGATCGCTTCACTGATTGGCTCCAACATACACTGTAATATAACTTCACTTCAGTAAAACAAACTGTCCTAAGTCAATTATACTATCTACCTTCTACTGTCTACTGTTTACCATCTACTGTCTACAATTTACTCTCTGCAATCTCCTCTCTCCTATCTCCCATGTACATAGTTAGTCCCGCCCTTTAACTAACTCCCTCAGTCTCGAATCCACGAATTTGTACAGTCTTCCGTCAGTCTCTAACAGGATCATCATTTCTGTCAGTCATCTCGTACCACCACCCCCCCCCCATAGATTGACTAGTGCAGGGGTTGGGCGGTTTGACATATCCATCTCTGATCTCTTGATCAAGGAACCATTCCCTCGTCTGCTGCTTCGCCTCGTGCCCAGTTGTCGGCGTCCCATCATCTACCCAGTTACGGCCCGAGGCATTTCAAACCGTATTCCGATTCCCCCGTCCCACGGACTCCCAGTCATGGTCAGAAGTCGGCTTCTTATCTTTGATCTCAGGACCCTCTATCCGCCCTAGATCTAAGGGCCCGTGCTCAGTGGCGGTCAGTCTTTGATCTCAGCTTACCTAACCTAAATTCGTTACAATATATATATTTATTTATTTATTATTTTATAATTTATTTTCAGGAATTCCTTTTAAATACTTGATTTTTACTTTTTTAGGAATGTTTGTCAAAACGCACTTGTTGAGTATCACTGCATTTCTGACTTTTGTGACAGCTGTTCATTGTGTCACATCAAGGGACCCTGCATTCCGGACCACCAGCGACACTAAACTACTGAGAGGACCAAAGAAATCAGTAACCAGAGTTGATAATGGAAACTTAAATTTACGCCCTAAGAGAAACGTTGTTGCCATGAATGAATTCAGGAAAAACTTTGAAGACGTCAAGAAAACACAGATTGTGAACTATGTCAAAAACTACAACGATTTAAATGACACATTCCTACCCTACAATGTCTTCAAATGCACACCTTGTGTCTGTAGAAATATCAGCTCACATTTAGTTTCAGTCGTCTGTAACAAACTCCCATTTACTAGTATTCCTCAAAATTGGTCATTGGAAATAAGTGAATTAATCGTTAATGATTGTCAAAGTTTTGAGGTGCTAGACCTAGGCAATCTTTTAACATACACTTCTCTGACTCGAGTAAAGGTAACATCCAACAGCCTGGTCAAGGTTCTTAGCAGTAGTTACTTAAATGTTTCATGCAAAATATTCGAATTGGATCTTTCTTCAAATTTTATCCTAACTGTTGAAAATAATAGTTTTATTCTTTTCAACCATTTACAAGTACTATCGCTTAGTTCGAACAGAATAACACGATTAACCAAACAAACTTTTACTGGACTGTTCAGTTTGCACTCTCTGTTAGTTTCAAATAATGTTATTAACTTTATTGCAAACGACACATTTGATGACCTCGGAAACCTGGTCTTTCTTGACATAAGTAATAATGCAATGAATACCATAGGTCAAGACTTACTGCCTGTTCGAATTTTTATTGGATTAATCAATCTGGAAAAATTGTACATTAATGATTTATGCAGTACTCTGTCAAACCAGTGTAGTATATACACAAATGAAGCTCTCCAGGTTCTAACTAATTTAAAACTCCTCAGAATTGATGGGCGCGATAGACGTGGCTTAGCTCCAGAAGTTAAAGGCCTTGGACAATTGAGGACTTTAATAATAAAAACTTTTACGGTATATAACTTTACCAATGAATCATATTTTGATAGTGTCCCTTGTATCACTACTCTCGTAATATCCGGAAGTATAACTCATAACGTGCACCCAAAAGCGTTTATAAAGCTAACAAATTTGGTTAATTTTACATATTCAGTAGGTATGGTCGGAAAAAACCTATGTCATATTTTAAGTGACATTCAATATTTGCTGAATTCTTCTTTGAAATATTTAACATTAACAGGAGTCAATCACCGCTATTGTGGATGCAAGATACTTAAAGATGAAAACGCCAAGTACCTAACAATATTTAAGTTGTTTGAACTTGACCTGTCTAACAACAACATACTCGATTTGAGTTCAGGCTTTATAGCAATGCTACCAGCATCATTACAAAAAATTGATTTAAGTGGTAACAGTTTTTCAAGTAACATACTTTCAAAGTTTGACTTATTACCTAAAGAAACGATTGAATTAAATCTAAATAATCAACACTATGATTATTATGAATGTAACGATTATAAAATGGTCGTTGATAAAAGCCGGTCCGATAAGACGTTCAGTTCAAGCACGTGTTTATTTTCATCGGATGCAGTATTAAAAAATTCATTTATAAAACAAGAATTAAAACACAATAAAAAAGAACACAATATAAAAATGACAGAATTTTCAGATTTTTATTTACCCCGCAAATTGCGTACTTTGTGGGGCAACAAATTTAAAGATTTTGGGTTTGATGTGATGGCAATTGACCTTTCAAATCACTCACTAATGGAGTTAAATCTTGCCGGTGGAGAAAATACTTTATGGGCTTTGTCTCAAGTGAGCCCTAAAATTGAAATAGCTGATTTCAACAACAACTACGCGTACGAACTAAACCCACATTTCTTCCCAAAGAGTAGCTCTTTAAAGTACCTCTCTATGTCAAACAATTTATTTGGTGATGCTTTTCATTATGACCCGGATCGTTTGTTTTTTGCCAACACGAAGCAGCTTATTGCCCTTGACATGTCACAAAATTTCATCACGGATTTGGCTCATGATTATTTTAGAAATCTTTTTAAACTTAAAATACTGGACATGTCCAGAAACAAACTTCAGATAATAAACATCAGCTTTTCACACATGACTGAGATTAGACATCTGGACTTCAACACAAACTCAATAACATCAATCAGTAAACAGTCCCGAGACGATCTTGACCATATTGCAACTGACCACCGGGTTTACCTTGATTTGACATCGAACCCCTTACCTTGCACGTGCGAAGGACTAGAACTGATGAAATGGTTGGCTTTTACCAATGTTTATCTTTTGAGCCAGGATTATCTCGTATGTAGGAATGAGTTACACCAGCTACTTGAAATAGGAAATATCGTCCAACTTGTCGAAACACTACAACGTCAATGTGCTTCAAAAACTGTCATAATTCTCACATGCGTCTTCTCTATAATTGTATTCGGTATTTTGTTGATCACTTCATTGCTGTATCGATACCGATGGAAGCTGAGATATTTACGGAACATAGCGTTAGTCAAACTGCTTGGCTCTAGAGCCGGTGCTACTAACAAGATCATGTATCGATTCGATGCTTACATCCTATACACAGACGATACCCGGAGATTCGTGTTGCGTGACTGTGTTCGTGAGCTGGAAGAGAAAAGAGGTCACCGACTGTGTATAGAGGAGAGAGATTTTCTACCGGGTACCTACATTGTGTCTAATATTGTCAGTGGCGTGCAGAACAGTGCCAAGACGGTTGCCATGGTAACACCGGAGTTTTACCAAGGGGAATATTCCGAGTATAGCGTGAAGATGGCGCTGATGGAAGAAATCTTTATGCGTCGTTCTGTTCTTTTCGTGTGCGTCTGTGAACCAACCGATGATAAATATTTATCACATGACCTACTTACCGCCATGAAACAAAATAACTACATTGAATACCCGCCCATAGAAGACGTAACTAATGAAATAATTGATGAATTTTGGAATCAGTTCTCAGGAGCAATAGGCAGAACTGATCGTGAGAATATTGATGTTGTCGCTTTTGAAATCATTCAGTAAAAATTAGAGTTCATTTTCCTCATTAAGGCTACTAATAGGTTAATACATTTAAAATAGGGCTGTTAACGATTAAATTTAATTTATTCGTTAACTTTTGAAAAAGTAACAATTACGTAATCGTTAATTTCGATTAAAGCCAAAAATTAAAATTTATGTCATAAGTGACACTTATTAAACGTTCTTGTTGAAAATCTAAATAACACTGGAATGTCTCCTTTATATGTCATCTTTTAACCAGATACGCAAAAAGACAAGTGTGTTGATATTATTTGGTTCAAGTGATGAGCAGGTCTAATTGACGATATAACCAGTCGAGCTGACAATCATTCCCATCGAACTGAAGTTAATGGTATGCACAAAACGAGTCTTGGCAAGGAATGACATTATCGGATATCAGTGTTCATTAAGTTTCCACCATTGTAGAGGGTTAATTCATTCAGGAACTTTCATCTCCATTTTTTAAGGCAGTAATTCATCAGAAGAGCTGTCGTCATTTTCTGTCTGTTAGTAATTACTCCATTACTGTCATTAGCTTAATACGCTTTTCTTATTTTAGTTTGATAAGTAGCCGAAGTATTAGAACCATGGTAGGAAAGCATTATCAACATTTTGAACTTTCCCTGTCATTTCAATAGTTTAAAACCAAACTGTGCGTGCATCGTCAGGAAATTTATCATTTATCGGCCACTATTTTTTAAATATTTTTTATAATACTTTTTGATTTCCATTAATTTTTAAGTGATGAGTCATTTAATCATTAAAAACATATTTTAATCGTTATAATTTTTTAAACGATTAATCGAAAAACTAATCGTTAATTTCCACAGCCCTATTTTAAGTAATGTCTATTCAAACCGGTATAATTATATACGTGCATTATTGTGTGCTTTTTATAAATTTTGAAATGTGTTATTTATATTTTAAATTGAACGCTTTACTATAACTTTGTAATAGTAATCAAAACATAGAACTCGAAGCTAGCCGAAATGGTCATGTAAAATGTATGTACACGTGCTTAGCGTTACAGAAGTGTTGAAATAGGTAAGGGAAAATAATGCATCCCCTTTAATGCAAACATTGTGGCTTTCTTTTTTTTCTTTCCATAACTTAATTATTGAAGTAAAGATATAAAAATTGTCTTGGACAAACTTAATATTATTTGAGTCTTCCTGTTTAAAAATATATATTACTTAAAGTATTCTTTATATATTAAAAAATGAACGATACTCAAACGAATTGAGTGATAAAAAATAATTCTATTTTTTTTATTTCTTAAATTGACTAATACTACGTCGCAAAATCCTTCATTGGTTTAAAAAAAATAATTAAAGTTGAAAAATTCAATACATTTTTGAATCCATTAAAGTAACATGAAATATAATGATTACGTAAACATAACAAAAACAGCAACGAAAATATAGGGCACAATTATTTTAGGAAAATTTAGGATATAGAAGAGGGAATATTTTTGTATTCCTAAATAGTTTATTATCCCTTCAAATGATGGAATTGTTCAAATTAAATACATTTCAGCTGAAATCTATTAATTTTGAAAAAAATAAAACATCTGAATCAAAGTTAATGTAATACAGAACTCTTATTATTTTTATTTTATTCATTTATCTCCATAATAGCAACAAAGCCCGTCCAAGGAAGGGAATAAGTGTAGGGTAACCTGTGAAGTTCATGGTAGGAGAGCAAATCATCCACATCAAAAGACTCCAAAATGAAAATGAAACGCAACCAGTCGTCGTTTCAACCAGAGGCTTTGTCCAGAGACCCTACGTCCCACCCCCCCACACCGTGGTCTGTCCAGAGACGCTACCTCCCTCTCACCCGCGGTCTGTCCACAGACCCTACCTCCCCCACAGCACGGTCTTCCAGAGACCCTACCCCCATACCGCGGTCTGTCCAGAGACCCTTCCTCCGCCACACCACGGTCTTCCAGAGACCCTACCTCCACCCCTACACTGCGGTCAGTCCAGAGACCCTACCTCCACCCCCTACACCGCGGTCAGTCCAGAGACCCTACCTCTGCCACACCACGGTCTTCCAGAGACCCTACCTCCACCCCCTACACCGTGGTCAGTCCAGAGACCCTACCTCCACCCCCTACACCGCGGTCTGTCCAGAGACCCTACCTCCCCACCACCGTGGTTTGTCGAGAAACCCCACCTCCCCTCGACCTCAATTTGTCGAGAGACCCACCGTTTTTACCGGCCATACACGTGTATCACGTCAAAAATACTCTACATTATAGATATAATAAGTAACCAGGAAAAACAAAAACAAACAACAAAAACAAACAGATTGTTTTTGTTTTTCCTCTCTTTTTATTTAACATAAATATTTTAAAATACAATATGTTTTAAGAATATTATTATTACTTATGTAAGTATTGCAAGAATGTATTTTATGTTGTACTGATGAAGGCATTAGCCGAAACGTTTACTGTCGTATCAGTCTAAAAATAAAGCTCAAATTTATTGTTTTCAATGCACAATTTGTTTGTGTATTTTGTATTTTAGCATTTGAAATACGTCATTTGTTCACTCTTAGTAAAAATAAAACTTCTACACTTTTTCTGAGCGCGTAGTTTACCTCGTTCTACAGTTAAAAGCACACAAAGACGTAGACAGGGCGGTCCATCCAGGTGTTAAACGAATCGGTCCACAGGGAGTGGGGTGGGACTTCACGAATATGACGTCAACATCTCCGGAAGATGTCGTCAGCTGAACAGGAATAACACAACACAACAAAACTGTGGACGATTGTTTATTAACGTAATTATTTAGATCCACAGAAGTAATGAACACAACGTAGTTAATATACAAAATAACAATATTACACTCAATATATATATATATATATGTATATATATATATATATATATATATATATATATATATATATATATATATATATATATATATAAATATTGCTCATCAATGCAACATTTAAACATAAACAACACTGTGGCAAATTTATTTTTTGAAACACTATTATGTGAAAATGAATCTTAAATTAAAACTACCAAACGATATAAAAAATTTAATTTACCTAACTTGAAATGACCTTGAAATTTCATGCTGATAAAATGTTACTCTAAGAGTAATAGGCGGATCATACCAGCAAATGTTACTCTAAGAGTAATAGGCGGATCATACTAGCAGACAACGCAACTTTGACAGCCGCTCATGTTGTAAAAGCGAACATTGCTGTACTCAAATAATTTGTTTCAAATATGAGCCGATCAATTGCCCCGGGCGGCACTTTGCTGAAGCGGCACTTTGCTGGGGCGGCAAATTCCTCATTGTTAAATAGCTTATGGAAATACAAATCATTAGTTTAAATTTAAATAAAATAAACTCGAAGGAAAAAATAATTTTAAAAATGAAGAAATTATATTAAAATACGTAAACTTTTCTAATGCTAAAACGTTAACTCCATAATGAATCTGAAGTCTTCTGACAGTAATGCTACTGAAATGAAAAACCAAGAGACTGGAGTAATATAAGAACATGACACTGGTGTGCTGTTTTGCCACCCGCTCATCTTGTAGAAGCGAAAATTGCTGCATCCGTTCAAATCCAGGTACAACCAAAACAATTTCAACAACATTCATGGTCGTAGTTGATATAAATAAAGTGTCCTTACGTACAGATTAGCAAGATTGAGAGTTTCCAACATGTTAATAATACATTCTCCAAATTAGACACGGACCTCACTCTTCAGAGACGGGTACCACGAGAATGTAAGCTATTGTGAAAAAAATGCTGCGTGTTTAAATGGATTATTCTCCTAAATCATTAAAACAAATGAACAAAAAGCTGAAATAAGGTAATAACAAAAGGCATAAACAAAATCCATTAAATATATGTACTTATGAACAAGCGCTTGACATTACCAAATTATATTGCAAATAGAACAATAGAAGGAATGAGAAATCGGATTTAAAAAACGATGTAAAAGAAACCAAAAACAAGGCGGCAAGAAGTTCTTGTTAGAATGTTTGACATTATCATCGCCAATAATTTGCTCTTTCGTTTGGTGAGGCAGACGAAAAGCTAAACAAACGAACAGACGCAGGAATTTTGCAAGCCACAATGAACTTTTTTTGTTTTGTTTGTCCTTTAAAAAAATTGACAGTTTGAAAAGTTGACTAACTGGAAACATGGTCTTTATAAACTCAATGTTGCCCAAAGTTACTTACAAATTATAGTGCTAAAAATACTTTGCAGGGACTGCTCACAGATATTGTGATGGATTACTTAGAGGAAGATTTGTCATTTGCTAAAATATAATGTGAAGACTTTTCATTTTAATCGAAACTTCCAGTCAAAGAATTTTTGTTGATCAAAGCGGACGTTTAGCCCTGTTATGTCGAAAAGGGTGCTGACAACATAAATATACATAATTTGCAATTTCTGTCATGTCTGTATGTCATATCTGTCCGTGACGCTACTAATTTTAGAAAGCAGCGCACCAAATTACTGCACCAAAAAAGAACTCTTTTGGAACGGCCGTAAAAAATTGTTCAATAGGGAAATAAATGAATAAAATAAAAATAAATAAAATAAATGAAAGTTCTGTATTACCTTATTTTTTAATCTGATGTGTATTTATTTTTAAAACTTCCGTCATTTTTGACGGGTGATACACACTAGTTTCTACATAAAGATTGTGCCATGAGGAAAAGCAGAAACTTACATTATTTTTCAAGTTATGAAAGCTTTTCTACATGTAATTATTTCTATTATAAAAATCTATAGTCTCTTATTATTTATTTCTTTCTAATAAAAATGATCTTTTCGTTATATCTTTATTGCATCAACTTAATTTCCGCGACAAACCAGGTTTCTGCCCCGGGCGGCACATACCCACGCTACGCCACTGAAAAATTATCACTACAACGTCTATAACATATCCGATAAATAAAAACCATTTTCTAGGTGCGCTCAATGCAAACGTTACTCATGACTCATAGCTTATTAGTTAAAAAATTAATAAATACATCAAGAAAAATTAAAATCAGAGTGTTAATTATTTTTTTTTGGTATTTAACTTTTAAATTATGTTCGTTGTCCAATTTATTCTTGTTATATCTTATAAAAGAAAGTTCGCCATTGTTCAATTAATTTGGAGTTATTATGTATTTATTTATTATTTTTTTTTGCAATGCAAATCTTACTCATCAGTGACAATAGATTTAATGAAAACCTCAATACCTGTTGTAACTTAAAAAGAGTTGGATTTAGTTTAATTCGAATCAAACAGTTAGTCACGATTATTTTTTTTGGAGTTTCAAGTCAGCAAAATGTGTGTTTACCGTTTAGGAATGTTTCGAGCTTATGTAAGCGAATTTAATTGGTTTTTTTTTACATTTGTGGCGGCTGATATAACGAATAAGGTCATTTCTTAGTGTACACGTTTTCAAGTGCATATATGGTAGTAAAAGAAATACATTTTAATAACTTACATAGTTCATTTATAATCTCAACAGCATTTCATTTTACTTCATATTTCTTGACTTTTTTGTGAGGGAAATAACTGTCTAAATAGGGAAGGATGCAGGAGTCTCAGCTAGATAATATTTTTAAAACTTTCTGCTATATTACTTTAAGCGACAGAAAGAAATTCTTTATTTTTTTTGGCTGCAGAATAATTAATTTTTTATTTTATTTTTGAATAAAATTAATAAACTGAATTTGGGACCTTTAAATTAAAGGATTAAAATAATTTTTTATTTAAAGAAACAAAAAATCATTACTCTAATTATCACACAGTACAAACTATTTGTTTTTTAAGATTGGTTTAATTTTTAAACAAGATGACATTTGTAAAACCTTTATATTAACTCTTTGTGTCTGAGGCCTTGCTTAAATACCAAAAAAACTTTGGATCGATTTTTAACCCACTTCCTTGTTAGCTAGCGAGCTGAAATTTGGCAGGCAGACTCGTGCCGATGATAAAAATGAGTTTTCCCTTAAGAAGCTTTTCCTGAAATAATGCAACATCCACATTGAGTTCGTGGAGTATTTTGGTTACTTTGTGTGCCTTTTGATTTATGCGACAGACATTCAACTGTAAAACAACCAGGGCTTGTTCAGAATGGCCATTCGCACCAATACAAGGACGGCCAGTCACCGATTGACCACTTGAGCATGGCCTGTCGTTTGTCAACATGCCCCCAAGAGGAGTAGTAGCCAACCCATCCGACGTACCACCATCCGCCGAGCAGGGGTTTAGAAGGTCCATTCTGGGACCTGCTTTTTCGATATATGAACCATAGAATAGAGAGTGGTTATGCAGAAATCTTCAACCCAATGAGGACGGTCCGTGTCCCTTGCCCAGAAGGTCTTCCTGTCTTCGGCATTCCTAGCCGGGCACTGTTGGGTATGGGCCTGCTCCCACACCCAGAACCGGGACTCTCAATGAGGCCATGCCCATCCCCCCGGTTGTCCGGAGGGTTCCAGTGCATATGTTTTTGGCGATTTCGCCGGGGTTAGTCGGCTTCAAGTCGCAGCCGCTTCCCTAACCTTAGGCTACGTTTATAGAGGCGGCGGGTAGGCGGGTAGCCGCGAGCTGGTAGAAAACCGCGCCTAATCACTCGCGCGGTTGGTGTTTATAGTAAAAGCGTGAAAAAGCCAGACGACACGCAGTGAACTACGTCACCAAGCTCACAGGTGTGGTTGATTCCAGGAAATATTTGTAAACATAACCTTGAACTAGAAAAAAGCTATGGACTATTAACAACTGTGTCAGTGTGAATTATAAATAAAGGAACTTAAGTTGTATCCATTCATGGTGTGAAGAGTTTGATAATTGCAATTTTTGGAAATGGACAAAAGACAAGATATTTTTGCAGCAATACAAATTAAAAGTCAAGAAAAAAGGCAAGGTATGAGAAACCAGAGTTTGCCAAACCAAGGCAACAGACAAACTATTTGCTGGTACTGTAACAAGCCAGGACATATGGTAAAGCAGTGTTACCACAATAAAGGACAACCAAATAGGGTGTCACCTAATGGCAGCCCTTTAAGAAAGAAAACAGAAGAAAGATCAAGACAAGATCACTTTGAAAACAAAGGTAGACAAGCATGGAGAGAAAAATATAATCATAATTCCAGACATAGAGATTATGATGAAAGTAGACAATCATGGAGAGACAGATATAATCACAATTCCATATATAGAGATTATAATCAAAGCAGAAGATCATGGAGAGGCAGATATAGTTTTGATTCCAGAATAAGAAATTTTGATCAGCCATGGAGAAAGAATGAAAACCAAGACATGAATGATAGAAAAATAATAAAGTTGAATCGAGCACAAATAGAAACTAGTGACACTGTAGCCACTATTGACAATCACATATATGATAAAAGGAATGAAGACCATAATAGCAGAGACAAAGATGGTACTAGTGAGTCTGAAACCATTCGTGTGAAATCATCTGAAGTAGGAACAACAATTGGTTGTGTATTAAGCAGAATGAAAGACATAGATAAAAACAATGATTTTCAGATAAAGCTTTCTACTGACAGTGACTCATCTGGTCGAAATTCTATTGAATTATCTGGAAGCAAAAATGATATCTCAAAAGCTAAACGACTTATTCAAGATGCTGGAATTAATATTGTGAATGGACATAATCGAAGTCGTGGTTGGTGAATTATTGAACATTTAACAGTCTGAAGAAACATTCAAAGCCCATCTGTTTGAATTCACAGTCCCGGCGCGGCAACGCGGAACAAGAACTAGCAACTAGTTCTGGTAATTACCCGCGCCGGTGGGCAAATTTGTCGCCTCGAGACACCCGCGTCCTCTATGAACACCTGCAAAGCAAAATAGAAACATTCCTCGCCGAGTTCGCGCGGGTCGACTCGCGCGTGCGATTTCCCGAAACCCACGGCCTCTATAAACGCTAGCTTACTTGTCTCCTGGGCCAACGTAGAGGCCAAACCATTCCTTATAACTTATAGTTAAATTTTACCATACTTCCCCTTCTTTTTATTATTATTTTGAATTATTCTTTCATTATTTAAACTTAAAAATCAAAAATAAACATTCTGTGAAATGAAAATTTGAATAAATTATCGACCATGAGTCCATTTTTCTTCGACACAAATTTTTAAATGTTTTAATAAAAATATTATTCAAATTATTACAATAATCTAAAATAGCTATACACAATTTTAACAAACACCTTATTTTATATTTTTGTACACAATACAATGTTTCTTTAAACATCACTTAAAGTTTCAATTAATTTATAGTATTTGTTTATATAATCTATGGTAGCTTCTCGCAAACATAGCTTTTCGTCTCGTTACATTTTCCGTCATCCAATTTGTCTGTCGTTTGGCCTATGAAAACACAATCCTGCTCTCCATTCCCATTGCCATTGTCTGGCTGGCTAGTTTGCAAACCATTTGTCTTGCAAACGTCATTAATTTGCTGACCAATCTTGACCCACACAAATTTTCCTTCTTCAGTGATGTCATCAAGTCCAATCCACTTAAAATGTCTGGGAGTCGCAAATGCAATGAGAGTAGATAATTTCACTGGGTTGTCTGGAGAGAAGAGATTGGCGCATAACACTGGCAGCTTGACACAGCGTCAGTGTAAGTGAGGGGTCGTGTGAAGTACTCAGCATTTATTGTGATATAATGTTTTAATAATGTAGATATTACGTATGTAAGTACCTATTTTATGTTATTGTTCTGATGAAGGCAATAGCCGAAACGTCTATTTTCGTTTTAGTTTAAAATACAGCTTAAATTTATCGTTTTCATTGCACACATTTGTTTGTGTATTACATGTCGTATTTATTTTATAGCATTTATTGTGGTCGATCCTAAGCTGAACTCTCTGTAAAAAATTCAAAATGAAAAAAAAGGAGAAAAAAAAAGATGACAATTGTTTAAACAGACATTAAAAGTATTGTAATGAACATTCTTTTAGTTATGGCTCGTACATAAAGGATTTATAGTCTTTTATAGTAACTATAGAAAAAAGCATGTATCATCATATAAACAATATTAAAGCCCAACTCACTCTCTGTCGCCGTAACGCTGAGGGACATAGTACAACAGTCCATAGCATTTAATTAAAAAAAACGTAAAAACCAAGTTTTTTACTATAAATCCTTTATATAGCAGACCCAACTAAAAGAATGTTCATTATAATACGCAGCGCAACACAATCCAAAAATACAAAATTTAAATTATGTCTCGTAAAACATGTTTAATATAATGCGAAGCGATCGGGAATATATTTTTAAAAAGTAACGTCAATATAATTCGCACCAAATCGCACCACAGGAAAGTATTAAAAAGGTAGTTCAATATAATACGCACCACGACACTATAGGAACAAAATTTAACATTTTACTTAGAGATAAATAAAATAAACTAAAAATTCATTAATTTAATTACGGTATATTCGATTTATCTGAAATTTTTATAACTCATTTTTATCATCAACACGAGTCTGTCTGCAAAATTTCAGCTCGCTAGCTTACGAGGAAGTGGGTTAAAAATCAATCCAAAGTTTTTTCGGCACCGCCTCAGGGAAGCAAGCGAGCAGACACCACGAGGTTAATATAAAGGATTTAATAAGAAAAACCCGTAAAAAACCAAGTTTTTGACTATAAATCCTTTATGTACGAGACGTAACTAAAAGAATGTTCATTATAACACGCAGCGCAAGACCATCCAAAAATACAAAATTGCAGTTGTGTCGTAAAACGTGTTTAATATAATGCGCACCGATCAGGAATAGGTTTATAAAAAGAGCTGTCAATAAAATACGCACCTTATTGCGCGACAGAAAGGTTGTTCAATATAATACGCACCGCGACGCTCTATCTCAAAAAATAGCATGATACATAGGAATAAATAAAATAATCTAAAAAATCAATAATTTAATTACGGTACATGCGATCGATCTGAAAGTTTTGATACATTGTTTTTATCATCGGTACGAAACTGCCTGCAAAATTTCAGCTCGCTATCTTGCGAGCAAGTGGGTTAAAAATCGATCAAAAGTTTTGGCGACAAGCAAGCAAGGTCGGTCGGTCGGCCGCAGACACCACGAGTTAATATAAAGGATTTAAAAAAGAAAAGTATCATAAACAGCTTATTTCTTTAAATTGAAAATATAGACGTAAAATCATAATCATTTTAGTTTCGTGTTATGTTACTCGCCATAAAAAATGTATTACGTCAACTACCAAAACAATTATAAAATACTTTGTGTAAATTTCAGGAAGTTTAACATTTCCTATTTATCAAACAATGATAAGTTACTTCGGCTTTTGAAAAAAAAAGTGGGCGCCGTGGGCACCCTACAACCCCTAGTACCTTAATGTTTCCCAAAATTTCACGTTTTGTAAAATGAAGACTATAATTGACACAATTTTAAATCAAACTTGCCATTGTAAAGCTCCAGCTCCATTGCACTGTGTTTTTTTAGAGACGATACAATAAGAATTCTTGCGTGTACCTCCACAACTCTCAACGCTTATATTTATACCAAATATTGTCGTCGCTGCACTAAACTTTCAAGGCGTACACTATAAAACTGGGTCAAATAACAAAAGTCAACAAATCAAGACATGAGACAAAAAAAAACTTTTTTTAGTTTCAGTATGTACATAGCCATTACAAACGTGTCAGATTTGAACAATAGTTTCAGGGGACAATAACGAACAAAAAATATCGATAGATTTGATTTTGTCCCCGTTACATGTGTGTGGAGCTTAACATCAGTATGTTGTGACAGTCAGTCGGCTTGAATTAGTAACCACACTCTCACTAACGCCCAAAAATCAGTTGGTTGGTCGATACTTAAGTAGCTCATGAATGGATGTAAAACACACTGTGCTTGAAAAGCCTAGTAGTCATTGCAAACAGCACATTGGTTATTATTTTGAATATGCTATTTTAAATTGTTTTTATTAATTTGAATGAGTTTAAAATTAATCGAAAAGTTGATTTTGCACTGAACGTTGAATGCGTGGATCCCCTTGCCGATATTTGCTGATGTTCAAGGATATTCTCCTCCAACCCTACAACTTTGACATAACTAAAACACACTCAATTGTAAGACACATATGTCCGTTTTCACAAGTCAGATAAATTAGTAAATTTAATTCTCTTTTGTACAAAACTTTATTTTTTTAAATAAAAAATTAATGATTTCAAACAGTTAATAGTAGAACAAATACAATGA
The DNA here is from genome assembly GCA_944989445.1 of Ampullaceana balthica. Lineage (NCBI taxonomy): Eukaryota > Metazoa > Mollusca > Gastropoda > Lymnaeidae > Ampullaceana > Ampullaceana balthica. The sequence goes on along the minus strand of CALYLW010000010.1, from coordinate 2,478,030 downwards.
ACAATATTTAGAAATTTTTGGTAGCGTGTATTTTTTTACATGTAAATTGCTGTTTAAATCAGTTTTAAAAAACGTTTTAGATTTTTTTTTACAACAAGGTTACACATGTTTATATACATACACAAAATAAACATAAGTTTTAAAATAATTTGAAAATAGAAAATGAAACGCAAATAATCTGGTACAACGGTTATTGATTATGGACTTTTGTGGAACATTTAGTTCATAGTGATACATGTTAAACGAGAGTTAATATATTTTCTTGTTTGTGCGTATCTTCTTATATAATATAATTCTATGTTCTGTGCGGTAATCGATAGCGATTGGTCCCTCAAACACATCTGACTCCTACAGCCAATCATATTGAACACGTTTACGTGGACGTTCAAAACTAGTTATTTTTGGTGTATTATTTCTTCCAAGACTTTATTTTGAGCTATGCGCGTTGGGATTTATAGTCAAAAGCTCTGTTTTTACGAGTTATTTATTTTAACTGTAATGAATAGTATTTTTGACGTGATGCACATGTATGCAGGTCGAAACGGCTGTTGGAGGGGAGTTACCACATGCCACCGAACGGTGGCGGAACGTCCTTGGACGGGCTTTTTTGCTCGTAATGAATAAAACGATATTTTAACAAAACAGAAATGGGTTGTATTACAGCTTGAACAATCTGAAACTTACCACAATAAAAGTAATCTCGAGTACAAATTGAGCCATCATGATAACTCATCGAGCATAACTTGGAGATCGTAAAGAAAGTGGCCTATTACAATATATATGAAGAGCTCAATGGAAGAAACGGCTAATTCACATTTTTGTAGTTTTGAGATATCCAAGTTTTGATGTTGAGAATTATACAGATTTCTTATAAATTAAATAAAGTGATTTGATTTTGTCAGTGTCAGAAACATAATTTTTTTATAAAACCTCATTCAGAGCCTTCTATTTTGATTCTCTATCATATACAGGGATAACTTAACAAATTTCATATAGCCGTTTCTTCCCTTGATGTCTTCATATACTTTAAACATTTTTCAATGAATATATGTTAAATATTTCGTTATTGTTACAATAAAGAGTTTTATCCATTTTTTGGGACAATAACGTTATATTTCTTTTTTGATTGTATTATCGTCCAGATATTGTCTTTTAGAGACATTTAGAGAGATATTTATAGTTACATTAGGTAAATTGCACATATCCACATATACAGCCGAAGTAAGCCACGAAAAAGTTATTAATTGAGTTGTACGTATTTACAAAAACGGGTTTAAGTCCAGAAAATAGTTTTATTTATTACATTTTTTGGAGTAAATATACAAAAATAAATATATATAAATATAATAGTTTATTTTATAACATTTTTTAGTAAATATACTAAGAAATATAAAAAAAAATTAAGCATTTCTGACGAGGCACACACATATTTTATTCTCTCAAAGTAAGAGCAGAGATACGTCAAAGGTTGTGAATCTAAGCCACCTAACTGTGGTAATAGTTTCTACAATAACGTTGATTTAGTGTTAAAGTAAGATTGCATTGGTTAAAAATGTCCACTATCATGCCTCTAAATTCTAGGTCTTCTCGCAGAGATAGGACAAGGTTAACGAACAAGGCGCGTCGTTTAGACGTCCCAAAGATCGCTTTTCATTAACACAATCTTCATTACCCCTGCCATCGTCCGGCTGCAACCAATCAAAGATATAACTTTTTAAAAAACTCCCCATATCGAGCTGTTGACCACTGCCTGACCACACAAAAACTCCTTCATTCGCCATATCATCAAGACCAATCCAGACGCTGTCCGTAGGGCTCACTACGCCACTGATCAAGTCATACTTGTATGTGCTGTCAGCTATGTAAAGATGTGAGTCCAGACAACGACAGACCGCAGCGGCGTCCGTGTAGTTCACTTTGTTGGTGTAGTAGGCCACATTGGCAGATGCTCCCCCAAAAACGATGAAGGCTTGGCTATGGATGCTGCATGGAATATGATGCGTTAAAAGTGATGCAATTTTCAGATAAATTCCATATCAAATATGTTTTTTAATGCGTGTATGTATAATTGTATATGTTCCACAGTTTAAGTTGTACATATTTCTGGGGCCCAAAATAAACGTTTACCAGAGCAAATTTTTGCATCTACCCAATACCTCGTATGAGACACTTTTATGTGTGTTTGCTTTAGTATAAGCGTAAAATAAATATAGCCAATGTTTTAGTTGAAGGCAAAGGGGGTTATAGCGTGTTAGCGTTATAATCGCTGTCTGATGTAAAATGTAAGATGGAGCTCCTTAGCAAATGGCATTCTTCAAAATTCTGTCCTTTAAAATAACTGCGTGCTTTTAGAAGACTAGCTAAGCTTGCTACTGCTTTGTTAGGTTTTTTATAGTTGACTTGTAATTATAGAGATATCCCACATGTCACTAATTGTTTAGTGACAGACAGACCAGATAGACAGGACAGACAGAACAGACAGGACAGACAGACAGGCAGACAGATATAATAAATTGCCACTCAACATCCTCACCTAAAGTCTGGATAAATGTCTGGGCTTCTCATCAGGTAGAGTTCCCCCTCACTCCCACTTGGTACCGGAAAGTTGCCACTCAACCCTGATGATGGTGTACACAATCTGGTGACTTTGTTGTACATGAATCCTCGACATTCTTGGCCAAACCTGAAAAAGACAATAAATGGAACCAAGTGTCTGGAAGCCATGTATACAATCTGTGAAAATATTTTTATTACATTCACCTGATCAATACCAATAGTTGCCATTCAACTTATTTAAAGAAATCGGGACTAACTCCTGACGACAGATAGGTCAAGTGGAAATAGGGGGATGGAGGATAAACTGTGACAATTTCGTTTCAGACTCATTCCCTTCTTATCTTACTGATCTTCTGTCTGCCTACTCACCCACTCGTCAGTTAAGCCCTTCTGCACACACACGTATTTTCTCCGCTCCTAAGAAGCGCACTAAAAGGCCTTTAGCGAAAGGTCTTTCTCCCCGCCACCCCCCCCCCACAAAACAACAACAACAATAACAACAACAAAACAACAAACAAACAAACATCCACAAACAAAGCAAAAAAGAAAACGATGCAATTCTGTACTATTATTACACATTCGCAATATTACAACTTCTAACTCATTCATGAATGCACTAAAAACACCAGTCTTCAAACTTAACTTTCAAAATTAATTAAACGAACATCTGTTATTTCTTTAAATGATAAACGTAGCTTATGTACACTGTAATTAAATATAAATAATTTGCAATGTCACGTCTGTATTGTATGTCCGTCACGCTACTAATTTTAGAAAGCAGAGCACCAAATTACTGCACCAATGCATCAATAGGTGTGCAAATTAAAGATGCGCTGTAAAAAATATTATATGACGTAATTGTTTTAGCTCATATTTTAATTTTGGAAAAGGGAACAATGTAAAAAAAGGATTTGATGATGGTTAATTATAAAATAAAAAAAACAAAGGGGGTGCCTACAAACCCTATTATAAAACACTTTGTGTACATTTCAGAAAGCTTAATATTTCTTATTTATCAAACAAGGACAAGTTAGTTGGGCTTTTGAAAAAGGTCGGCGTCGTAGGCAACCTAAAAAAGTGCATTTTTTCAAAATAAATAGATTTCAGCTGAAAACTTCCGTCATTTTGGACGGGTGATACGCTAGTGTAGTTATATTTTGCGGTTATGATATATATGTTTTTCATTGAATGCATCGAGTATATAGATGTGTATTTCAATTTTTATGTGAGGCGCTGAGAGCCTACTACTTGCTGCTGTACAGCGCTGTATAAATTATGTTCCCCGAAACAAGGTCCCCATTTTTTTTTATAGATAAGTCGGCGGCACGCGCTTTGGTTAACAAAATTTGAATGAATTAGTAGTACGTAGTATCTTTTTTAAAGTGCACATTTAATAATATATGAACGAAACCACATTGGTAGACCAGCTTGATAGAACACATTGTCAATTTAAGTTCGATATAAAAACAATAATCAAAGACAACACAAATAGTTGTATTTTCCCCGCTATAAACTTCTTGTGTGAAATATAATTATTTACCTCGTCATACAGTTGAAGGCACACGAAGTCTTGGACTTGGCGATCCATCCCGAGACTAAACGAGTCGGCCCACAGGGATTGGGGCTTGACTTTACAAAATTGTTGACAATATCGTTGAAAGACGCTGTCACATCAAATGGAACAACGCAGTGGAATATACCTACGAAATTAATTTTGTTTGTGGAAGATAATTTATCTGTAATTCTGACAACATTATATACATCTTAATAATTGACCCTTTATACATCTGATATACTGTTATAGACTGATATACTGTTATAGACTGATATACTGTTATAGACTGATATACTGTTATAGACTGATATACTGTTATAGACTGATATACTGTTATACATCTGATATACTGTTATAGACTGATATACTGTTATAGACTGATATACTGTTATAGACTGATATACTGTTATAGACTGATATACTGTTATAGACTGATATACTGTTATAGACTGATATACTGTTATAGACTGATATACTGTTATACATCTGATATACTGTTATAGACTGATATACTGTTATAGACTGATATACTGTTATAGACTGATATACTGTTATACATCTGATATACTGTTATAGACTGATATACTGTTATAGACTGATATACTGTTATAGACTGATATACTGTTATAGACTGATATACTGTTATAGACTGATATACTGTTATAGACTGATATACTGTTATAGACTGATATACTGTTATAGACTGATATACTGTTATAGACTGATATACTGTTATAGACTGATATACTGTTATAGACTGATATACTGTTATAGACTGATATACTGTTATAGACTGATATACTGTTATAGACTGATATACTGTTATAGACTGATATACTGTTATAGACTGATATACTGTTATAGACTGATATACTGTTATAGACTGATATACTGTTATAGACTGATATACTGTTATAGACTGATATACTGTTATAGACTGATATACTGTTATAGAATATTCATTCAAATGAAGATTTAATAATTGGAATATTCGCTCAATCGTTTTCAAAATGTTTTTTAATATAAAGCAATAGCACTTTGATGGACAACCTTCGGCACGCGTGCCACATTCGACCCGCTACGTTAAAAGTGTTGCTCATCCGACTGTTTTAATTTGAACCAGCTTTAGTTTTTTTCATTTGCAAGAAACATGTTTTATTATTTGGCAGAAAAGCAGAAATACATCCTGGTACAAATTTGATCGTTTTAAACTATTTAAAAAGACTATACTCAAATGACGAGTTCATGTGAATGCATTGCTACTTTTAAGGACACTCCACTTTAAATGAATTTTAAAATCTTTAAAACATATTGATGGCGTAAAAATATCCTTACCAACAATGAAATGAACAGAAAATTTCATAATTTAAAAATATTTCTTCCCGCTTCATAGAGAAATGTCACAGTCAGTTAGGGATGTTGAGTTGTGACACTAACTCGAGTAGCAGATTTTATCTTTTAAATACACGCATTGAACTCTGTGTTTAACAACCAAAAACAAACCGGAGAATCTCGGTCAAGTTTAGAGTCGCCAGTAGACGTCAGAACATTTGCCGTTGGGTGTAAAATTAAGAGAAAAACTTTTCGAAACAAACGTAAAAAGTCAACAAATCGGATTGAACAATCGAGTTCACCTTTTAACAAAGTTCAACGATTCCCCCCTCAATCCCCACTGTAAAGATTGGGAAAAGTCTTCGATTGTTCATTGTTTGACTGGTCTAACTAGAAGGTTGTTGGCGCGCTTTAAGAACGGTAATTGTCACCAGCAGGACAGCTATGTATTCGTACAAACAGACCCCCGTAGCTCTCATTGTGTGTCCTGGTGATATTTACTTTACGCAAAAATTTCACACTGTCATAAATGAAATAAAAAATGCGCAAACGAATGATGTTATGAAACAATAAATCGACGCCATAATTATGGAGTATTAAAATTATATTGATAGTAAAGTAATGATAATAATTAACCTGAAGTATGAGCAATCAATAAATAATACTATTTTGTTTGTACTGGAAGACTCAAACTTAAAACAGATCTCACGCATTTCCAATTTATACTCTCACCAAGCAAGGATACTCATTTTCCTGTGATTCAAATCTTCAAAATGTTACAACAGTTTTTTCTAATCTCATCTCAGTTTTGACATTGAGTATTTAAGCCGAAGGGAAAAGCATTAAACTGCGCACTTGCTGTTATCTCATGAAGGAAGGAGATTTTGTTAATTTGTATTTAACGTTAGGGGCCCTTCATAATGACGTCATGTGCCTGGGGGGATGGGGGTCACACATTTGTGACAATGTTTGACGAGGAGGAGAGGGTGTTTAAGAATTCTGATGAAGAATTCGAAACGCGCAACTTTAAATAAATTGTTCACTTAAATATTTGATTGATTTCGATTTATTTAATGATGTTTTCAATGGCTTTCCACGTGTTACGACATTAGAGTGCAGTCTTACTCTAAATACATGCTTAAATAACCACACAAAAAATTGGAAAAATGCAATTCTAATTTTCTAAAAGAAAATACGGCTTTTATTGGTGGGGAGTGGGGAGCAAAGCTTTGTGACATCATATTGGAGGGGGGGGGTCTAAGGTTTTGTGACTATGTGTGACGAGGGGGTGAGGGGGGGGTTGAAAAATTGGCCAAATCGCGTGACGTCATTTATGGATGGCCCCTTACAGACGCGCACGAAGAGGTTATTGGTACTGGGCTTCAGCTGATTTTATGGGTGAGGACAGGTTACAGGAAGTGACGTGGGGTGTGAAGTGCGTGAAATCTAGGCATCGCGGAAATTAAAACTCTTACCGGCTTTTGAAACTTCGTTAGCTTATTAAAAATAATTTTTGTTAAACTGTCAAATTCGTCACTTTTTTGAGTACATAAACAAGTTAGTAGCATCGGAATTAGGGTCGCAACAACATTGTTTATAAAAAAACAGCTACATTCAACTTTGTTAGAAGTATCTGACATAGACAATTAGTACTATACAGAAGTACTTAATCCAGTGGTTTCAAGTTCCCCATACAGATTAATATGTCGTGTTTCTTTCTCATACAGAATGGGACTGCGATAAAGCTTTAAAAAAAATACTTAAATTGTGCAATGAAAACAATAAATTTTTAGCTTTATTTTAAACTAAAGCGACAAAAGACGTTCTGGCTAATGCCTTCATCAGTATCTAATATATAAAGCTCAGTTGGTGTTTGTATGTTTGTATGTGTGTATGTTTCACTTTTCGACTTTCTGTTAGACAATCACGGAAAAACCACATGACGGACGGGGACCAAATTTGGCAGGACGGTTCCTTTTACCCTGAAGGTGGTTTTAAGTTAGTTTTTGTAATTGTCCCTTTTGCCCGAATGCCGTAAATTAAATAATCAGAAAATGCAGAGACAAAGAATAAAAAATTTAACCTCATTTCTGTATTGAACATATTTACGCGGACGTTCAAATGCCGTTCAAAGCGAGTTACTTTTGGTGACGTTTTTTCCGCCAATACTTTATTTTCAGCGGTGCGCATTCAAAAAATATTATAATGTCTAATTACGGTGCGCACATTTTCGTGTACGCTTCATAATTTGAGTTGTGTAGTACAAAGAATTGTCATTTTCTTTACTGTTACTTTCTATATATTAGATAGACACGTAAACATATTTTATAACAACTGCCACACGATGCATTAGATTTAATTGTTATCACGTTTAAATTTAATTGCGAATTTGTTTTAATTATTTTCTGTTCCATAACTCGACATTTGATAAAAACCTATTTATGTAAATATTGCGTCAGTATTTTTTAAAAACTATTTAAATTTAGGCTACCGGACCTATTAACATAAGTAGATTAAACTAAATAAAGTGATCCTTAAACGCTTTATTATTTTGTATTGCGAATTTAATATGTTATGTTCATTCCTTTGATGATGGATTAACATAGGTCATTTTTAAAAAATCAATTATTGTCATGGTTTCACATGCGTTTTTAACACAAAATTGGTTTGTTTTGTTTGTTTTTTTTAAAATTAGGAATAGTCTATAGCCTAATTTCTTTATTTATCTTTATTATCTTTATCTCATAGACGCTGTTGCAAATATTGTATTAATAACAATTGTGTTACGATGCGGTGTCGTAAATATATAAGAGCTTTTTTAGAGACGACAGTGGCAGAGATCTTTTGGAAAAATGTTAAAAAAGCAGTGGCCTTTTTTTAATGGATACAAACAAACAAACATAAAATTATCAACTGAGCTTTATATATTACATATGCGCTTAAATTATTTTATTTCAATTATTTTCACGATGCATTGTATTAATATTTTAGATGCAATGAATATAATTTGGATTTTTAAAAAAAATTAATTCATAACTGGACATTTAATTAAAAACCAAAGATGTAGCGAGTTTATTTTATGTTGAAAGTGATGGCCTATGTCAAATAAACCTACACTTTAAAACTGTTTACTTAAGCTTTATATACACTATACATTATAAACTTTCGATACCAAATTTATTAACAAAACTTGACTAAATTTAATGAAGTGATCCTGAAAACGCTTAATTAATAGGAATTGCAAATTGAATATGTTTTTATGTTCATTCCTTTGTATTCAGAATAGCATTGGCCATTTCTAAAATTGCCTTTTAATCATTTTTAAGATGCACTTATGAACAGACGGTTGAATCTTTTTTTCATTTTTATTTTATTTTACAGATATAAACTCTGGTGTGTGTGTGTGTGCATTGAATATAATTTACAAAATATGATGCCTTATCCTAAATAGGGGACAAAAAAAATTATTCCTTTTTGAAATTATAAACATTGCTTATAAACCGTAAATATAAATCGTAAAATATAGAGACATAAAAATGTTAAATATTATTTCCATGTGAAAACAATTGTGAATACGTCAAAAGCAGGAGTTATTTTGGTCCAGTACATTTACTTTATAACAAGACTTTATTTTTTGCGGCCAGCTTTCTATATTGTCTAATTATTTTGTGCACATTTGTTTGATATCATTTTAATACGACCTTTTTTTTTAAATAGTATTTTAGAAAGTACATTTTTATAATTTTGTTTATTTGCGCTATGAGTCACTTAGCTTTTGCCTTTTAAAGGGATAGTGCCACATGTTCTTTATCTCAAAGACGTGGTTACAAATATTTATAACTTACAATTGTGATACTTTGCACTTTCGTAATTATATATTAAATGTTTGAGTGACGAGGGTGGTATAACTCTTTCGGAAAACCTATAAGTTCTGTTAATTTTGTACAAGTGGGAATGACATTGTAAATTTAGTTATTATGGTTGGCAAGAATCATTATTTAATAAATCATATCTTTTAAATAGTAAGGTTATGTTAAAAGGCACTGCATTAAGTCAAAACAACTCACGCGGTAAAATGGCATATCTCTGTTTCTCATAAGATTTTAACTAAATAGATGAATCTGAAATTTAACTTGGCAAATAAAAATTGTAATAACCAGCAACTAATACTTGGATAAAGGGTCAGCACACTCCCGCTACAAAGTGCGGGTATTTTTCTAGTATTAACATAAAATAGCTACTTACATAAGTAATATTTAAATTCTTAAAACATATTATATCAGAAAATAATTTAAAATATTTATGGAAAATAAAAAGAAAGGAAAAACAAAAACAGACAAGGACACGGGATATAGGAAAATGGACTTAAGGAGGAAGTGTTACTTGCTTGTTTTACAAGAAAAGTTACCATGTCCCGCCATAGGCTGAAAAATTATGGATGACTTTCACCCCTTTTACCACACGAATAATGTAAGAATTTCATCAAAGCAATGCTGCATTCATGGCTAGTTGAGTTTGTTTCTCCAAAAAAAAACAGCTGCCTTATTCCTTACATTTATTGCATGACGTGTCTTGTTTAAAGATAAGAGAATACACTTATGTTGTTACTTAGCATGGTTACACAATTAAGACACTGTAAATTATGTAGGATGTGTAAGGCTATTGTCTAATACAGCACAACTCTACGACATGGGCGTCCAAACGTTTTCCAAAGTGGGTCAGATTCAATGTAGAAAAATTATGGGCGTGCCGGATTAAGTGCGTAAATAAAAATGACATACCTTGAGACTGAGTACAGGCCTTAAACTATTTTGGTAAGAATTATATTTTTGGGGAAGGAAAATGGAAAAATACAATCTTGATTTTCGAGTATTTATACGCATATAACTACATCTGCTTTTTGTAAGGAACACTCACTTTGGTAAACATAAAACATCATCGATTTTAACCTTCATTTGACCTCATAACTTTTAGTAATCTAAACAGCTTATTATTTTTTGGCTTTCCTTAAAAATATAATGTCGTCGTTACAGAAAACAGACAGGCTTCAGTTAATTATTTAAGATAAGGCTGCGGGTCAGTTAAAATTTAAGTGCGGGCCGTATTTAGCTCGCGGACCGGGCTTTGAATAACCCTGCTATAAGCCCTCCATGGAAGAGGGCCAAAAGGAATCAGCTGGGAAAATTGTGATAGACTTGTTCAGAATTTGTAAAGGGGCACATTGCAGGAATTCATCATCTTCCACAGTATTTCCAACAACCAAATGATATCATAACAAGGTCTTTTGACAATATGGATCCCCTAAACAAAACAAATAGTCCGTGAACATGACCTAAATTAGTTTCTCGTTAATTTTTACTCGCTTGACGTGCACACTTGACACGGGCAGAAAACTTTAACCAACCTTGGTAGCGAAGGTCAATAAATAACACGCCCATCGTCATTTCTACCGTGAACAGTGTCAATGCCCAATTTACACTGATGTGTCATAAAAAGCTTTCAGCCTTGGATTCTTTCTTACGCCAACGTCTTTTCAAGCAAGCGAAAGTAGTTATTTCCATAACGCCTAACGTTAAAAATTTACATTTCGGTTGAGATGTAATTTTACGATCTAAGAACTAATGTTTAAATGATAGTCAATTTGCACAATGCAGAACGGGGGATGGGGTGGGGGACACGTGAAAATAAATAATATGACTGTACTAATCAAAGGAAACCCAACACCTTATCAACATTCTAAACTCTAATAAAAATACAGGACAAGAAACAAACCATGCATAAGCTTAGGACGCAAAAATATTTAGTATAGAAGGGGAGCGTCTGTAACAGATACGACCAAAAATGCAAACTGGCATCGTGGCGAATTTGTTAGTTATAAACCAAACATTATCGCCTATGTTTACTTCAAAGAAAAAAAATATTGTTAATTTATAAATTAATGCTTGGGTTACGTTTTTAAGATTGCTGCTGTTCATTATTATGTCATCTAATTCACTTTGTATCGTATAACGTAACTATTTCTTAAACTACGTAAAAATTAACGGTAGCTTTTCTCGAGAAATAAGAAGAATACTATATAAAAGATGGATAGCACATGTAAAAAGAATGAGCCAGGGTCGTATCCCCAAGGACCTCCTATATTGAGAACTGGGATGGGGAAAAGGGAAGACAGGTCGCCCACGTCTCCGATTTAAAGATGTCTGCAACAGAGACATGAAAGCAGCCAGAATAAACACAAGTGAATGGGAATGCAAAGCAGAAGACAGATCTACGTGGCGCACAGTTGTCAAAGAGGGCGTCATAGCAGCCGAGGAACGAAGGATGGGGGAGGCAACATACAGAAGAGCTATGAGAAAGGACAAAATATTGGGAAGTACATAACTCGTGTGCAAAAGCTGTGGTAAAGACTGTCACTCAAGGATAGGACTGTTCAGCCACTTGACGAAATGCAACCCAACTCAGCGGTGATGAACCATCGTCTCTCGAGACGGAAGGATGCCAATATCTATCTATATATATAATTCTCCTCATGGTCGGACCATGCGAGGCAAGAACCTGCAAGTATGTGCAACAGAGCATGACGAATTACCCTCGCTCGGGTCAACTAAACACATTTAACGGTTGACAAGCGAAGGTAGTGGAGGGGTGACCAACAATGGCCCTTACTTTTCACTGCGTTGTTCCTTCACAGAAAACGTGAGATTCGTAGTGTACTGGTTAACAAGTCCGCCTTATGCGAGGAAGGTCCTGGGTTCAAGCCCCGGTGAATATTTTGTGTTTCTTTTTTCTTTTTTTAATGTCTGTTTGTGCCCGTTCTTTTATCTCTTTATTGCATAGCATACGCCACTGACTGGCTCATCATAGATAGTGCAAACAACGGTTCGTAAGAGTACAGACACAAAAAGCACCACCAAGTAAATAAAAAAAGCGAGCAAAGGTGAAGACATGCACACTTAGGTTGTTGTTAACCACCTCCCATTTATTACTACCATCCTTTAAACACAAACTTTGTTTGGCCGATCCTAGTGGGGGTTAGTCATATTTAGGGTTCTTAATTGCGTGTTTTTTTTTGGTTGTTTTTTTCGGGGGAAAACTGATTATCGATTATGTAACTCCGATTTTAAACCGATTACACTTTAAAAGCTGACTTCACAGAAGTTAGGGGTGTACCGAATTCGCCTGCAAATGTCTCGCAAATAATCAATGAGTTTGCAGTTCCCCCCCCCCTAAAAAAACCCCCCCAAAAAACCGACGTTCAATCGCTTTGTTTGTATTTCTTTGTGCTGTAGTTTGTGTCCGTTCTTTCTCAACTTTCTTTGCACTCTCCATGAGCAAGTCTGCGGCGTATGCTACGCCGCGGGGCGTCTAGTTACATATAAAAGACCATAGCACACGGATGATTTTTAGTCAACAAATGAAAATAGTGAAATAATAGCACTACTTTTTCTGAAGAGCATCGTTTAATTTGAAAAGAGCACTCAAACCTTAGAAATAATATTTCACTCACCGATATTAAATATTTTAATATTTGAGGAGAGAAAACAAAATTGTTGCCGCAGTTAATTGTTTACTTTTCAAACTTTTCCTGTGGGAAAATGTGTAAAGATCGAAACTAAAATTTTGCATATACTTAACCTCAAGCGTCCATTAATAACTTCCCTCAACAAAATATCAACAGAAACGTTTTGAAACATTTTAAAGAAATATGCATTTGTAGAAATTATCAGTGAAGTTGTGAAATAAACACGATGATCTTGGCAAGTAATTGCATAATTATTATTGAATTACTCGGATGGATGTCGGAAAGCGGGAGATTAAAAACATGTTTTTTTGAAAATTGCATAGCGATTGGATTGATTCTGAAGATTCACTACTGATATATATTCACAATTTACTGGAGTAAGGCTGTGGCTAAACTGCACGCGAATTCGCCAATCTCGTATACGCACGTGCGCCCATCTGAAAAGTTAATTTGTGGGTTGCTGCACTGCAAGCGTTTGCTTACGATTACATCGCATCATTTTCATTGTTTGTCTATACAACAACCCTTAACGTTTAACCTTTTTGCTATTTAAAAACACCAACTAGGTGCGCGTATTGTAGAGTGAAATTTAGGAATGAAACAAAAACATCTAATTTTAGTTGCATATTTTGAAGATGTCCACGCTAAGCCCCCTCCCCGAATAAAAATAATTTGATTACTTTTAACTATAAATCTTAGTGTTTAGTCATATACGTTATGAGGCAGTTTATTGCGTCTGTGAGATTTCAATCGATAATAGCTGGGCGCCTTTTAAAAACATACATGCAAAAATATTTACTGAAATTTTAAACGGCGTCGATCCCCTGTATAAATAAACTGTCAAAAACTTAACTTAAACATTGGATTTTTTAAATGAAATCGAATTAATTTTTTAAAATAAAATAAAATTTGAGACGTTAACTTAATTTGTTGGCAATCCTTATCATATCTTAACTCTACAGATTCTCCTTCTATACAGAAGAGTACTGAATCCTCCATTTATCAATGATTTTATGTTTAAAATGGCCTGTTTATTTGAATTTTGAATGTAATAGAATTTTAATTTTAATTTTTTTGTTGTTGCTTTTTGCAGCAATTCATTCCACGCCCGGATGTTAGACGGACAGGAGTGTTCGTATGTGTTGGTTCTTGCGAGCGGAAGAAGAAAAATGTTTTCACCCCTATGTCTATCTAAGTGTTGTATTAGATTATTATTGCGTTGTTTTTATGAAATTATAACATAACTAGACACCCCGCGGCGAAGCATACGGTGAAGGCTAGGACAGTCGGGAAAACCTTTCTTCTTGCTAGACGCTGGCGCACTTCCTTCAAACCACTGCAGATCGGCATCGTGACTATAGTATGCAGATCCGCACGGCCCTGACAGTTCAGTACTATCAGGTCCAGGTTGGGGGTATTCAATTAGTACTCCGTATCCACTTCTGCCATCCTTGAAACGTGAGCCGTCCGTGAAGATAAACAACCACGCTGTCGCCATAAGCTTCAATTGTCTTCAGAGACTCGTCTCGCTAAAGCTCGACGGGACTGGCTTTCGTCGCCACCGTATTTGCCAGTGTCAAAAGTAGTTCAGGCATGTCAAAGCTTCCATGTTGTCCTCGAGCAGGGACCAGTTGCATTCGTTTCCAGTGCTCTATTTATGGGGACTAGATCTTCGAATTCGTGGACCGTATCCATAAAGGATGGTCTTTTCAGTCGGGTCCTCTTTACCCATCGGTCTTATAATTGGAAGATCGTACAAAAAATATTAAGTCTATTGTTAGCCTTGTATGTTTCGTATACATCCATATTATGTTATATACTAGTAGAAGAAATGATGCCCCAGTGAAGTTTGAGAACCATTGATGTAAAGGTATTTATAAAAGAAAGACGAACACTTAATTTAGCTCATTTTATTTTTTAACAATCTCATTCACTGCTTCAAAGTTACCGTTTAAATAATTGTAAATTGTTGAGACTAAGATGAGTCCTCATGTTACGCCGGTCCCAACTTACGCTGTTTCGTGGTTAAGAAAGCGCCCCCATAAAAATATAAAATTAATAAACCCATAAAAATAAGTTTTTGACTATAAATCCTTTATTTATGAGACATAACTAAAAGTATTGGTTATGATCAATATAACACGCACCGCGCGACAGACCCCTGTGACATCGAGGGCTGGAGTGAACCTCCAGTGATCCGTGGAGGTCAACTATAGCAGACGGCTACACATGCTACATAGAGATACATTGAGATAAACTAAAATTGCATTAATTTAATTAAAGTAAATTCCATCAATCTGAATATTTGACAGAATGCATTGTTAGATTAAACAAGTCAATGTGCAAATTTAGAACTCGATAGGATAATGGGAAGTCGGTCTTTTTTACTTTTGTTTTTCCACCGGCGGAACCAAGAGATCACGACAGACAAGAAGGTGAAGTTAATATACGGGATTTTAAAATAATATTAATCGTTATTCCGTCTTTAAAAAAAATAGTGTTTGGTTTAATTCATGTGCTAAGGAATTGTTTTCTCCGTTTTAATTTTTTTTCATTAACTGTTATATTTTTATAGCTCTCTACGTACAGTACAGACTTACCGACTTACACTGAAAATCGGGTTACGACCCTTCTTACGAACGGATCAAGGTTGTAAACCGAGGAACTTTGTACATTAATGTTAATTAGAAAAGTTAAAAAAATTTTGTTGGCCTGAGGAAAAACTCTACAAACACAGAATGTAGCAGCAAAAAAGACCATCGTCAAAGAAAAATTAAAAGTAAAAAAACAAAACAACTAGTTGATGAAGGGAAAACATCAAACTTCCCGGTCTCTACACAAATCTTTTAGCTCAAAATACCTATGGTAGGTTTTAAGCCCATAAGATAACGTCAATTTCAACATTTGAAATTTTCATTAAAATAACAATCGGTATACGCAGATAACAGTGACGCCAAATATAATCAATGAACTTATTTTAAAAACAACCGACCGTGTCAATACAAGACATCAACCATGTTTTAAGAACCACTGTATTAATAATACTTTAAAACAGTAGAGCAGTGGTTCTCACACTTTTTTGGCCTACCACCCACTTTCCAGTAAAAATTTTACTCAGCGCCCCCCGAATTTTTTTTTAAATTCTAAAACTACGATCCGCGGGCCACATGCGGCAATTCAGAGTATATTATACGGCCCGTGGGCATGTACATGTGGCGATCTTGTGACATGTTAGTTTTAGTTTCTTATAATTTTTTTTATATTTTTGAAATTTTATTCCCAGCTTTTAATTCAAATCTAGAGACATGTAATTAAGGTTTTTGTTTTATGGCTTCAGAATCATTAGTCATTAATTGTTAACATAACTGTTCGAAACTACATTTCAGCTCAACCAGATTTGGATTTTGTTTACGTTTACATATCGAACAGTTGTGAAAATTTGTGAGTTAAAAGCAAATAGACGTTGATTTAACAATGAGTGCTGCCAAAAAAAAGTAAGATTGAGGACGTATGTCTTTTTTAAATGACGAATTAACTGTTAAATATTGCTTCACGGGCGTTGGGAGAAAAGCAGCCTGCGTGCTTTGCCGTGAGTGTGTGAGCGACTTTAATGAGTGCGACTTAAACAGATACCACCAAACAAAACATTTGGGTTTTGGGCACAATTTAACGAACAAAGAGAGAAAAAGGAAATGCAAGAAGTTTGTTAATAATTTCAAGAAGCAGCAAAATTTGTTTACCAAAAGTTTCAAATACAAGATGATTCAACCAAAGCCAGTTTGGAGATATCTCATAAGATCGTAAAACGGAACATGCATTTTTGTGACAGTGAATTTATCAAGAAATGCTTGACATATGCAGCAAGCGTTATGTGTCCTGAACAGAAAAGATGATTTGACACCATTTCTTTTATAAGGGAACTTTAGTCAGACATTCTGAAAAAAAATTGACTATTTGATGCACCAATTTTGAGATGCAAGCAAAGACCTTTTTGGTACTCTCCCATTGGATTAAAGTACCAATGTATAGGAACAGCTCAAATTTATGATAAACTTTGTAAAAGCCAGGGAACTTAAACACAGGTGTGAAAAGCACTGTTTGAAGATTTGAATATTATATTATCTACCACGGGAGTGTCCGCTGGCTGAGCTTGGCACGCACGCACGCACGCACCAACGCATACATGCACACACGCACACACACACTTACACACACACACAAATTCGAAATCATATAAATGAGACGATAAACCTGGTTTGCTGCTAACAATTTAGACACCATCGGCTTTATTTTCGTCAGCTATAATCTTAACTAGTTACCGCACTGAATATAATTTTCACTAAATATGATGAAGGAAATGTAGTTACGACATTTTAAATTACAGCCCATACTTCAAGATCTCCTTTTCCAGTAAGAATTGTTAATAGCAGCGTTTGAATTTAAAACTAAATTCATTATTTGTAGCTACTTTTGTAACAAGTTTGCAAATATTTATCAAATAATAGTTCATAGCAAATGTGTTATTCCTTTGTGAACCGGACGTATGGCAAATGTAAAGCTTCATTTCCTGGCAAAGTTGATTCCTTAAATTAAATATAAAACAGAGATGTTTTAAATAGGTACACAATTAATCTTCAACACCTTAAGCCTTGTCATCAGTTCTGATTTTAACCGTATTATTGCTAAACATATTTTTCTTGATAATATCAGATGCTTGCTTATGTACTACAGTCTGCTATAATGTGTTCTTTACCAACAGTATGAGATTTACCCGATTTTGGCAATCAATAACGAAATATTGTAAGAAGCTAGTTTCTTACCATTGCCATCTTGATTAGTTGCTATTGAAAAGAGTTTTGTCAAAGTCAGTTGTTTGATAAATTTGTATTTTAGTGTTTGAAAATTATATAAATCCGTATCTTTTTTTATCCCCGTTAATTTTATTTCAAATGTTCTTGCAGTCTAGAAGTGCGCAATTGCACATATAAAAAAAACAACTAAAGGCCAATGCGGTAACCAACAAAATGTCCAAAACGTTATTTAAAAAGAAAAATAGAACCTTATGAGCAGAATACATAAATCATATTTTTCTAAATCTTCTCTTCCTTTTTTATGCTTTCACCGCCTCCTTACAGTTATTCATTTCCCCCCCAAATTGACCCGTGGCCTTCACCGCCCCCTGGATCGCGTCAGCGCCAACAAGGGGGCGGTAGCGCCCACTTTGAGAATCACGGCAGTAGAGCCTCCCTCCTTGATGAACTAATAACATAATCTTGTTAGGACAGGAAGCAGCTTTTAATAATTTCCTGCACGTTTTGTTTGTAGATTAGAACCAATGACGCGACGACATGACATCATTTCTCTTTTTCAAGCTTCTTCATAAATTTTAATAGATTCACATAATTAGTGCTTTTGTAAAGAACGTATTTGCTCTACGCCACACAATAGTATTTCATTTATAATAATAGTCTACACAATTAGAACATTTAAATTTGTATAGAGATTGGAGAAACATTTTCGATTGTTGCTGTTGGATATTGCAAGATGAATTAGTATTTGTAAAAAAAAAGATACCAATAAAATAAGGTTTGTTATAATACGATTGTGAAACTTTATGATATTTATTGATTAGTTTTAAAATTTATTTATAAACATCAAACAATTAAATTAACTTAACGCATATATACCATAAACCATGTCCTTAACACTACCTAAAACATTTTAGGCTTTTAAAACTATTTTGTGAACTTTCGGCATTATACTAATAATTTTTGCTAGGAATTAACAGTTGAGCGTAACATACTTGTATCATTTTACTATCACAAATCTTTTAAAGCTTGTGGCATTCAATTTTTTGAATTGAATTCTCAATTAAATTTGTTAAAAATATACAAAATACTATTGATCTAAACATGTTTAATAGTTATTATAATAACGGCGTTATTATTCTCGCGCTTTGTACATCAAACATCACACAGACTCATTACATGTGAGCATGAGATATGATCACAAGATCTCATTACATTGTGAACATAAGATCTGGCCACTAGATCTTTTTACATGTGAACATGAGATCTGGTCATAAGATCACACTATATGTGAACATGAGATCTGGTCACAAGATATCATTACATGTGAACATGAGATCTAGTCACAAGATCACATTACATGTGAACATGAGATCTGGTCACAAGATATCATTACATGTGAACATGGGATCTGGTCACAAGATCTCATTCTAACTTGTATACGCCGAGCTGTGCGGTTTTAAATGGGAAATGCTTTCAATACAATTTCCACTTTCTTCTTTGTCTATCAATTCATCTGTTCTAACATAATGTTTATTTACATACTCGTCATCACACAAAAATTTTGGGCACTTCCGTCTGGTAGCGTCAATCTGTTAAAATGTTATCTTCTATATAAACATGTCACGTTTCATGTTTTTCATTCATATCATGCATATCATTCAAATACATGAATTTGTAAAGTACATATACCGACAAACATATTAAAAAAACGTATAAAATTATTTACATTAAAAACTTAACTGTGGTGATAAGACTTAGAACCAGACGACCAGAAAGAGGAAGCAGAGAGTAATACGGAGGTTTTGTCCGAAAATGTATGGATAAATAAATTATAAAAGTAATTTCCCTTTACTTTTTCTGATTTGTGGTTTTCAATATCTTATCTTTATTATTATTAGTGCGTTTGATTTCTTAATCCCATACTTTAAATTCAAGAAAAACTATTTGGTCCTTTAAAAATTAACTGTGTATAAATGTAAGTGAGAGACTGTGTGTAAGTTGCTCTCATTTAACATAACGTTAGCTTGCATCTCAGCTACTACACGTTAAATATTATTAAAGTTTATGGCTACTGAATACATAAAAAGGTTACCCTGGTCGACATTTCGACATTTTTTTATCATAAACTAAATAAGAAAACAAAGAGCTTTTTAAAAAGTGTTTATGCCCCTTATATATACAGGTTTTATGCCTAGTTATGAGTGTTATAATTAATTCAGATAAACTTAATAAAAAATAATGAATTAGCACACTGTTAAGCGCACATGAACTAAGAGATAATTTATGCACGGAATTAAGTGTCCAAGTGTTTAAATGTTTTATCCTTTTGCATAAAAAAATACGAATTGTGTCTATATGTCTTATGCTTCCTTTAAGAATTCTTGATTTGTATAAAGAGTTATTTAGGAGCACGAAATTATATATATATATATATATATATATATATATATATATATATATATATATATATATATATATATATATATATATATATACATATACTAGAAATATATGTAGTGGGAGTGTACTGACCATTTTTCCCAGTATTAGTTGCTGGTTATTACAATTTTATTTGACAAGGTATATTTCAGATTCATCTATTAGTTAAAATCTTATGGGAAACAGAGATATTCCATTTTAGGGGGGGGGGAATTAAATATAATTAAATATATTTAAGAAATAAAATAGCGAGAAAAAAAAACAACAGACACAATTATTTAATTTTTACCATTTTACAGCGCGAGATGTTTTCACTTAATGACTTAATGCAGTGCCTTTTAACATTGCCTTATTATTTAAAAGATATGATTTATTAAATAATGAATCTTGACGTCCATAATAACTATATTTACTATTTCATTCCCACTTGTACTAAATAAACATAACTGATAGGTTTTCCGAAAGAACTCTACCACCCTCATCACTCAAAAATGTCATATATAATTACGACACTGCATAGTAACACAATTGTAAGTAATACAATATTTGTAACCGCGTCTATGAGATAAAGAACATATGGCACTATCCCTTAAAAAGGCAAAGGCTACATAACTCATAGCGCCAGTAAACAAAATTATAAATGCACTTTCTAAAATAATTTTTTTAAAAACCGTTGTATAAAAATGATATCAGGAAATGTTCACACCAAATTTAGACAATAAAAGATTATAGAAAGCTGGCCGCATAAAATAAAGTCTTGTTATAAAGTAAATGTACTGGACCAAAATAACTATTCCTTTTGACGTATTCATAGTTGTTCTAAACAGTAAAATAATATTTTAAAAATTGTATGGCTCTAAATTTTACAATTTATAATTTAGTGTTTTTCTGCAATGTGTATAATTTCGAAAAGGAATCATTTTTTTGTTCCCTATTTCTGATAAGGCATCATATTTTGTAAATTATATTCAATACACACACACCAGATTTTGTTTCTGAAATAAAAAAAATTTATATATCCACATTAAAAAAAAAGATTCAACCGTCTGTTAATAAGAACATCTGAAAAATGATTAAAAAGCAAGTTTAGCAATGGCCTATGTTATTTCGACTACAAGGGAATGAACATAACATTTTCAATTCGCAATTCATATTAACTAAGCGTTTTCAGGATCACTCTATTAAATTTAGTCAACTTCTGTTAATACATTCAGTAGCAAAAGTTTATAATGTATAATGTATATATTTATAGCTTATGTAAACTTTTTAAACGTGTAAGTTTATTTGACATAGGCCATCGCTTTTCCACATAAACTAAACTCGCTACATCTATGGTTTTTAATTAAATGTCGAGTTATGAATTATATTTTAAAAAGTCGCAATTCCATTCACACATGTAAAATAATAATCCAATTCATCATGGACAATTGAAATTGAATAATTTAAACGCATATCTAATATATAAAGCTCAGTTGATGTTTGTATGTTTGTTTGTTTGTAACCATTAAAAAAAGGCCATTGCTTTGTTGACGTTTTTCCAAAAGATCTCTACCACTGTTGTCACTAAAAAAGCTCATATATATATATGACACTGCATCGTAACACAATTGTAATGAATACAATCTTTGCATCAGCGTCTATGAGATAAAGATAATATGGCACTACCCCACTCAAAGGCAAAATCTACTTAACCTATAGCGCCAATAAATTAAATTATAAATGCTATATATGAAATGCACTTTCTAAAATACTTGAAAGAAATTAAAGCAGTCGTATTAAAAAGAATTAAAGAAAATGTGCGCACCGTATTTATACAATAATAATAAATTGCTATAGAAATATTCTGGCTTAATAAAAAGTCTGCTCATAACAACTGGAACAAAAATAACTTTACTTTTGTTATCTACTTATAGTTGTTGTAACATGGAAATAATATTTGAATTGTTATATATTTGTGTCTACATTTACGATTAAAATTTACTGCTTTATGATATTTGTATAATATCATAAAGGAATGAAATTCTTTTTTGAGTCACTTTCATGGCCCAACAACAGATTTTGTTTCTAAAAAATAAAGAAATTATATTCCACATTTAAAAACAAACAAAAAAAATCAAATGTCTGTTAAAAAACGAATGTGAAACAATGAAGATAATCGAATTCAACTATGGCCTATGTTAATCCAACTACAAAGGAATGAACATAACAAATTCAATTCGCAAAACAAAATAATTAAGCGTTTTCAGGATCACTTTTTTTAGTTTAATCTACTATGTTAATAGGTCGGATAGCATACGTTTAAATTGTATAGGTGTATAGCTTATGTAAAACACAAACAAAATTTAAATGTTATATTAATAGGACACAGCTAAATTTAAGATGCGTACACGAAATTTTGCGCACAGTAATCCGACGATAAAAGATTTTAGAACGCGCACCGCTAAAATTGAAGCCTTGAAAAAATACTGACACAATTGTTACATAAAAAGGTTTTAATTAAATGTCGAGTTATGGAGCAGAAAATAATCAAAACAAATTCGCAATTGAATTTAAACGTGTAAACAATTAAACCTAATGAATCGTGTAATTAAATATGTTTACGTGTTTATAATATATAGAAAGTAACAGTAAAGAAATTGACAATTCTTTGTACTGCACAGTTCAAATTAAGAAGCGTACACGAAAATGTTCGCACCGTAATTAGACAATATAATATTTTTTAATGCGCACCGCCGAAAATAAAGTATTGGGGGAAAAAAAACTTCACCAAAAATAACTCGATTTGAACCGAAGTTGAACGCCCGCGTAAAGTTGCTCAATATATAAATGACGTTAAATTTTTTATTCTTTGTCTCTACATTTTCTGATTATTTAATTTACGGCATTCGGACAAAAGGGACAATTACAAAAACTATCTTAAAACCATCTTCAGGGTAAAAGGAACCGTCCTGCCATATTTGGTCCCCGTCCGTCATTTGGTTTTTCCGTGGCTGTGTAACAGAAAGTTGAAAAGTGAAACATACAAACAAAGATACAAACACAAACTGAGCTTCATATATATATATATATATATATATATATATATATATAAATGTTTTTAGGAATGCCATTAAATACATTATTTTTCATTTTTTTTAGGAATGTTTGTGAAAACGCACTTGTTGATTGTCACTGCATTTCTTACTTTTGTGACAGCTGATAAATGTGACACATCAAGGGATCCTAAATCCTGGACCTGGACCTGGACTACAATACTCAGGGGACCAAATAAGCCAGTAACAAGAGTTGATAATGAAAACATAAATTTGCTTCCTAGGAGAAACTTTGAAATCATGAATGAATTCAGGACAAACTTTGAAGATTTAAAGAAAACACAGATGTTGAATTATGTCAAAAACTACGTCGATATAAATGACACATTCTTACCAGATAATTTCTTAAAATGCCCCCCTTGCTTGTGTAAAAATATCAGCTCACGTTTAGTTATAGCCCTCTGTAAAAACTGCTCATTTACTAGTATCCCTCAGATTCGGTTATTTGAAATAAGTGAATTAATTATATATAATTGTACACGGTTTGAGGTGCTTGACTTAGGCAATCTTTCAATATACACTTCTCTGACTCGAGTTAAGGCAATAATCAACAACGTAGTGAAAGTACTTAGCAGTAGTCACCTAAATGTTTCATCTAATTTAATCGAACTGGATTTAAGTTATAATTTTATAAAAACTGTTGAAAATAATAGTTTTCTTCTTTTCACCCATTTACAAGTTTTATCGCTGAGGTGGAACAAAATCAAAAAATTAACCAAACAAATGTTTACTGGACTCTATAGTTTGTACTCTCTGTCAGTTTCATTCAATGCAATTAACTTTATTGCCAACGACACATTTGATGACTTGGGAAACCTGGTCTTTCTTGACATAAGTAATAATGCAATTATTCCCATAGGTCATGACATATGGCCTGTTCGTATTTTTATGGCATTAGGCCATCTGGAAACTTTATTCATAAATGATTTATGCGAATTAATGCCACACAAGTGTAGTACATTCACAAATAAAGCTCTCCAGGTTCTAACTAATTTAAAACTCCTCAGGATTGACGGGTACGACAGACGTGGCTTAGGTCCAGAAGTTAAAAGACTTTCACAATTGAGAACCCTAATAATAAACACTAAAAAGGCATATAACTTTACCAATGAATCATATTTTGATAATGTCCTTTTTATCAATACTCTCGTGTTTTCCGGAATTTTCTCTCATAAAGTACATTCAAAAGCATTTACAAAGCTAAACAACTTGGTTAATTTTACTTATTCATTATCATATGGCGCGACCAACCTATGTCATATTTTAAGTGACATTCAATATTTGCTGAATTCTCCTTTGAGATATTTAACATTAACAGGAGTCAATGATCGTAAATGTGGCTGCAAGATACTAAAAAACGAAGATGCCAAGTACCTAACATTATTTAAGTTATTTGAACTTGACCTGTCCAAAAACGGCCTACTCTATTTGAGTTCAGATTTTATAGCAATGCTACCAGCATCATTAAAGAAGATTGATTTAAGTGGTAACAGTATTTCAAGTAATGTATTTTTAAAATATAGTTTATTCCCTCAAGAAATGATTGAATTAAATCTAAATTATCAGTTATATGATTATTATGAATGTAACGATGATGAAAAAGTCAGTCAACAAAATTTGGCCGGAAATAACCTCAACCACAGCAAGTGTTTAATTTCTTCGGAAGCAGAATCAAAAAATTCATCTAAACAACAAGAATTAAAATACAACAAAAAAGAAGACAATATAAAAAAGACAGATTTCTTAGACTATTCTTTACCCCAAAACTGCAGTATTTTACAGGGAAACAATGTTAGAGATTTGGGAAGCTACGTTATGACGTTATGGTTGCCGGAACTGTCAATAAAGGAGTTAAGTCTTGCCGGTGGAGATAATAAACATTGGGCTCTTTCAGTATTTAGCTCTAAATTTGAAATAGCAGATTTCAACAACAACTACGCTGATAGTTTAGATCCCTATATTATCCCACAGAACAACTCATTAAAGTACCTCTCAATCTCAAACAATTTATTTGGTAATGCTTTTCAATATGACCCAGATCGTTTGTTTTTTGCCAACACCAAGAAGCTTATTGTCCTTGACATGTCACAAAATGTCATCACAGATTTGGCAAGTGATTACTTTAGAAATCTGTTTAAACTGGAAATATTGGACATTTCCAACAACAAACTTCAGATCATAAACATCAGTTTTTCACAAATGAATAAATTAAAAGTTTTAGACGTCAGCAAAAACTCAATAACATCTATAAGTAAATGGTCCCGTGATGACCTTGACATTCTTGCAGCTGACCATAGAGTTTACATCGATTTGACCTCTAACCCTTTACCTTGTACGTGCGAGGGACTAGAGCTGATGAAATGGATGGCTTCTACTAATGTTTACCTTTTGAGTCAGGATTTCCTCGTATGTAGGAATGAGTTAAACCAAGTTCTTGAAATAGGAAATATCGTCCAACGCGTGGAAACACTACAACGTCAATGTGCTTCAAAAACTGTCATAATTCTCACTTGCGTCTTTTCTATTATTCTATTCGGTATTTTGTTGCTGACTTCATTGATGTATCGATACCGATGGAAGTTGAGATATTTACGGAGCATAGCGTTAGTCAAGCTGCTTGGCTCTAGAGCCGGTGTTGCTAACAAGATCGGGTATCGATTCGATGCTTACATCCTATACACAGACGATACCCGGAGATTTGTGTTGCGTGACTGTGTTCGTGAGCTGGAAGAGAAAAGAGGTCACCGACTGTGTATCGAGGAGAGAGATTTTCTACCGGGTACCTACAACGTGTCCAATATCGTCAGTGGCGTGCAGAACAGTGTCAAGACGGTTGCCATGGTAACACCGGAGTTTTACGAAGGGGAATATTCCGAGTATAGCGTCAAGATGGCGCTGATGGAAGAAATCTTTATGCGCCGTTGTGTCCTCTTCGTGTGCGTGTGTGAACCAACCGATGACAAGGATTTATCACATGACCTACTAACCGCCATGAAACAAAATAACTACATTGAATACCCGCCAATAGATGACGTAACTGATGAAATAAGTGACGAATTTTGGAATCAGTTCTCACGAGCTATTGGTAGAAATGATCGTGAAGAGATTTAATTTTGAAGTGTTATTTCTTCTTTTAAAACTTCAAAATAATCAGTACAGTAAAGCATTAGGAGATAAGTGTTGGATAAATTTCCATTAAGGAATAGTATCAACATTAACTGCTAAAATTTATTAAATTTTTTTCTAATTTCTCGATAATTTTTAAGCTTATTCTATATCGATTTTTACACAACGGAAACTCTATACTTTTATATTCTCTCTCTTTCGTCTTGGGTATAGACACCTGGTTGAAACACAATTCCATCTGGTTCACAAAGATACACATCGAATGGGCAGATACTGTATGATTTTCAACTAATATTACATTGACAGCCCTGTTGACACCACATATAAGATGTTAAGTTATGCTTGTTGTTACCCTGTCCACCTAAGGACCCCCTTCATTAACAGTAGTCTCTTTATTTGTTCTTCTCCTACAATAGTTTATTCTCGGGGTCATTTCAGAAGCATTTTTAAGCTCCATATCCTTGCGGTTAGTCTTGTGATAAAGTTGGGATGAAGCCCTTAGTCGTGTGCTGCTATGGTACTTGTATTTATGGTCTAACCATAAATTATCTTCAATTTTACATAACATACGACAATCGACTTATATTATACACGACAATATTTCTTGATGTCGTGTGGGTGTTTACACAAGGTCTTTTACACGAATTTCATCGTTAAGAGTGGTGTGTGTTCAACGAGACAGATTTGATCTTTAGCTTTTTGTTACACTGTACATCTTACTTAACGTAAACCATCCGGAGTATGTAACAATAGAATAGTTTCAGTTTCAAAGCAAGTTTATATTCTAATAGACATCATCAGATATGATTTGTTTTTTGATGTGCTCCATGTTTAGCGACATATTGAAAACAAAATATCCGTTTTGTCAGAAATTTGTCCCCCCCCAGCTCCATCTTTTCCTACCTGTCTGAACGTCACTCTTTTTGTTAGTACCCCATCGTTTTCATCGAGCTTCTGCAGACATACGTATTTTTTCTGATCCAATGGCATGGACTAAATCACTCGGTGAGCAAGTCTTTCTCTTATTTTGACCCCATTTCACCCTGATCACATTCTTACTAGTTACTTATTCTAAAGTTGCGCTCAAAACACATCTTTTCAAACTAAAATTTCGAGCTGACATTATCAACTTTTTTTTTATGCATGCTGATATTTGCCAATCATTTTTATTAACGTTTTCTATACTTATGGATGTTTTGTATTTAATGTATCTTTTCTTCACTTGTCTTATTTTCATCGAAATTTTTATATTTTATTCATATTGAACGTGCGATGAATATATGGGAAGTATAAAACACCTCATTACAAGTGAAATTATCCCAAAATTTATTTACAATTTGTTAAAAAGCCACTTAAAATTATCTGTGAAATTAGTGAACCCATTGTAAGAGAAATTTTATTAAATAATTTGATTACACATCTTAGTTAAATAATGTATTGAAATATTTTACTGCATTACATACATAACACCATGAGAAAAAACAAAATGACCTTGCTGTCAACACAGTTTCGATTTGTTTTAAATCTTCATGCAAGTTTTCAATATTTAAACTGTACGTTGATTATGTGTTAATTTTACTGGGAAACTTTATTTCTTCTATACATAAGAGGAGAGGAGCATTTTATGATATTTTTATTAAGAAAATGTAAGCAAATTTAATAAAGAAGAATAAATAAGCGGATAAATATGAATATACTGTACAAATTTAATAATGTTTTTAGAGAAATATTTTTTCACATTTATTTTGCACACTATTTGCTTAAATCGATTAAACAATTTCTTTATCTTTTGCTTTAGTTTTTATTGGCTCTTTATTGAATTTATATTTTTTTTATTTCGCCCATCTTTTCATTTTGTATTTAATAATAATAATAATCAAAGTTGACAACTTGATTAAATAGCACGGAATTCCCGCCTAAAGCTAGTTGGTTGAGTGTCATTTTGAATGAATGATTGTTTTGAAATTATAAATAACCCAAAGAAAAGTTTATAACTAACCCAAAGAAAAGTCAGGGTATTTTATTCACGAGCACTAGAATCAGTCTATTATAAAAATAGATTTTATAAAAAAATGCAAACAATAAAGATAATTATGGTTTCTAGTGAAGTATCTAGCATGCTTTTTTTCAGTCTCTAATAAATAAATAAATAAAAATGTGTTTTTGGTTCGTAGTTTATTAATATTTTTATGCAAAACTAAACCGATAGTTCAGTAAACTACCAAAAGTTTTATGATGAAAAGTGTGATAGTGTTTATGATTGTCATCAGAATTTTCTGTTAACTTTATTATGCTGGAAAAATATAACACGGACCATTTAACTAAAGAAGATTGCTATAATTTGACCACAAATATATTATTTTTATGGCGATCGTTCACAAATTAACTCCATTGATTAAAATTTTTAAAGGGTCGCCTTAAAGTGAACAATAAATTATTAGTGTAAAAATATAAATATTAACTCGTTTCTTATTTTATTACTGATATGTTAGATCACCTTCATTTTAAATTTTTGGCTATTTCATATTATAAATAGATATTGCTTAATGAAGTTAAACATTTTTTTTTCCAACGAAAGGAGAACATTGCAAAAGATCCGTCACGAACGAATACAAACTAACCTGGAACTTCCGGTTAGCTAGGTAATTAAATTATTTAAATCACAGCCACTAAAATTGGCTTACAAAAACTTTTGCCATCTATAACAGAACATTATCATAATTTGCGTTGACAACGTAACAGCTTAGATCTATTTAACGTATTTGTGTCAAGTATATTGATAATTAAGATTTTTTTTATTTTTTCATCAGTACAATTAAATAAACACAATTATTTTTAAAAAAATTACTTTATTTATTACATACAATACCATAGAATTAATTTACAAACTATAGAGAAAAAAAGAATACTATACAGTGTAGCAGAACACGAATTAAGTTTTTAAAGTTACAGTTAAAAACACAGAACGTGATATCAGCTTAATCAAATTGTTAGTAATTAATTATCAAAGCAGGTGTTATCCCAATAACGTGGCAAAGAATAATATATTTTTAAAAAAAACACTGAATTTAAATTACGTCAGCCTTGGTGCACGAAATGTTCTTTCATGCATAATTCTCTTATCTTATGGGAACAGGATGTAGCTTTAAGCGTATTTTTGTGCGTGGAGAATTTATTGTATTAGGAAATTAGAAAACAAAAAGGTACTGTTATTATACTTTTCATTTGTTTCAACCATCCAATACAATTAGTTCTAGAAATGCAATCTTTCGAAATTATTTTCTTACTGTCTTCCAAAAGTAGAGAGCAAGTATTATAATTATTTTCTTAACAGCATACGTTAAAGTTTGTGCAATTAGGGTTGTAAACTATACGATTAAGGATGTTTGTTTATTGTGAATACCACAAACATAACGTGAAAGATGGATTGACTGACGTCGCACTGAATAAACTATGGAAAACGTCATCGTGGATTTTTGTTATAGTTCGGTCTAGATGGTCCCCAAGGAAAAAAACCCACATGGGTGCCCCCTTCCTCCACAGGCCCCGATTCTCCACTGACCGCTAGTGTGTACTATATTGTCATTACCTACACTAAGGTATTTCTGTATTAAAACTTATAGTTAATTAATTGTGATAATAAAAGACAAAAATACTTAAACTTGTTTAATGGATGAAAAAGTCAAAGAGAGTACACATTTAATTTTTAAAGTTCTTTTCTCTAGATTTAAATCTGGCAAAGTTTTTGAGTACATCATCAAAGTTATTTTTTTGCGCAACAAGTCCGTCTCAATAATCAGCAGAGATAAGAAATACAGGCCTTTCTTGTTTCATTGTCGATCTACTTCGATTTCTGTACGTTTCAGCTGAGGAAAAAAAAGCACTCAATCGAACAGTTTGAAATAATTAATGTTAAAATATGCGCAAGGCGATTTCTACATTTGGAGAAGCAAACTCGATGTATGTTGTCTCTAACTTTTACTTTGTATAATTCTTCATGACTGAACGTTTTGTTTTTCAGATTTTAAATCACGAAGCTTATGACGAATAAATGAGCTGAGCTGTTGTGGTTCAGTATCTAAATTATTGTTCAGATCTTCAGGATAGGTATTTATTAGTCCTTCACAACACTGATAAGTTTGTGGTTCGTCGACCAAATCAACAAATCGAACTGCTACATCATTATATACCTGTTCTCGCCTATTCATCTCCGTCTCAAGTTTGTTAGCACTTGCGTAGAAAACAGCTATACGAAATGTGTCTCTGGTTTTCAGAGATACCTCAGGAGGCATCACCATCAATGACCAGTGTCTTTTGTTTACGATTACGGGTAAAATTTAAATTATAAGCCACACCTGGTGTTAATTCTTTTGCAGTTTCTTCAAATCTTTCAAATTCATTACTAGATTATGCAAGTGATCTACTAGCGAAGAATACAAATCAGCACACGTTTTCAAGTTCATGTGATCATTTTTTAGAGCTTGACTGACCCTGTGAAAATTTTGTAACACTTCTTCCCAAAAGAAAAGCTTGAGAGCAAATTCTAATTCTTCCATCTTCTTCGCTATTCTGTCTGCTTCTCTTTTAGTGTCCCTCTGCTGTGACTGGTCTTCTTGTAAACATTTTAACGCTTCTATTATCTGAGGATGAGAATTTAGAATAGCTTCAGTGTAACACCATCTGCTTCCCATCTGGTATGGGAAAGAGACTTTACCAGCGTTTCATTCATAAGGCTTCCATTTAGAATCTTCCATCTGTTGGTTGAAGCTGAGAAAAAAGTATAGATCATGCACTGTATGGAAGAAGTTTACTGCCTCTAAACAAGAGTCAACGGCACCTCTGTCTACCAGATTTAGTGAATGTGCAGCACATATATATATTTAGCAAACTCATTTTCCTTTCGAGTTTTTTCTTCATGTCCCTGTAACTCCCAGACATATTAGCTGCATTATCGTAGGACTTACGTCTGCATTTCGAAAAATCAATATTGAAAACTGTAAGTAAGTACTGCAACACTTGCTTAGCCATACTCACCGGAGTGACCTTGCAGCTCCAAGAAAGTAAAACTGCGCTCAATGGGCCTTCCACTACATATCGAAGAACAACGCTTAACTGATATCAGGGTCAGATTTAGACTTGATGGGGCCCTAAGCTATTTGAGATATACATATGGGGGTCCTTTTGAAATCCAGATATTATATTTCAGTGCCAAATATGTTTTTAAAAAATTCCAGGGTGGGGGGATGGTACTAAGAAGGTGGGGGCCCTAAGCTATAACTTGTTTAGCAGATAGGTAAATCCAGCACTGACTGATTTATATGTGAAATATCGGGTGTTGAGTCTACTTACCAGCTGAAGTAACCGGAAGTCTTTACTTCATCTACAATTACTTCATGGACTTTTTGTGACATAAGTTCAATTCAGTTCTTCGCATTTAGTTATGGATAAATAATAAGGATTTCATTTTCCAGAATTTCAATATGTGTATGGTGCTAGAAATGGATAAAACAGACTGACCAACTCCAGCAACTATTGATAATTTCAATTTTGTAAAGATCCAAATTTTTCATTTGTCCCTCTAAAAGCCAGACCACGCTCAGCTATGGTACAAATAACCGCTACTGCTCGCTTCAAAACATGGTCCTAGTAACTGTCCTCTTCATTTATTTGACTTTCTAGCTTTTGTAGTAGACCCTAGCCTTGTCGACGAGCTAGGTATATTAACATGCAGTTTTTTTGAATAGCGCATTGTTCATGATTATCAACTTGAATATTATTGTCTCTGTCACTGAACCCATTTTTAAATCCTTTATATTAACTCGTGGTGTCTGCACCCTTGATTGTCGCCAAAACTTTTGATCGATTTTTAACCCACTTGCTTGTAAGCTAGCGAGCTGAAATTTTGCAGGCAGTTTGGTGGCGATGATAAAAACTATGCATCAAAATTTCAGATCGATCACATGTACCGTAATTGAATTATTGATTTTTTAGTTTATTTTATTTATTCCTATATATCATGTTATTTTTTGAGATAGAGTGTAAGGCAGCGCATTATATTGAACAACCTTTCTGTCGCGCAATTAGGTGCGTTTTTTATTGACAACACTTTTTATAAACATATTCCTGATCGGTGCGCATTATATTAAACATGTTTTACGGCACAACTACAAATTTGTATTTTTGGATGGTCTTGTGCTGCGTATTATAATGAACATTCTTTTAGTTACGACTCATACATAAAGGATGTATAGTCAAAAACTTGGTTTTTTACGTTTTTTTTAAAATTATCAGCCAAACTTGTGGAGTCTTTAGATGTAAAATGTTTTTTCTTGAGGACTTGTGGCGCCCCCCCCCCAACGCTTGGTGCCCAAGGCACGTGCCTTGTTTGCCTAAAGGTTAATTCAGGCCTGGCCCCTATAACCTGACTGAACGTTACGTCACTGTTGTTAAACTTATGTCTGAATGTTCAGTGTATCTGTAGTTTTAGTTTTTTTAGTATAACGAATGCAGTTACAGAAGGAATAAAAGTTTTTAGTGCATTTTAGTTTACAATAGTATGTTTTTAGAAGCATGCCGTTGGCTACTGTGTGAAATGAGGTACATTTAGGGTGGCTAGGCTTACATTTGGACGTTCAAAATTTGGACGTTCAAAATTTGGACGGGTACCCGGGCAGCTTTTTTCAACAATATTGACATTAAATCGAACATTCGATGACATGGAAAACCTGATTACTCTAGACATCAGAGATAATTACTTAATTTTTTTAATGTGATTGCCCACTTAGTTTTCATATCTTGAAGCCGTTAAAAAACCCAGTAAAATGATACATTGACAGCTTCTGCAAACGAAGATCTCAAATATGTGGGGCCTACCGCAGTGAAACTATACAAACGTCAACGAAGCGGAGACTTCTCAGCATACACGAGGCCGAAAGACGTGGCTTGGGGACAGAAATTAATAGACTAAAACACTTGGAGACTTTCTGACCCATTATCAAACTTTACTGATGAGTCGTATTTGGATAACTTCCAATTTATGACAACACTATTTATGTTTTAATGCTCTGCCCAGAAATGCATCCTGTGTTAATAAATTTTACATATTCGCCATATAAAATTATAGCAAGCATCTCATGTCATATTTTGAATGACATTAAATATTTCCCAGCATCAATCGGGAATGACCATTATTTTGGTAGCAAAGAACTCAAAAATTACCTAGAGTAATGTAATGAAAAATTTGTTAAATAAAAACTCAAACATTAAAAAGAAATCATAAAATAAACAAAAGTGTGAATAAAATCTTACGTGATTCATTTGAGAGAGTTATTAAAAAATTCTAAGTCCTTAAATGAATAATACTGTAAGCTTGTGAAAGCAGGAAGCATAACCTGATTTTCTGCACGTTTTGTATGTAGATTAGACTAAACACGACGAAATCATAGCGTTGATCTGTCACAATAATCTTAAAAATACATATACACATTTATTTTTAAAGTGTTTCATTACTTTCCCTACTCGCCAGGTTAAGGTTACAAAAGTGTCATCTGTTCAGGATCTTTGTTACATTCTGGTCAAGTGTTGTCGTCACGCATGCAAATATTTGTTTACTTTGTAAATTCTATTGAGTGTCTCATTCCATCTACACAACTAGGTACTGAATAAAATAGTTGCCATTGGTGATGTAGTAAATGTAAAATTTCCCTTTTCAGACCATTGGCCTATGGGGCAAGTGAAGCAGCGTTCACAAGTTTCAATAGCCGCGGCATACGAAGGGATTGTGTGGCTAGCACAATGCTCAGCCGCCTTTACTTCCCCCTTTACTTGGTGATGTGCTTAAAGCAAAATAAACCATCGACAGTTTAACGTACGGCAGAGGCATCTGTCATTAGTATCTCTAATCCATGTACTATATTTTATTTTTCTTTTAAAAAAAAACGATGAAGAAACTTAATGTGCATTCAAAATAAATTTTTAACGAATTTAATAATCTTATTATAATCAACTACTTGTTGAATTTCAGTTTTATCTGATTTTAGTTATTGATTAAATAATAAAAAAAGAGTATTAGTTAAAGTTAGTATTTGCTTAAATTAAAGAGGAAACTAATAAATGTCTGATCACAATTTTACTTAGAATGTTCTTTTATGAACGCAGGTGGCACAACTATCATACTACAGAAATAGAGTAATTGAAATCAAAATAAATTTAATACAAGAAATAAAATTACATTTTAACAATCTCCTTTTTATATAACGTTGCCTTTTAATTTTATGAAGCCTTAAATTCAATTAAGTGTTATGGTACCCATGCCTATTAATTTAAGAATCCTGGGGTGTCTGTCGATAAACATTATTTACTTTTTTAAAATGTCGTTGTTAATGGCAATCCTTGAGACACTCTCTGATCGGGTCTCTTCTTTCTATCCGGGTTCATTCTGTCTATTTGTGTCTCTTCTGCCTTTTTCGGTTTGTTCTGTCATTTCGGGTATATTCTGCAATTAGTATTTGTTCTGATTATTTAGGTAATCTCTTTATCCCTTAGAATACATTTTATTACCCTTTCTATTTTTATACGTTTTGCCGCCAGAGGTTATGAGGTAATAGTTTAGATGGGCATCCATGCCATGGAAGTCCTATTTGATTACATTTCCGGTCATGCGCATTAGCATTGTGGATTAGTTCGTTTTGACCCATGTTATATGTCATCACCTTGGTCGGGGAGGAGGGGGTGTATGAAGGCTGATGCTTAAAAAAGATTTTTATGGGAGGAAATCATCTTTCAAATGCTGATTGCTCTAACACAAATTGAGATTTCTACATCAAGTTGACAGTTCATCAAATTGTTTTATAATTTCTTAATTTCAGTGTTATTAATTAATTTTTAAAAAATTTTTATTACTTGAATGATTTCTCTTTCAGTTTATGCGTTGTTTCATTTATAAATATACATAACCTTTTATTTTTTTTAATAAATATTTTTTTATTAAGTATTCCCTGTATAAATATATACATATATCTAAAGGTTTAAACAGGTCAAGGCTAAACTATACCCCCACAAAGCCAGATTTATTTCTATGATATCAATAACTTACTATTTTTACTAAGTTTTTGTGTCAAGTGTTTAATCTTTAAGTATTTTTGTGCATCCTTTCTGAATTGGTAGCCTTAAATTTCTTAAATAAGTTCTCTTTTTGTTTGCATAGCTTTTTCAATTTAGAATTGAACCAGCATTTGTTAATTTTATTTGATGTCAATTTTGTAGGAACATTCCCATCCATAATAGTTTTTAGATTTGTTTTTATATCTTTCCAAATTTCGTCTACTGGGCAATTTGTATTAAATTTATTTCGGAAATTTTGTTGGAAGTCAGCCGCTGATTGGTGTAGTTTTATTGAATTACAACCGGGACCACTCTATAAACTTAAATGGATAATGTTTAAGGCTCTTGCATTTCTTTGAAAAAAATTATTGGCTTCGAATAATAACTACCCATAACAGTTATTAGCCGTTACTGGTTTCAGAAATTGGGATTTGGGGTTAGAAATAATTTAAATCTGGAAATTTCTAGAAAATATCGACGGTTCTACACTATTGAATGAAACATAGATGAAAGTTTTGAGTAACAGTAAATGCGACTACTCTAGTCTCATATTCTGGAACTTGAGATTACTCTTAAAATATTGGCTAACACCTGGGCAACCTGCTCCTTCTGATGAGCAGGGCTGTACACCCTTTTCTGAGCGTTGGACTCACTCGCTGTCCTAAATGAAGCCAGCAAGCGATTCCACTGATTCAGAGGCTAGGCTGCAATCCAAAGTGTCGCAAAATAAATTCTCTCCCATACAGTCTCCCCCCTCCCCCCCCAAAAAAAAGAGTTTATTTTAAAATAAACTCCTCGGGGAAGATAATATTTTCCTCTAGAATAAAATAAATTCTCCCTGACCTGTAAAATAATGACTCACAGAAAATTATTTCGCCCACTCACAATGTCAATTTAACACGAAAATATCACTGAAAAACAAAATAATAAAGAATAAATATTATTTTACCAGTCACGCATGTTTAACATTTTATTGCAGCCGCTCCCATTGCAAAAGATTCTTGCGTCCTATGTTCTGATAAGAACGCACAGACCATGGTGGCCTGTTGGCAAATGACGCAGCCTTCACAGGCCGCGGCTATGAGTGGGACAATGTCCAGCGTCCTTGTTTACGTAATTATCGTCAGTTAACCAGTCGGGGATGGGTGGACTCAGGGACACCCTTTGTCCCGGGAACAAATCCCTACCTCCACAGACATTCGTACCCGCGACTCTCGGTATGCCAGCCGAGCACACATGCTGCTCGACCACCGTAGAGGTGAGGACCATACAACATTTGCTCATTTCTCAGCTGCGTGACAAAAAGTTGATAAAACTGCATATTTAATTGGTTTAACTGTATTTGGTAACAAAGTCATATCATACTAATAACTGAAAAAAAAATTGTTCTGTTTATTGTCATTTGTGCACGAAGGCAGATTTTTTAAATTTTATGTAAAAAACATATATTGTTGGTGTTATTCTTATATACGGTAAGGCCACACAATATCCTAGTACTCAGAAAGTGAAGCATATGCTACTAATTAGAAAAATAAAAGTTTCTCATCCATTTCGGAAAGGACAGGCAATTAAACTTGATGAGGAGGCAAGACAAACAGCTTAAAGGAGATTTGTGCGCCAATTGTTTCAATTGACACATTTCACAGCAAAAGAAAATGCGTGCTTCAACTGTGATTTTTATCCTAAGCTAACAGGATGCAGCCGAGAAGGTTAATGTGATCACTTTGATAGATTAAATCAAGTTTTACTTAACTAAAAATTCATTTGTTAATCTCTTTAGAAACAACTGCAAAGAAAAGCTTTCTGCATATTTATATCACAGTGCTATTGCGTAGTTATTCTATTTCAGTAAATATAGAAGAGTAAGTTATGTTGTCATCTTTAAACGCATCTATTTATTTTCGTATTCATGCACTCTTCCACTCTTGAATGCCACACATACACATTATATTAAAAGGTTTGAGAATCGCTCCTTTGCTCTCTTTAGTAGCGAAAATTAAATTATTAAGGACCTAACATTATTTAAGTTTATTGAACTCGACCAGTCATAAAATTACGTAGTCCGCGGCAGTCCAGATTTTATAGTCATGTTACCCGCTTCCCTAGAGAAGATTGATTTAAGTGGGAATAGCTTTCCACATATTATCACTTCCAGTTTGTGTTTATTCCCTCAAGAACTCCTTGAATTAAACATAAATGAACGGACAAAAATTTATTATTTTGGTCGCTATGAGAGTGATGTTAATCCCTAATTCTGGACTGCACAAAATATTTATTCAAACAAGTCTTTAATTTCTAGCCCAATAAATTCCGAAATATTTTTAATTTAAAAAATTCACCCACCAATAAAAAGAAATAACCAACATTTTAATGCGAAAGATATTGTATACATTAAGCCGCCGATGAAGATAAGCATTTTATGGGTAAACAATTTACACGTTTTGGATACGACATCTTGTTGCCGCAATTGCTATCAAACTACTAACTAAGGGAGCTAAGTCTTTCCAGTAATGAGTTTAATCATTGATCATTATGCTTATTTTCACCAGGTATTGAAATGGCTGATTTCAGCAACAACAACGCTAATGGAGTAATTTATTATTTCTTTCCTAAGAACTGTACCATAAAGGATCTCTCAGTATCAAACAATTTATTTGGTAATACTATTCAAATCGAACTCGACAGACCTTTTTTCGACATCACAAAGCAACTTATTGCACTCGATATGTCAAAGGTACGCCGGTGACATATGTAAGGCAGAAGGGATAATAATTAAAATTCTAATAGGACCAGTTAAATAATGTAAAGATACAATTACAACAATTTACTGAGAGAAAATAGCTATTAAAAGAACAGCAATCAGAACTTGAAAGAGCATCTTTAGGTTAAAAAGGTTTGAATGCATTTGGAGAAATTTAAAAGTTGAAAATAGGGTCTATAGAGACAGTTGATGACATAAAGACTTTGAGAAAAGAGATTTATCAAGCGAAGAAAAGCATGAAACTATTTATTAAAGTCTTAATACAAATCTAAATGATATTTTTCCTTTTCACGTCATGGAGTAACTGACACCAAATAAGTAGAGATTATTTGATAAATGTATGACAATTTCATCGGTTTAAAAAAAATTAACGCCTTTGAGAATCTACTGTTGAAATCTCCATTTCACTGCAGACGGAGGGAGATTTATAACCAACTTACGCTTCGCCGATGGCATAGACGGCATAGCTGGCAGCGAGGACGAACTAACAGAATTCCTTGCAAAACAAGAGAAAAAACAAAGGCGTATGGCATGGAAATCAATGCAGAAAAGACCAAGGTCATGGCAAATAGAAAATTGAGATGTTTCCGAAAGATACTGAACATCTCCTACACAGCGCACATCACAACCGAAGCGGTCCGCAACACAGTAAGTGCTGTCATTGGCCCTTACGAGGACCTTCTCACCTCAATTAAGAAGATGAAACTACGATGATACGGACATGTGGCAAGAACTGGAGGTCTCACAAAGAATATAATGCAAAACACAGTCCAGGGAGGAAGAAAAAGAGTTACACAAAGGGAGAGATGGGAAGACAATATCAAAGAGTTGAATCTAAATCTGCACCAATAAAGGTTAACTCAGGAGTTCCACAAGGAACTGTGCTAGGTCCCTTACTCTTTTAAATTTATATAAATGATTTACCCAACAACATCTCAACAGGTACAAAAGTTAGGTTATTTGCTGATGATTGTATAATCTATAGAACAATTAAATCAGAACAAGATAGCAAACTTTTACAAAAAGACTTAGATGGATTGATAAAATGGGAAACTAACTGGAGTATGTCTTTAAACCCAGAAAAGTGTCAACTGTTAAGAGTAACAAAGAAAAAGAAACACATAAATTCAAAATATTACATTCATGGAAAAGAACTTACCCAAACTAAAGAGCCAAAATACTTAGGAGTCTTAATAAATGAGAAACTATCATGGAATCCCCATGTCAAAAAAGTTATTAAAAATCAAACAAAACCATAGGCTTTATAAAAAGAAACTTTAACAAATGTAATAAAGATATAAAACTAAAATGCTACCTCACTTTGGTGAGACCTGTACTAGAATATGCATCGTCTGTATGGGACCCATCCACAAAAGAAAACATTGATAAACTAGAACAAATTCAAAAAAGAGCTGCCAGATTCATTACTGGAGAATATTCAAAACTGACAAGAATAACACCATTAGTAAAATCATTAAACCTTGAAACACTAGAGGATAGAAGAACCAAGCGCAATGTAGTAATCATACATAAAGCAATTAATTCTAATTTAGAAATACAACACAAAGATAACTTAATACAACCCTCAGATAGACATAAGGATAAAAACACCTTTCTTATTCCGTATGCAAGAACAAACACATACAAGTTTTCCTTCTTCCCGTCCGGAATTCGGGCGTGGAATGGGTTGCCTGAAGAATCCAGGAAAACCAACACTTTATCAACATTTAAATCTCTAATAAAAATGCAGGACTAAACACAAACCATAGATAAGCGTAGGATGCAATAATCTTCTGTATAGAGGGAGCGTCTGTAAACAGATAAGATAAGATAAGGACCGGCCTGTCATTCAGCGACTCCCAAAAGGCAGCAAAGGACTGGAACAAACGGCGTGAAATAGTGTGCAGTTCACGATGGTGCCCCAACGACCCAACGATGGGTTAAGGAATAGGTCAAGTTCAAGTTCAAGACAAGGCGTGACTTTGGCGTGTGATTATCTTACGCTAGAAGTAACTGTCTCGGGAAGTAAAAGTGTTCTCTTTGTTCAAGTGAAAATAATCCCGTGTGTTATATCATCTTTTGAAATGCTTCAATCAAAAATATATAGAACAAAAAATCTTCCCATGAAAGTATGAGTTCTATAAATTAATTTTACTTCTCTCATAGATAGTTAGTTCCCATCTTTCAAACGCCTGGCATTTCTTGTCGTATTGATGCTCGCTTTGACCTAGAGTGTTAAAAAAAATCAATCAATTGATTAATCTGGGGCCTATTTGTATCTTTATAAAATTTTCATTAGATTGTAACATAGCTTTATGTATGTATATTAGAGCTGAGGTATTAGCAGTTAAAAAAATACTGGTATTAGCCATTAGCTAGAAACTTAATTTTTTCTTATTTCCGATTTATACATTCAATGGCCAGAGCCTTTTTAAAAATGCATAACAGAATACATGTGTGCATAATTTAAAATCATCTGTTCATCTCATTATGTTCCCTAACATTAGAGCCACTTAAACATATAAACATATAGTAGAGAAACTGCAAGAGTCTCTCGTACTTAAAATGCTTAGTCTATTTTAACTCTGAATTATTTCTCTTCTATTTTTACATTATATTAATTTCTACAAGAAGAAGACATTGGGGCCAAGTAAAGTTTGAGAAACATTGATTTAACTCTATTTATAAAGAAAGACGATCACTTAATTTGGCGTCTTGTATTTTTTAAGAAACTTTTTCAGTACTTCAAATATTCCGTTAAAAAAATAATAAATTGTACTTTGTTGAGGCGGCAATAAAATTAATTGGAAAAAAAAACTATTGTAAATATTATTATTTGGCCTGAGAAAAAAACAAAACAAACAACGAATGTAGCGGCGAGAAGCCATCGCCAAAGAGCACCGAAAAATTGGTGCTGTGCGGTGCAGGTGTGCACACCACTACGATTACAATATTATATAAACAAAAATAACACCCAGATGATGACGGGAAAACATGGCTACAACGTGAAATCCACGTAAATATCAAATAGCTTGGTCTTTGCAAATTTTGTTTAAATATTAAAACTCACTTCCATTTAGTAAAGTGCGACAATGGAAATGTAATTAATTTTTTTTTAGCAGAAGAAAAATATAGTTTTGAGGTAAAATACAATCGATTACGTAAATTTTAAAAAGACAGACCGTGTCAATTAAATATGTCTCCCGTTTTTCGAGAACCGCCATCTAATTAATAAGTTAGAGCAGTAGAATCCCCTTCGTGATGAACAAATACCGTAATCTTGTAAGAACAGGAAGCAGCTTCAATTAATTTCCTTCGCGTTTTGTTTGCAGGCTAGAAGCAAAGACACGACAATATTACAGCATTTATCTTTGACAAGCATCCGTTTCAATAGATTCATACTTTGACAAGCATCCGTTTAAATAGATTCATACTTTGACAAGCATCCGTTTAAATAGATTCATACTTTGACAAGCATCCGTTTAAATAGATTCATACTTTGACAAGCATCCGTTTAAATAGATTCATACTTTGACAAGCATCCGTTTAAATAGATTCATACTTTGACAAGCATCCGTTTAAATAGATTCATACTTTGACAAGCATCCGTTTAAATAGATTCATGTCCTTACTGTTTTAAAACAATGTATATGATCTACTCCAAACAATAATTTTTCATTTACAATAAAAATCAATACAATTTGGACGTTTAAATTTGAATAGAGATTGGAAAAAGATATTAGATTTTTTACTTTGGAATATTGCAACCTGAATAAACATCTGTAAAAGTTAGACACCACTCAAATTAGGTGTGTACGTTACGATAAAACTTTGTAAAATTGTTTTCTATTTCTTTATTAGTTTAAAATGCATTTATAAACACCAAACAATTAAATTGAATGAACGTTATGTGAAATCACTGATGTCTTTAAAATTCCTTAAAATCTCTCAGGATCTTAAAATTATTTTCCGCTATTTCTGTATTATACCAATAATTTTTGCTATGAATTAACGGTTGAACTGAATATATTTGTATAATTTTAATTACACAAATTGACAAATATTTTAAAACTAGTGCGATTCAATTAATAAAATTAAATTCTCAATCAGACGATTAAAAAAAAATACTATTGATCTAAGCATACTTGAAAAACGTATGTGTTGGTAAAATGTGTTAAGATCGAAACTAAATTTTGTTATATAATTAAAATTAAGCAAACATTATTAATTTTCCTCAACAAAATAAACAAAGATATTTTGAAACATTTCAAAGAAATACTCATCTTAAAAAGTAATCAGTGAAGTTTTGAGATTTTAACAACTAAGTTTACAATTATAATTTTTTTAAATGTTTGAAAAATTGCAGAAAGTTAAGCGCAATATTGTAAGAATTAATAGAGATTTATTTCAAGAATAAATCACTTCATTATTAAGACTTATTTCACAATTTGTTTTTATATATATAGCAAAACGTTTTCCTGCATGACGCACAACAATGGTGTGGGTAAGGGGACTTAACAAAAGAAATACACTTTATATATGTGTTTTCGTGTCCAACTGGCTACCAATGACATTGCAAGCCCATGATTGATAGTCAAATTAAAAATACGAAATTATAGTGTGTGTGTCCAAACAGTTTGAGCTACTACAAAGTTCTGTTGACATCGCACTTATGAACGCTTGCAAAATTTCTAACCTGCTAGTCAATATTAAGTTGGGAATGATTAAGAAATGAGGGGGCCAACAATGTCATTTTTTTAAATATGAGCTATATAAAAATTATTTTAAGCGTTAGCTACTGGGTAAATTGATGGATCTTAACCAAATTTTGTATATGGGCATTTTAAAAAAAATTGTCATTTTGATATCCCACGCTTATAAAGTTTGATAGTTGTTGAAGTGGAGAACATTTTTCTGAGTGGCTTGTATGGTTTTAAAGAGCATTCATTTCTGAATCTTAAAATATTTGATATTTCAAGTTCAGGCATATGTATGTTTTTTTATTGAATATTTAAAAATGTGTATATATGGGAAAGACCATGTCGCCAACATAAAACCCATTCACAATTACATTCATATACACAATTAAAATATCAATTGTTAGTGTTATTATTGTTTTAATATGTTCAAATGTGTTTGATCAGTATGTTATACCATATTAATGGATATAAGAAGTAAACGTTTTGTTTTTATTGGCCAAAATATACATGTCGCCTGTTTTATACTCACTGATGTCACTACTTGATATTGGACCGCACTCTGTGGATGGAAATTATTGGAAATAATAACCAAAGGGGATTTCTGAAAGTGACTACCACCTTTTACATAATGGAGGGGCTGTTGATGCTTTGAAACTTTTCTGTGTGGCTCAGTGCAGACCTCACTGCTGCAAAATGGTAAGTAATTAGGCATAAAGCTCACTGGTGTAACGGACCATTTTACCGAAAATTATACCTTAATGTATATTAAAATTGATCAATGTAATAGGGCATAAAGGTAGCTATAATTAAATTATAAGCTTATTTTCATTCTCTAAAACGTTGGTTCTAAAATGTTGTTGAACTTGTAAAT
This sequence comes from Ampullaceana balthica, assembly GCA_944989445.1. NCBI lineage: Eukaryota > Metazoa > Mollusca > Gastropoda > Lymnaeidae > Ampullaceana > Ampullaceana balthica. The sequence goes on along the minus strand of CALYLW010000010.1, from coordinate 2,434,163 downwards.
TTTCATTGGTGTAACACTCACGGTGTTACCGTAAAAAATCGTTACACCAGTGAAAGGACTGTTACGCCAGTGAGGACGTGTCATAATATGAATATTGTTTTTTAATTTGATAAATAATATGCATCAAGTCTAATAAAATTTTAGATCTAAACCTTAACAGTTTGTCCAGATACTATTACTTATTGTTAATTTATTGAATAAGGACAGTAGATTACTAATATTCATTGTTTGTCAACCAACACTCTACTTATGTTTATACTAGGTTGTCCTGGGGCGCCGTGGTGCCTGCGGCGCCCACCTTTTTCAAAAGTCCATCTAACTTGTCCCTGTATGATAAATACGTAATATTAAACTTTCTGAAATGTACACAAAGTATTTTATAATAGGGGTTGTAGGTCACCTACGGCGCCTACTTTTTTTTGTGTCAAAAGCCCAAGTAACTTATCTTTGTATGGTAACTGCGAAATATTCCTGAAATTTACACAAAGTATTTTATAATTAACAATCCTCAAATCCTCTTTTTACATCGTTCATTTTTCCAAAATTAAAATATGAGCTAAAACAATGACGTCATTGTTAATGTTAATCTGGAAACCAAAATGACTATGATTTTTAAGTCTATATTTTCAATTTTAAATGTTCAAAAACCCGTAAAAAACCAAGTTTTTGACTATAAATCCTTAATGTACGAGAAGTAACTAAAATAATGTTCATTATAATACGCAGCGCAAGACCATCCAAAAATACACAATTGTAGTTGTGTCGTAAAACATGTTTAATGTAATGCGCACCGATCAGGAATATGTTTATAAAAAGTGTTGTCAATAAAATCGCACCTTATTGCGCGACAGAAAGGTTGTTCAATATAATGCGCACCCTTACACTCTATCTCAAAAAATAACATGATACATAGGAATAAATATAATAATCTAAAAAATCAATAATTTTATTACGGTACATGCAATCGATCTGAAATTTAGATACTTTGTTTTTATCATCGGTACAAAACTGAATACAAAATGTCAGCTCGCTAGCTTACGAGGAAGTGGGTTAAAAATCGATCCAAAGTTTTGGCGACAAGCAAGCAATCAAGGGTTCAACCAGACACCACGAGTTAATATAAAGGATTGTTAAAAAGCAGCATGATGTCCCTTAGCGTTACTGAATGAGTGAGTGATAATTGAGGGTGTTTATTTATATTATATATTATGAACAAATTCAGCTTTAAAAATCTTTATATTATTTTGTGGAGTACTAGGGCCATAAGTTGGCCTTACAACGAGGATCTTTCAGATACATTCAAAAATTTTGATTTCTTTCTCCAAGCAAAATTAAATTCCAAGGCATTGACAAACGCGGAATGTCGACATTTGTACCATGAAAGACAAAATGCTGACCCTCAGTTGCGAGCAGCCTATCTCCAATGCAAAAATGAAAAGTATGAAAAGAACAAGGAGACAGGAACAAGAAATCTAGTCTAAAATAAATTGTTTAACCAATTTTCTTTTCTTTCGCGTATGTTCATTTACTTAACACCTTATCCCAACAACGATCATAATAAAACAAGAATCAATCTCAAAACGTTTTAGAGTTTGAATTACTTTCTTTAATCTATATCATTATAACATGTTTTTTTGTAAAAGGTTGTCGCATTGATTTCTTGTAAGTTCTTGTGGAGATTAAATAAAATACAAAATGCACCAAAAAATCGTGTAATGTAAACAATCAATATTAGCTTTATTATTTAACTAATTATCGTGTAATGTAAACAATCAATATTAGCTTTATTCTTCAACTAAAAATCGTGTAATGTAAACAATCAATATTAGCTTTATTATTTAACTAATAATCGTGTAATGTAAACAATCAATATTAGCTTTATTCTTCAACTAAAAATCGTGTAATGTAAACAATCAATATTAGCTTTATTCTTCAACTAATAATCGTGTAATGTAAACAATCAATATTAGCTTTATTATTTAACTAATAATCGTGTAATGTAAACAATCAATATTAGCTTTATCATTTAACTAATAATCGTGTAATGTAAACAATCTATATTAGCCTTATTTTTTAACTAATAATCGTGTAATGTAAACAATCAATATTAGCTTTATTATTTAACTAATAATCGTGTAATGTAAACAATCAATATTAGCTTTATTATTTAACTAATAATCGTGTAATGTAAACAATCAATATTAGCTTTATTATTTAACTAATAATCGTGTAATGTAAACAATCAATATTAGCTTTATTATTGAACTAATACAACAGTCAACGTTTCGGCTAATACCTTCACCAGCACAATTAACATACTGTACTTACAAAAGTATTTAAATTATATTAAAATTATTAAGACATATCATATCAATAAAATAACTGAAGATTGCAAGGGAAGAAACGGCTATGTGACATTTTTTTAGAAAGAAATATGCAAAGCAATGCTTCTCTTTTTATGCCTTATAATACGTATAAGTCTTAGAAACTATACCTCGTAGTACTTTACCATCAATTTTACTCGCTGGTATGAGATGTTTGAAATAGGAAACTATTCACAACTTTATTAATGATTATATTTATCTTTTGATTGATCAATAATTTTTAACGGAAATTGTAGTTTTGTTTGTGTGGAGTACGTCTATAATAGCTGATACATCACACCTTTTGAATTTATAAACGACAAGAAATTGTTTTTATTCATTACAAAAACACGGCTTTTTTTAAAGCAAATCTTTATTTGATTTCAAATATTAAATACCTTTATGATATAACAAAAGCCAAATTAGCTAACTATGAAGATAGGAAAAATTAAATTACTATCTTAATGATCTTTTCAAAAATTTAAACAGCATCAGTTGATTTTTGTGTGACTCATTTTTGAGTAGACAATCGATGCTACAAATGTCTTAAAACTCAGCGTATTCTGACAATTAAATTACAGTTTAGGTTTTTAACATGAAGACACCTAGAATAAATCATTAGTTAAATAAGGCAGGATTTAAATCGAACATACCATTATCATCAGTTGTGCTAAAGACCTTGTAGGGCACTGAACTGATTCACCGAACCCTTCGCTCAGGCCTGATCATTACTTTTATCAGTGCTCGGATCTTATTCTAACGTCAATCCCTCTACATTTTCTAGGAATAGAAGCTGAGCCATGAATGATTTGACAATACCTTTAACTAAATGCATATCAAATAATACTTTTAACCTTGCTGTCACAGGCATCAAATCATACCTTTTATCTAGAAATTAATAATCAAATCATACCTTTAACTTGTAGATGTTGACATTATCAAATCATACCTTTTACGTATCGCTGACATATCATTAATTCATCGTTTAACCTATATGTCACATAATTAAATCATAACTTTAACCTAGCCGTCTCATCAGCGATTTTCAATTACAGAAACTTCAGCAATAAATTGACATTAGGCCTAAACTGAAACACAGAAACGCTAATGAAATAATCTTCTGTATAGAAGGAGCATCTGTAACAGATAAGATAAGATAAGAAATCATCGTGTTTACTGCGCATACAGTTTAGTATAACGTGAGCACAGAGAAGAGGGTGGGAATTTACAGTCAGAAGAAGCTACCATCGACCGTCCATTCTATCCTTGGGTAGAAACATTCAACGTCATCATAGAGCAACGAATCTGGAGCTACTAAAACACAATCTTGATTGGCGTTAGTGTAACCGTCGTCCGGCTGTCCAGTCTTAAACACCTCGTACTTGTATTTTACATCAATCTCCTGGCCACTGTTGGCCCAAACAAACTGTCTTTCGTTGGTGACGTCAACAAGGCCAATCCACATAAAGTATCTCGGAATGGCAACCAGCTCAATGAGCCAGATTTTATCCCAGCTGTCTGGAGAGTAGAGGTTGGCGCCCAAAGCACTTGCAGTCGGCCACCGCGTCATTGTACACGAGTGGTTGGGTCAAGTAGGCAGCCTCAACAGCGACTGATCCCATCGTGAACATACTGTAAAAGAAATTAATAGATACGGATTACAATTTTTCTTATTGACGTTGGAAAGAAGAAGATGGGAAATTCGTTAAACTTTAACCTACTTGGGTTGAAGAGTGCGTCTGAGCAACAATAGTAAGTAGTGTTGAATCAATGAGGTAAAAAATTAGGGCTGCGGAAATTAACGATTAATTAATCGATTAATCGTTAAAATTTAATCGATTAAAATTAATTTGGTCGATTAAAAAATCTTTAAAATTTAAGAAAATATATTTATATTGATAATTTATATTTTTTTTACCTACATATTTTCCCCTCTTATTATTATTATTTATTTAGACGTGCATACAAAAACAAGAACGATTTTTTCTCCCTTATTTCTTGCATAGCAGAAAGAATTAGCCGTGTTGCGTCAAAACATTTGGTAGTCTTGGATTTACCACGACTTAACCGATTTCGCGAAATAATGAATCTTGACTTAACGGGATGTATATAGGCGTTATAAAAATATAATTAATATATTAATCGATTAAAATGTTTTAATCTGTACCAGCCCAATATAAAATATTAGCTTAAAAAGTATTTTTTTAATTAATAAAAAGTATATATATTAAATATATTAAAATAATGTATTTTTAATTATAAAAATGAATTGATAATCTATACAGCGCTTAACCCCATTAATAAACTGGGCAGAAAGCGCTTCATATAAAAATAAATGCAAATATCAATACTTTCAGTGGGAAAAATTCATAGCCTAACTACAACATGTAGTAACAGTATGGTTTCAAATAGTAACACACATGATTGTGTTATTTTTAATTACAGTTAATATTTCATGACTTAACGACTTCAATGTTTTGTGTCATGAAAACACACAATTCTTTTCCGTAAAATTCGAACCGCAGGAAAACAATATGTGTTGTCAGCCTGCAGAAAAGCCACTTAAATTGTTGTTTTTTTAAATTAAAATTTATTTTATACTATAATTGCAACCATGAAAGCAAGAACTGCTATGCGTTACATTTCTCACAAGCCTAAGCTATTCGACAACAAATGTCTTCAAATTATTTACGTTATTATAATTCCAACTAGTCCTTAAGATTTTTTCTTCACATTTTTTGATGCCACTGATAAATACACAGTGACGGCATTACTACATGGGCTTCACATCAGGAACAACATTTACTACATGGGCTTCACATCAGGTAAAACATTTACTACATTAGCTTCACATCAGGTACAACATTTACTACATGGGTGTCACGTCAAATACAACATTTACTACATGGGTTTCACGTCAAATACAACATTTACTACATGGGTGTCACGTCAAATACAACATTTACTACATGGGTTTCACGTCAAATACAACATTTACTACATGGGTGTCACGTCAAATACAACATTTACTACATGGGTTTCACGTCAAAAACAACATTTACTACATGGGTGTCACGTCAAATACAACATTTACTACATGGGTGTCACGTCAAATACAACATTTACTACATGGGTTTCACGTCAAATACAACATTTACTACATGGGTGTCACGTCAGATACAACATTTACTACATGGGTGTCACGTCAAATACAACATTTACTACATGGGTGTCACGTCAGGTACAACATTTACTACATGGGTGTCATGGTCAAATACAACATTTACTACATGGGTGTCACGTCAAATACAATATTTACTACATGGGCTTCACATCAGGTACAACATTTACTACCTGGGTGTCACGTCAAATACATTTACTACATGGGTTTCACGTCAAATACAACATTTACTACATGGGTGTCACGTCAAATACAACATTTACTACATGGGCTTCACATCAGGTACAACATTTACTTCATTGGGTGTCACGTCAAATACAACATTTACTACATGGGCTTCACATCAGGTACAACATTTACTACATGGGTGTTACGTCAAATACAACATTTACTACATGGGTTTCACGTCAAATACAACATTTACTACATGGGTGTCACGTCAAATACAACATTTACTACATGGATGTCACGTCAAATACAACATTTACTACATGGGTGTCACGTCAAATACAACATTTACTACATGGGTGTCACGTCAAATACAACATTTACTTCATGGGTGTCACGTCAGGTACAACATTTACTACATGGGTGTCACGTCAAATACAACATTTACTACATGGGTGTCTCGTTAGGTACAACATTTACTACATGGGTGTCACGTCAAATACAACATTTACTACATGGGTTTCACGTCAAAAACAACATTTACTACATGGGTGTCACGTCAAATACAACATTTACTACATGGGTGTCACGTCAAATACAACATTTACTACATGGGTGTCACATCAGGTACAACATTTACTACATGGGTGTCACGTCAGGTACAACATGTACTACATGGGTGTCATGTCAAATACAACATTTACTACATGGGTGTCACGTCAGGTACAACATTTACTACATGGGTGTCACGTCAGGTACAACATTTACTACATGGGTGTCACGTCAAATACAAAGTTTACTACATGGGTGTCACGTCAAATACAACATTACTACATGGGTGTCACGTCAAATACAAAATTTACTATATTTTGGTGTCACGTCGAATACAACATTTACTACATGGGTGTCACGTAAGGTACAACATTTACTACATGGGTGTCACGTCAAATACACCATTTACTACATGGGTGTTACGTCAAATACAACATTTACTACATTGATGTCACGTCAAATACAACATTTACTACATGGGTGTGACGTCAAATACAACATTTACTACATGGATGTCACGTCAAATACAACATTTACTACATGGGTTTCATGTCAAGTACAACATTTCAAAGACAGAAACGCTAAAGGAATCATCGTGTTTACTGTGCATATAGTTTGCTATAACGTGAACACAGAGAAGAGAGTGATAATATACGGTCAGACGCAGTTACCACCCCTCCACCGTTAGATATATTAATTTCAATGTAGGGAATTGTTTCATAAACTTTAAAGTCCATGTTAGGAATGGCTACTCTAAAATTTAGTAATGGCTACTCTAAAAGTGAGTTATTGCTTTTTTAAAATTGATTAAATTGCTACTCTAAAAGCTAGAAATGAATAATCTAAAAATGAATTAGTGCTACTCTAAATGAAAGTAATGGCTACTTTAAAAGCAAATAATGGTTACTCTAAAAGCTAATAATGGGTACTCTAGAAGCAAGTAATGGCTAATTTTAAAGCGAGTAATGGCTACTCATTCTGATAATAATTTTCTGTAAAAGAAAAAAGTTATTATTGCAAACCTACATTGTGGATACTGATGGTAGTACAGATAACCTTCATCCAGACTTGGCAGTGGATGGCCAGAGCTGAGTCCACTAGATGGTGTACACAGCTTTGTGGATTCGCTGTACAAGAAACTGAGGCATCTTTCTGAATACCTGACACGCAGATGGGAAAAAACAACAATCTGGCGTTCGACAGCAGTCGAGAAATGAACAAATACTGGTTACATCTGACATAGAAACAATTTTGAATTATTGTCACAAAACCAAGAACATAAAATTGCCATTCTCGTTATTCTTTCCAAGAGTTGCTTCTAATGTAGAAAAACCTGGCTGTAAATGAGTCTGATGGAAATCATTATTGAAAACATTATTTTTTTTTACAATGGCATTGTGATTGTCTTGACTCTAAAGATTTAACACTGAAGACCTTTCACGATCGACAAGAGTAGCGCCATTAGGTTCACGCATTGTAGTATGAAATTTAGGAATGAAGCATTGGCGTGAAATTTTAGCATCGTATTCACGCTAAGACCCCTCCCCGGTAAAAATAAAAGTGTTAATTTGATTTTCAAATATAAAACTTAGTTTCAGGTAATAAGTATTATTATGCACCATTGCGTCTTTGTGTTTTCAAGCGATTTTAGTTGCGCATCTTTAAAAAAAAAGCACCCAAAAACATGCATGCAGAAATTTTTAAAAAAGAATAAAATTAACCTGTCAAAATAATAACAAAATTAGTTTGGATTTTTAAAATTATATCAAAGTGTTTATTCGAGAGGTTATCTTGACTTTTGAGCAGTTCTTATCATACAATAACTTGACATATGCTCGTTCTATGCATAGGATTGTTGCGTCCTACGCTTATCAATGGTTTATGTCTAATCTGGCGTGTTTATGAAATGTTTGAATGGGGATAGTGTCTTGTTCTGTTCTTCTTCTTTTTTTTTGTGTGTGTGGCTTGTTCAGCAAATTCCCCGCACAAATGTTAGACGTAAATTAGGATTTGTATGTGTTTGTTCTTGCGAATGGAGCAAGAAAAAGCGTTTTTACCCCTATGTCTTTCTGAGTGTTGTGTATTAGATTGTTATTGCATTGTTTTAAAAAATTATAATTTAAGGCCTTAAGTATTATATTAACTTTCTCTTTTTTTTTGCTTCCAGCCTCTAATTGTTCTAGGTTTAGTAATTTAACTAAGAGAGTTAGTCTTTTCATTTGTGAATATTCACCAGTAATGAATTACGCAGCTCTTTTTTTTTATTTCCTCTATAATTTGTCTTTATGAAAAAGACATCAGAAACTCAGATTAATTTAAGCTTTGCTGTGTTTTTACTGCGATTGTGATATGCTATAAAACATTCAACTACACAGTTCCTGTAATTTTTTAATCATTGAAAACTAACAAATTCCTTCCCTCACCTGGACCTGCAGTTGGTAGCACAAGACGGCCTAAGCCTATCCACCCATCCAGCGGACAGCAGAACTGATCCACATACGGTTGGCTGTATGCTAGTGAACATGGTCGAATTGTCGGCAGTTGTCAAAACATGAGTGAAGCCTAACTGGAGGACTGGATTTAAAAAAATAAATCACACGAATGAATAAATACTCGCCTTCTCATCGTTCTTGATGAAACACACGATCAGTAAACTTGTGTCTTGATGAAACACACGATCAGTAAACTTGTGTCTTGATGAAACACACGATCAGTAAACTTGTGTCTTGATGAAACACACGATCAGTAAACTTGTGTCTTGATGAAACACACGATCAGTAAACTTGTGTCTTGATGAAACACACGATCAGTAAACTTGTGTCTTGATGAAACACACGATCAGTAAACTTGTGTCTTGATGAAACACACGATCAGTAAACTTGTGTCTTGATGAAACACACGATCAGTAAACTTGTGTCTTGATGAAACACACGATCAGTAAACTTGTGTCTTGATGAAACACACGATCAGTAAACTTGTGTCTTGATGAAACACACGATCAGTAAACTTGTGTCTTGATGAAACACACGATCAGTAAACTTGTGTCTTGATGAAACACACGATCAGTAAACTTGTGTCTTGATGAAACACACGATCAGTAAACTTGTGTCTTGATGAAACACACGATCAGTAAACTTGTGTCTTGATGAAACACACGATCAGTAAACTTGTGTCTTGATGAAACACACGATCAGTAAACTTGTGTCTTGATGAAACACACGATCAGTAAACTTGTGTCTTGATGAAACACACGATCAGTAAACTTGTGTTTAGCTGAGGGAGAATGCAAAGAGATAATGACAGGAGTAGGGCTGTCAATATTGTTGAAAAAAAAGCTGCCCGGGTACCTGTCCAAATTTTGAACGGGTACCCGGGTTACACTTTCAAAATGCCTATAAATTTTCGCCGTCATGTCTGCTATTAGCCTTATACTTCTTTTTTTTATTATGGAAATGCAAATTTATATTTAATTCATCAGGGATGTAAAAATGATAACAGTGAAATAATATAGTACTGTGGTGTGAAAACAATGAGCAGAGGGCTGCCAAAGAGATTTTTTTTTGGGGGGGGAAGAGGTTGATTGGGGGCTACACAAAGTCTAATTAAGATAAAGGGTTATTTCTAGTTAATAACTGAAGTAATTAACAAAAGTTGTCCCTATTTAGTGGACCCATCCCCCAGCATTTATTTTTGTTATCATAGTAAAAATCATTTAACAATTCAATTTTTTTAAAACCCAAGATTATAGCAGTTTTTGTTGTTATTTTATAGTATGGTGGGAATAGGAGTGGAGAAAGTGGGTTAGATAAACAATATTGGCTCGTCTCAATCGGTAACAAAGATTTGACATGTATTTCAAAGCCAATGTCATTTCCTGCCCTTCCTATTTATAGGCATTGTGTTCTATTTTCCTTACTTGAACAATTCAAAGAACCAAAACCTTTATTTTTAAATGTATTTTTTGATGTAGCAAGACAAAAAGTGTATCACAATACATTGTAGTTTGTCGGGACTGTGTCTTATTTCCGTTTGACTGTTATGTCTTTTAAGCGTTTTCATGTTAGACTTATTTCACAGTATATATTTCAAATGAAAAGTTTTAATTTGATAAATTTTTTGCGAGTCGAAATGTGAACACAAAAGAGCCGCATTTCGACCGCGGTTGGTAAAGACATTGCGGGCACATTTTTACTCCCCCGGTAATTGCTCGGCAACGGGTACCCGAGTTCCCGGATACTCGTTGACAAGCCTAGACAGGAGCAGCAGTATCCGAAATGTTTATATGGATCTAACATCAAACAAGCTTGATTGACTTTTTTATCATATTTCCATGCGTTCATTATAAAATAGATCGACCGAAAGGAAGGCGACTTGAGGCGGCACAATGGGTCACCCACTGCCTTCTGTATATTTACTTAATGTGGCATGCACAAACAAAAGAAATATGGATGCGAGCGAAAGACACACCTTAAAATAAGATGCTAGTTTAACATTTGTATTTTTCAGAAGTTGCAACTTGAACTCAAAGGGAAAACTATTATGATGCTTGGTAGATTTTCTATGTTGTGGAGAATTTCTAAAAACTAAAGAACAATTTGAATATTACAAAATTACAATACAACTATCTGAAATACGTGAGCAGTATGAAAGATCATTTAAACACCAAACACTTTTGATAAGATTTCTTTCTTCTCACATTTTTATTTTGTATATTCAGCATAAATATATATTAAATCAGTTTAAATTTCCCTAGCCGAAATTTCGCATATCTGTATTATTTTGTCTAGTTTTGAAATATTTTCTTTAATAAATTAAGTTGAGTCACAAGAATTTAGAAAATAGTGAGCACATAATTCTACAATTCATGGTATGGAACGCATCTTAATAAAAAAAAACAACATTCTTTTAAACTGTTTCTTTCGTCGGAAATTTTTGTTTCAAAAATTTTAAGCACCAAAATGATCGCAAAAGATAATGCTAACCGAAATGATGCTTTCAAAATTCCAATTGTAGTTACGAAGCCCATACATAATACTAAATAGAAAATTTAACCAATCTGTGTATTAAAGAATAACTGCCGATTGTTCATAATGTCTAACTACCAATATGTCCTTCACCAAAGTTTCTCTATCTCACCCGAACGCCCTGGAAACTTGATCTTAAACGAATTGTACTTTAGATTTTTAAGTAAAAGCTTTTTTGTGTGTTGATTTTTGTTATTTCCTATAACCACCTTGTCTAGAAATGTCCGTTATCAAGAGAACAGGCGGAGACATATGGTGTTCACTTGGTGAAAGGTTCACGTGATGAGATCAATAAACAATATAAAAGCCCAAGTCCCTGTATGTCTGTCTCCATAACGCTGAGTGACATAGTGCAACAGTCCATAGCAGTTAAAAAATATATATATTTTTTTAAAATTTAAAATATATAAGTAAAATCATAATCATTTTGGTTTCGAGATTGACAGAGCGTGTGGTGTTTCTCGCCGTAAAATATTTTATGACGTCAATTACCCAAACAATTATAAAATATTTTGTGTACATTTCAGGAAGTTTAATATTTCGTATTCATCAAACAAGGATAAGTTACTTCGGCTTTTGAAAAAATTGGGCGCCGTGGGCGCCCTACAACCCTTAGTATTATTATAATAGACAAAAAGTATCGAATGGAGCAATAAGAAAGTTTTTATTTAAAGAAAATTGCGTTATTTTCAATGAATTATTTATTTCAAGTTTAAACAGAATAAAAATAATTTTGAAAAGTATCTCAATTTTCACATATCAAATGGGAACAGTGCAAATGTTGATTTAAAAAACAATATCATAAGGCATATCTAGATTGAAATGTTATTAATCTCTAAAAAAATAAATAATTACAATATATATTTTTATGTATGAGCCAGACCTATATATTCTTCGATCACTAATTTGTATAGTTAATTATTTGGGCTAATTTTATCTCTAGAAATCGTTTTCGCTAAATACTAATTATAAACAACAAACACAAAAAGTAAATTACATTTTTGAAACAATCTTTGTCTTTTAATTAGAAGTATGACACTCATTAAAAACAAATTGATTCATATAAATAAAAACTATAATACACACGCCAAGCATGTTTTAAAGACTATAAGTATAAGCCCGTTGGATAGACTGTGTACTATCTTACCAATAAGTTTTGAACGTTTTTGTCCGCATGAGGCTCATGACATTATAAAATACAAAACACACAAACAAATGGTGCAATGATAACATGTTTTCATTGCACAATTTGTTTGTGTATTTTGTATTTTATTTAAAAGCTTTATCGCAGTCCCATTCTATATGATATACTAATGACATTATATGCGCTTATGATAAGTGTAGACATTTGATTGGCGAAACATGTCAAGTAATGGGGTAATGAAGTAAAGTTTAAACAAATAAAGATACACAATTTAATTATTTTGCCATTCCTGGGTGTCTTGGTTTCTAGGAAATCTTGAAAAATTACGAGGTTACCTAGAAGTTTGGCAACACATTTTTTTTAAAATTGAATTTTAAATATACGTCTCGGTATCGGTTTGCAACCACGGAAACGTAAACTAAATTAATGTTATTGTGTGCATTTTTACCTGGCGAATTTTGACGTTTACTTTGAGTAAATTTAATAAATGTCAACATACTTATAATATGAACAATTTCACATCAAGTATTAAAACCTTGTGTCTTGTTTTCGTGGTAGAAAATAATAAATAAAAAAAAGAACTGGCGCATCCTCACCTCTAAATATTAAAAATAATATCCGAATAACTAATTATTAATGTACATTTTCAATAAAGATATAATGACAATGTAATTTTTTTTGGTTAATTGCATCACAGTCGACATAACTGACCCAATGCTACTGTCTATCATTGTGGACTACTTAACAAAGATTTGAAAATTGCACCTTGTTGTCCATTTCTATATTAAGTCGCAGGTTCTTCATCACGTTAAGTATATTGGTGTCTATCAAAATTGAAAATAAAATATTAAACAGTCAATAAAGTTTGTCAAAGGAAACTATATTGGAATGTAAAAAACTTAAAACAGCTATTTATGAATATGACAGTGTGATCAACAAAAAATATCTTAGAACATGGCTTATCTCAGCATAACCTAAAGACATGCAAATGTGGGGGTATAAAATTATCAACATGTTGAACGATTCAGCCTTATTTTGGATTAAGGGGGTGCTGATTTGGCTAAAGCCAGGGGCCCCCAATGATTTAAGGGCCCCAATCTTGTTATTCTGTATAATAATGGTGGCTGGACCGGGCCCCAGGTGCAATCGCAGCCAGGGGCCCCGTGCAATCTTGATCCGCCCCTGAGTGAGCCGGACAGTTTATATGTTAGTGCGCTAATAGTGACAAAAAAAAACAAACAAGAACTATTACATCAAATTTAATTGTTTGTTTTGAAAATGTTACCGAATCAAGTCTCTTGCTTTCGGTGCGTGATTTGAATAGACCAGTCATGTTTGAGAAAACACGATTTATTATCTTACTATAAAAAAAACAATCAATCATTACTTTTAATGACTAATCTAGCTTATGTTACGGTAATGTCATTATGTGTTGTACTTAGGATATGAATGTTTTACATTGAAGGCATAGATATTAAGTTGTGTGTTACTATTTAAATGTTAAGCGCCGTGAGCACAGTTGCTTGATGGGGTACTGCGCAATATACAATTTCATATTATTATTATTATCATTACTATAATATACACAATACATTCATGCTCTTATTACAATTTAAATGTTACATAATCAGAAGTTTGAAATAATATTTAGTTGGGAAATTGTTCTTGCTGAACTTAATATGACATAGGGGTGGATTTAAGCCTGCATTACGTCACATTTAAAGCAAAACACAATGAAAATCATCAAACGGAAGGGAATTGCCTTGAAATCACACAAAAGTAATAATTACACACAAGCAGGAGTTTTTCTAGAGCTTTTGTCGGAGTTTAAAATTACTGTTCACATAACGCACGAGTTGTCAATAAGCACTCAAGTAAGTGTGTTGATTGCACAAAGTCCTTTGTCTTATATCCCATTTGGTTTGTTGCATCTGTGAGAAGGTCGCGGTCATCTCACATCAGACGGGGGTTAAAGGAATACCGTTCAATATTTGGAAGCCTCTGTGGTTGGATCAAAGAGGCAACTCTAAAAAGCAGCAAGTTGGGCTTTTCTTTTTGAGCGACTGTGCAACTTTGAAACTTAAATCTCCATTGAAATTTTAGGCAAAATAATGATCATCAATTTCAAATAAATTCACGTGGGATTCACACACCAAGCAATTTATTGTGTTCTTATGGAAAAAGTTTATTAGACTTACTTGAAGAGCGGCCTCAATGAGAATCATATAAATATTGAGTATTGAGACGTCAGGACTAGAGGCGTCTAGTTCTAAGTACCATCACTTGAGGCTGCTTCAAAACTTTAACGTGTTTATTTAGAGTCGTCTGAAAGAAAATACGTTTTTTCGTTTAAGTCACGAAAAAAACCACAGGGACCTGAAAGAATATTTCATTGCTCCACGTTTATACGCAAACACACGTATTCTCTCTGTTCCTAAGACACGCACTTAAACATTTGGCGAAAGGTCTTTCTCTTTTTGTGCCGCCAAACAATGGAATTCTCTACCATTACACATTCGCAGTATTCCAACTACGAAGGCCGTCAAGACTGCACTTAAGGTGCATCTCTTCAAATTTTACTTTCAAAATTAATTAAACAACATTTCTTCTAACGATAATTGTAGCTTATGTGTACCGTACTGTCATTTATGTGGTTGTTAGGATATAAATGTTTATTGAATTGATACTTATATGTATGTTATAATTTTTTTAATTTAAAGTGCTGTGAGCCTAGTTTCTTACTTGTGTATAACGCTATGTAAATTATCAATTTATTATCATGAGATTTCTGTTTTTTTAAAAACTGAAATGTTTACAAATTTTACAGAACACGAAATTATTGTACAAATTTCATGTTTTTAAAAAAATCCCGTACAATGATCTCGTCTTATTAAACAATGATTAACATTTTTAAATAATGTCTCATTAACATAAAATATGCGAATTAAAGGCAAATCACTCACACTGGCGACTATAATATCTACATATGGTTCATGAACTTATAATCATAATAATCGGCATCCTTCAGGTCTCGAGAGACTATGGTGCAACACTATTGGGTTGGGTTGCATTTCCTCGCGTGGATGAGAAGTCCTATCCTTGAGTGACAGTCTTTTCCACAGCTTTTGCACACGAACTTTACATGAACTTACGGATTAGGACAATTGACGTCTTAGTATTCACACCCCGGGCAACGGCTTTGAATGGCTGGCTAAACCTGGTGAGGGTAGCCGACGGGTCTCAAACCCTCGGTGATCTAGATATGTCTATCTATGCACGTGAAGACTGGATTCGGTGGACAGAGCGGAGGAACTACTAGTTGGTCAACGGTCAAAAAGGCGAATCTCAGCAAAGCGTTGTGGAACGCTAAGGGCATGACAAGACACACAGGACGTCATGGCCATCCACTGCACCCGTCTCCATCACCAGCCGTCTCGACTTAGTCCTGCCGCTGGATAAGATGGCCTCGGGCGAGAGAGTGAGATCGACGAACTGCGCAACTCCTTCTCACTTAAATCCAAGTCACCGCGCAAGTCACTTTTGTCATCCATCCCATACCAGCGGTCGAAACAAAAAGAAGAAAACGAGGATATTTCCTCTCATATTGGGCGCATGGAATGTGCGCACACTCCTGGACAGAGACGATGCAGACAGACCTCAGAGGAGAACAGCCCTGATTGGTAAAGAACTCGCTAGATATGGCATCGACGTCGCAGCCCTGAGCGAGACCAGGCTCGCGGGAGAAGGAGAGCTCTGTGAAAGAGGATCTGGTTACACATTTTACTGGAGTGGCAGACCCAGCGAGGAGCGACGTGAGGCAGGCGTTGGGTTTGCAGTTAAGACAACTCTTGTCGGAAAGCTGGCTGGACTTCCCAAGGGAGTGAACGACAGGCTCATGACCATGAAACTCCCACTGGCTGGAAAGAAGCACCTCACCATCATCAGTGCCTACGCTCCAACCATGACTAATCCAGATGACGTAAAGGCAAAGTTTTACGAAGAACTTCACACTGTCATTGCCGACGTTCCAAAGGCGGACAAACTCATCTTGCTAGGTGACTTCAACGCAAGAGTTGGCAAGGACAACGTTGCCTGGGAAGGAGTCCTTGGACACCATGGAGTGGGTCAATGCAACAGCAACGGTCTTCTTTTACTCCAGACCTGCGCTGAACTTGAACTGCTGATCACCAACACGATCTTCCGCCTCCCCACTCGTAACCGGACGTCATGGATGCACCCCCGATCGAAGCACTGGCATCTTATTGACTACGTCATCGTGAGGAAGAGGGACAGGCAGGATGTACGAGTTACCAAATCCATGTGCGGCGCTGAATGCTGGACAGACCACCGCCTCATCATCACCAAGCTCAACATCCGCATTCAGCCTAAACGACGCCCGCAAGGGAAGAAGGCCCCGAAACGGCTTAATGTTGCCAAACTGAATACCGACAGCTGCAAACAGTCCTTTGTAGATGCTCTGGAAAAGTGCTTGAAATCCACCTCTCCGGGAAACCAGAGCGTGGAGGCAGACTGGGCATCACTCAGAGAGCTGATTTACTCCACAGCTACAGAGACCCTGGGGCCCCAGACCAGGAAACATAAGGACTGGTTCGATGAGAACTCCGAAGACATCAAGCAGTTATTGGATGAGAAACACCACCTTCACCAAGCATACATCAATAACCCCAAGTCCACGGCAAGGAGAGATGCACTCAACAACATACGCAAGACTGTTCAGCAGAAGCTCCGTCAGATGCAGGACGATTGGCTCGGCAACAAAGCTGACGAGATCCAAGGCTATGCAGACAGGCGTGACTATAAAAACTTCTACGACGCCTTGAAAGAAGTATATGGCCCCACGCCCTCAGGATCAAGCCCCCTCCTCAGCGCAGACGGTAACACTCTAATCACAGACAAAGAGAAGATCTTGGAGAGATGGGTCGAACATTTCGATGACGTCCTAAATCGCCCTTCGACAATCAACGACGAAGCCATCAATCGTCTACCCCAAGTGCCCACAAACAAAGCACTGGATGACCCACCAACCTTGCTCGAGACCCAGAAAGCAATCTATCTTATCTCCAGTGGCAAAGCACCTGGCTCTGACGCCATACCAGCTGAGGTCTACAAGGAGGGGGGAACAGCCCTGACTGAAAGGCTCCATGAGCTGTTTCTCTTAATATGGAAGCAAGAGACGATCCCGCAGGACTTCAAAGATGCCACCATCATACATCTATATAAGCGAAAAGGAAGTAGACAGGCTTGTGACAACCACAGAGGCATATCCCTGCTTTCTATTGCAGGAAAGATCCTCGCCAGAATCCTGCTCAACCGCCTCACAGTGCACCTTGACCAAGGACTCCTGCCTGAAAGTCAGTGTGGATTCCGAAAAGAGCGAGGAACCATCGACATGGTGTTCGCTGCCAGGCAGCTGCTGGAGAAATGTCAGGAGCAGAACTCTGATCTGTTCTCCACCTATGTCGACCTGACCAAGGCCTTTGACACTGTTGGCAGAGAGGGTCTGTGGAAGATCATGGCCAAGTACGGTTGCCCAAGGAAATTCATCGTCTTGGTGCAACAATTCCATGAAGGCATGCAGGCCAGAGTCCAGGACAGCGGGGAGTTTTCTGATCCTTTCCCAGTCACAAACGGAGTCAAGCAGGGCTGCGTCCTGGCACCAACACTGTTTAGCCTCATGTTTTCCGCCATGCTGACAGAGGCCTTCAGAGACGAGGATGTTGGTGTCAACCTGAAATACCGCACAGATGGCAAGCTGTTCAACCTTCGGAGGCTCCAGGCAAAAACCAAGGTTATGACAGACATAATCAGAGACCTGCTGTTCGCTGATGACTGTGCCCTCAACGCTGTCTCAGAAGCCGACATGCAACGCAGTGTAAACCTGTTCTCCAGTGCCTGCACAAACTTTGGTCTGTCAATCAACACCAAGAAGACTGAGGTCCTCCATCAGCCTGCGCCTGGAAGACCATACGTAGAGCCCAACATCACTGTCAACGGCCAGAGACTCAATACAGTGCACCGGTTCACATACCTAGGCAGCACACTGTCTCAAAATGTCACCATCGATGACGAAGTGAACGTCAGAATTGCCAGAGCCAGCTCCACTTTTGGCAGGTTGTACCCTAATGTCTGGAACAGAAGAGGCATTACCATCCAGACCAAGCTGAAAGTGTACAGGGCAGTGGTGCTCCCCACACTGCTTTATGCTTGTGAAACTTGGACTGTTTATCAGCGCCATGCAAGAAAGCTGAACCACTTTCATATAACAAGCCTCAGGAAGATTCTCGGCATAAAGTGGCAGAACAAAATTCCAGACACAGTGGTACTGACCAAGGCAGGTCTCCCCAGCATCTTCACCCTCCTGATGCAGTCCCAGCTTCGCTGGGCAGGGCACGTTGTCCGAATGCCAGACGAGAGACTGCCAAAGAGAATCTTTTATGGTGAGCTCCAGTATGGCCAGCGGTCCCACGGTGGGCAAAAGAAACGCTTCAAAGACACACTGAAAGCCTCAATGAAAGCGTTTGCCATAAATCCAGACACGTGGGAACGAGCTGCAATGGACCGATCCACCTGGCGCTCTTCCATCCACGAAGGTGCCAGGTCATGTGAGGCAAACCGGATTACCGCCGCAGAAAAGAAGAGGCAAGCCCGAAAGGCCCATGCTGTCAACCCTCCAGGAGATGTCGCACTCGCCCCCTGTCCCTTCTGTTCCCGAACCTTTCGTGCAAGGATCGGCCTAATCAGCCATCTGCGCACGCACAGAAAACCCTCGGATGACTAGAGTGGTCCTCGTCGTATCGACGGACGAACGAACATTTGGAGTTGTATCTCCGTGCAATGTTAGAACTACAAGCTATTTATTTGGTTGACAATGTTCAGCCTCGTATTGTTAGAACAACTAAGGGTAATTGGCGTAAAAACAAGGCATTAAATTGCTCTTAAAAATCGTAGCCACCAGTTACCTGATCTTGAATACGACAAGAGTATTTGTGAACTTAGGGGCTTGATTCTGTTATTGTTCTGCAGTGTTTAGTATGATGAAATACAATGTCTCAGCCATTAAGGCCTTATGTTGTGGGACTTGGATATCAAGCTTTAGTAACTCTGTCACGTATATGTCAGTATCACACATATCTAACAACCCGAAAATGTACAATTTACAACGCCAAAATTAAACTTTTAAAGCAGGGCTGCTGAAATTTACAATTAATTTAATTAAAAAATCGTTTAACATTTTAGCCGATTAAAATAAATTTGATCGATTAAAATTCGATTAAAATTTAAGAAAATATTTCTAATATTTGTTTCCAATTTTTTAATAGTTTATATTTTTTTACTTACATACTTTTCCCTCATATTTCCATTATTTTTTTAGACGTGCATACTTAAACAAAAATGATTTTCTTCCTTATTTGTTGCATAGCAGAACGAATTTGCTGTGTTACGTGAAAAAATTTGGGGGCCATGGAATTACCATGATTCCACGATTTAACCGATTTCGCGAAATAATGAATCGCGAGATAGCGGGATCTATATATACGTTATAAAATATAATTAATCAAATTTAATCGATTAATCGATTAAATTGCTTACAGTTTAATCGAACAACATTTTTTTCACCAGTACCAGACCTAATTTAAAGCAATTCTCTGTTTTTTATTTTTACATCATGCATTTATTTCAAATAACATAGAATCAATTTTGTTTAAAAAATCATTAGTTTGAAAAGTGGTCAGCAACCGTAACTGGCCGGTGGGCCGCGGGATATTTTATTTTCATTTTTTGTTCCTATAGCAGAACAATCGTTTTAGTTGTTCATCTCATTTGGTACCAGCTGCATAGATTTTGGCCGTATTTATTTTCTATACTAATAAAAGGCAAAGCCCTCACTCACTCACTGACTCACTGATTCATCACTAATTCTCCAACTTCCCGTGTAGGTAGAAGCATGAAACTTTGGGAAGTTGTTGAGTAGCCTCTCGCGATGAAAATTGGAGTAAAAGAGTTTTAAAAATAACACTCATGGGGGCTGGGGGCGCAAAAACGTTTTTTTCCTAATACGGCATCTTTAAATTTGAAAATCACCAATTCTCCTATTTCCCGAGTAGGCAGAAGCATGAAACTTTGGGAAGTTGTTGAGTACAATCCCGCGATGGTAACGGGTGAAAAAATATTTAAATTATCACTTCCTGGGGGCCGGGGGCCCAAATTAAGTTTTTTCTAAATATGAGCTATATAAAAACTGAAAATCACAAATTCTCATATTTCCAGTGTAGGTAGAAGCATGAAACTTTGGGACGTTGTTGAGTACAATGCCGCGATTGTAACGGGAGAAAAATATTTAAATTATCACTTTCTGGAGGCCGGGGGCCCAAATGAAGATTTTTCCTTAAATGAGCTATATAAAACAAAAAATCACTAATTCTCCATTTCCCGTGTAGGTAGAAGAATGACACTTGGGATAGTTGTTAAGTACACTTCCACGATGGTAACAGGTAAAAACAATATTTAAATTATTACTTACTGGGGGCCGGGGGCCCAAATGTAGTTTTTTATTTTATTAAAACTGACTCATCACTACTTCACGGATTTCCCGTGTAGGTAGAAGCATGAAACCTTGGGAAGTTGTCAAGTAGCCTCTCTCGACGACGAAGTTTTCAAGTAGCCTCTCTCGACGACAAATGGTGAAAAGGAATTTTAAAATTCACCTTCATTTGGGCTTGGGCCCAAAATGTTTTTTTCCCTCTTATGGGCTATATAAACATTTGAAAATCACTAATTCTCCTATTTCCCGAGTATGCAGAAGCATGAAACTTTGTGAAGTTATTGAGTAAACTTCCGCGATGTTAACAGTCAAAAAATATTTAAATTATCAAAGACTGGGGGCCGGGGGCCCAAATGAAGTTTTTCCTTAAATGAGCTATATAAAAACTGAAAATCACAAATTCTCATATTTCCCGTGTAGGTAGAAGCATGAAACTCTGATAAGTTGATAAGAACACTTCCGCGATGGTACCAGGCTAAAAAACTATTCAAATTAACACTTACTGGTGGCCGGGGGCCAAAAAGAAGTTTTTTCTAATATTAAAAACTGACTCATCACGAATTCTCCAACTTCCAGTGTAGGTAAAAGTATGAAACTTTGGGAAGTTGTTGAGTACCCTATCGCAATGCAAATTGGCGTAAAAGAATTTTAAAATTCACTCTCATGGGGGCCGGGGGCCCAAGAGCGTTTTTTTTCCTTATACTGAAAATCGCCTTATTCTCCAATTTCCCGTATAGGTAGAAACATGAAACTTTGGGAATTTGTTGAGTCCACTCTCTCGATGGTAGCATGCAAACAAAATATTTAAATTATCACTCACTGGGGGCCGGGGGCCCAAATGTACTTTTTCTGATATAAAAACTGACTCAAATCTAATTCTATGATTTCCCGTTTAGGGAAAAGCATGAAACTTTTGAAAATTATTGAGTACACTCCCGCGATGGTAACATGTCAACAAATATTTAAATTTTCACTCTCTGGGGGACCGGGGGCCCAATTTTTGTTCTTATATAAAAAGTTAATCAGCACAGATTCTCCATTTTCCCGTGTAGCTAGAAGCATGAAATTTTGGGAAGTTGTTGAGTACATTCCCGGTATGGTAACAGGTTAATTTTTTTTGTTTAATTATCACTCACTGGGGACCGAGATACAAAAGTAATATTTTTTAACTTATCTGAGCTAAATTACAACAACAACAAAATACTGTGTAAATGTATTTTTAAATAACTTGGAAGATAAAAACTTGATGGCCTATATTAAAATTGGTTAGGGCATTAAAATTATATTTTTTTCAATATTTTGTAGCCGAGGGACCCCTAATCTCTTTTTTGTAAACGTTAAAGACATTTTAACCATTCGATTTCACTCAATTTTAAAAAAAAATGTTTTCTATTAAATATATTCATCATAATCCATATTGAAATAAGCTGTTGTTTTGAAATAAGGGCCGATAGGGCCCCCGGCCCTTATTTTAGTTTTTTTTAAAGACGTATTAATTGTAAATGTATTTAATTCATCCCAAGGCCATTAAACTTTAGGCAGCTTTTGGATAAGCTCCATCGAAGGTTTCTGGCATTAAAAGTAAAAGTTTTAAAACACTTATTCTGGGCTTGGGGCCCGTATGCCATATTTTAACATTAGTTATATAAAAGGTAATTTAAAATGTGGCTACTAGGTAAATGGATGAACTATGGCCAAATTTGATTTAAAAAATAAAATAAAATTATATAGGGTAATGAACTTCTAGCGTCTGTTCCTTTGAGGCCGGGACCCAAAATATTTTTTTTCGTAAACATTTAAAGCTTTGTTACCTTAAAAATAATTTAAATAAATATAGTCACATTTCTCTATCATGACCTAGATTGAAATCCTCAGACCTTATGAGATATGCAAATCCTGCATCCATTTTGCACGGGGCCCATAATGTCATTTTAGTATCCATTTTATTTTACACGACCTTGACAAATATTGACAAACAAGTATAATTATCATGATTCAGACTGAAATCAATTGGTGTTTTGAATTGGTGTGAAACGTATTTTCAACGCTTACTAAAATTCTAACTTCTGCAGCGGAGCGCGGGGAGTTTGCTAGTAACAATTAAAACTACTTACAATGCGTAAGCCGGGGCTTTGTATTTTCTAAGTGGTTGAAAATGATAAAAAATACGAAAATACAAAAGCCAGGACAACATAAGTGTCGTCCGTTTAAGACGGAAACCCCACAGCCAGTTTTGTAAACAACGTCTGACTGTGGAGCGATGTACACCAACAACCACAAGTCTCTTAACATGGAATGTGTTCAGTTTTTTTTAATAGAAATTTAAATTTTATCCATATATGTAAAATAAAGACATAAAACAAATGAGATATTTCAATCACAGATAACCCATGTAAGTAACATTCATTTTCTGTCTTTTATCTATAAAGAACAAAATTAAAAATATGTATTGAAAACGGCATTTATTCAATGATAAACCCAAGCTGAAAATGTTTTAAATTAACATATATGTTGCATAAATTCCATATTCTGGCGTTTTTTTTAAATTTGACATTTTTGCCACATTTTAAATAATACATTTAAACATTATTTTTTGTTAAAAGACACGCTTTTATTTACATATAGAAAGTGCACTAAAATGAAGAAAATAAACATTTTCTATGATTACAGGTGAAATCCGTGAACCTATCCACTGCACATAAAAGTGTGGTTTAATTTTACGTTAAAAGATTTGACGGAGGGATGGATGGAAAATACAACATACAGTGTGACTTAAATAAATGCGTTTAAAAATGAAAGTTATTTCCCATGTGATTTTTCTTTATGATAGTAATCAGTGACCATTTAAATACTATATTTTAAAAAAATTAGACCTTAACTCCGTGTTTTTGTTTTAAAGTAACGGTCTAATGGACAGGCATCGCATTTCAATTTCACTGGTGTAACGCAACATTAAAGTACACACAAAGACTGAAAAACACATTTTTAAAAACCAAAATAGATATATTTTTATTAAAAAACAAATAAATTTGATTATAATAAAAATATAAGACATGCAATAAATGACAAAGGCTATCAGTGGGTGTTCAAATACAAAAGTTCAGAACAATCATAATAACAATAACCTATTTTGTTCATTAAAGTATGCTTATAAGCAAGTAGTAACGTAAAAAATCTTTATACCAAATCACAACACAACCTAATTAATATTAATAGGCAGCCTGAAAGAATTCTGATAATTAAGAAAATAGTTGTTTGTGAATTTAGTACCTGTTACACCAATGAGTTTACTGTTACACCAGTGAACTTTTAGTTACACCAGTGAGTTATCATTGTTTCTATCTTTAAATGTTTAGGAGTTTTTGTTAACTTAAACACCATATACATTTTATGATAATGGATGTGCCTGCTAAGATTGCAACAATTGATCCTACATGTGGCTATAAATCAGAAGCTCCGAGCCTAATGCTCTTCATGGGTCTTCCAGGATGACCCCCCAGCTATGTGGCCCCCTCCCCCAGAAAAGGACGTAACAGCTGGGGAACCCCCCCCCCGAAGCGGTCGCTTCTGAAGCGACCACCTGGGCATCCAAGACATAAAGTCGAAAATGCTTCCCACTAAGTTGACCTCACAAGGAGGGGTGGGATTCCCTACATCGACCCGCTACCACTTTGGCGCCACCCCGGTAAAGCATACGAGTCTCATTTGTTTGGACCGCCGCCTGTCGGGTGATCATCAATTAAATAATTTTAACAATATAGATGTTAAGTGAACTTTTCGTTACACCAGTGCACGTTTTGTTACACCAGTGAGCTATCATAGTATATATCTTTAAATGTTTAGGGGTTGTTGTTTTTTTAAACTTGAACACAATATGCATTTTATGATAATGGATATGCCTCCTAGGATTGCGATTAACTAATTTTAAGAATATAATATATTAAGTAAAGAAATAGTAGAAAAAAAGCAAGCTAACTGGAGATGGGGGCATAGTAAATGAATAAATTTCATAAACTTAATAAATTGTGTTCAACATTTCTTATTGTATGGAACCAATGGCACAAAATTTTGTGGACACCAATACAGTGGCTTGTGATTTACCCTCTTGGAAGTCCACAAGGTCATTGCATCATCATTACTTTTTTTTTCACCCAGGGTGGATGTGAAATCTCTTTCCCGGGTCGTAGCCTTTAGAAATAATTGAAATGATTGGCATTTGCAATACAATGGCGAGACAAAAAATTTGCCATTTGCCAAAGTAAGATTTTTGTGTGCCATTACTACTTTCTCAAAAAGAAACCTGACAACATCATCATTATCTATTGTGTTCTCCAGGGACATAAAAATCACAAGAGGCAAACACCTATTTGCAGCGGTAAGATACTGATGATATAAGCCTTGGAAAGATATGCATCGCTGAAATAAAGCTCAGAATGAGTTGCAAGCTCATAGATAATGCAAATCCGAATTTCCTCAGGGCATTTATCTTTTCCATAAGCAAACACAGCTCCATAGGCCATCTTCTCTCATTTAAATCTGAAATATACAACCAAGTTTATGCTTAGTTGGTATGTCATCTGGAACATCATTCACAGCTGTTCTGGTATTCTCGTATTAATGACATATTTAGCGGACCAATACGTCTCATTTAAATGTAGCATCTGCGACTCACATTTATGGACAGGCTCTGCAAAGGTTTATCTAGATTTTTTTAAATATTATGTTTAACTTTAAAAAAATAAATAATTTTGCTATTTTTTTAAAGTCCCATAACCGATGGTCGTAGGGGGCCTAATGTTTTATAGACCTGGTGGGTGCCCCGTCTCTCTTCCTGGTCAGCGGAGGACTTTCTTAGCGTTAGTCATTCATCATTTTTAAATCCCTTATATTAACTTCACGGCCGTCTCTGTCTCTCTGTCGTTCTGTCGTCATCTCTCTCTGTCTGAGGCGGGCGGAAAAACAAACGTAAAAAATGACCCACTTTCCGTAATCCGATCGAGCTGAAATTTGGCACACGGACCTGTCTCACCTAACAATGAGTCGTATCAAAATTTCAGATCGATCGAACGTACCGTAATTAAATTTATGCATTTTTAGATTATCCTTATATAACGTATGTAATTCAAATTCACTGTTTGTCATTGTTGTTTTTTTTCACGGGATTTTTCAGTAACGCGTTGACGCGACCCATCGAAGTACCAGCGTGTTTTTGTTTACATTTTACGTGTCACGCTGAGCTCGGTCAAGTGATCGGTGGCCAGACATTTCCCCCTCTCCCCCCCCCACCCCCAGGGTTATGAAGCAAAGTTGAGTTAAGACAGATTCAGTCTGTAAATGTTTGTCGCGTTTGAAAATAATCAATACTGTTAATTATGTCTCATATATAAGGGATTTATAGTCAAAAACTTTGTTTTTACGGGTTTGTTTTATTAAATCCCTAATATTAATTTCACCGCCGTCTCTCTCTGTCTCTCTGTCTGTCGTCATCTCTTGGGCGGGCGGAAAAACAAAAGTCAAAAATGACCCATTTCCGATGATGCGATCGGGCTAAAATTTGGCAAATAGATTTATGTTACCTAACAATGCATTGTGTCAAAATTTCAGATCGATCGATCGTACCGTAATTGAATTAATGCATTTTTAGTTTATCTCTATAGAACATATGTAATTCAAATTCAATGTTTGTTATTGTTTTTTGTTGCACGTGGCAAGTTCAGTTCACGCGTTGACGCGATGTACCGGGGTGCTTTTGTTTACAAATTACGTGTCATGCTGAGCCCGGTCCAGCGATCGGTGACCAGACTGTTCCCCTCTCCCACCCCCCCCGCCCGGGTGATAAAGCAAAGTTGAGTTAAGACAAATTCAGTCTGTAAATGTTTGTCGCGTTTGAAAATAATCAATACTGTTAGTTATGTCTCATATATAAGGGATTTATAGTCAAAAACTTTGTTTTTACGGGTTTGTTTTATTATTGTGGCTTTTACGTGGGCTCGATCCCACGCCCCTCATCTTGTGAGGCGAACGCACTATTGACTTCGCTATCCAGTTTCAATACCCATTTCTTTATCTTCCACCATCAATAATCCCTTTACTTGTACTGCTTTCTCCCTTTCCCAAAAAAATGTGCTTCCTGCTCAAAATTCTTCTTAAACCTTTATTCCTTCAAAACTTTGGCCGCAGCAACAGATGACAATGATGAGTTTCTTCTCCTTGGATTATTATTTGATTTCATGCATGACTGCAAGATAAACTTTAAGGTCCTTTTAACTGATAATGAAGCTTTCCTTACTCTAATGTTTTCTTTGAGGAGTAACTTCTTTGCTTTCGATCATGAGATGCTCATTTGTTGTCCTTTGATTCGTTTGCATATTTTTGTATTGGTTCTCTTAAAGTGTAAAGCTTCCTCTCAGAGGCTTCTATCTCTCAATTCAGAGACCTGTATCTTAAGTTTTTTGTTTTCTTGAGCTTTCATTTTTAGTGATGCCACTTTCTGTCGAGACGACCCGTGAGATGAAGAGGTAGAATTTGACAGTGATGGGCAAACAAATTATTTATCCAATATTAATGTGCTTGTCTTTTCATTCTACTATTGTGGTATCTAGTCCGCAAAGCTTTCTTTTCTGTCCCATGTTCCCGTGGTGTCATGTCTTTCACTAGCTTTCTTGTTCCTGTCTCCTTGTCTTTTTCATACTTTTCATGTTTGCGTTGAAGATAAGCTGCTCGCAACAGAGGGCAGCATTTCGCCTTTCATTGTACAAACATTGGCGTTCAGCGCTCGTTAATGCCTTGGAATTTGATTTTGCCTGGAGAAAGAAAACAAAAGTTGTGAATGTATCTGAAATTTCCTCATTGTAAGGCCAAATTATGAACCTAGTGTTCCACAAAATAATATAACGATTTTATAGCTGAATGTGTTCATAATATAAAACATAAGTAGAGTGTTGGTTGACAAACAATGAATATTAGTATTCTACTGTCCTTATTCAATACAATAACAATAAGTAATAATATCTGGACAAACTTTTAAGGTCTAGATCTAAAAATTTTATTAGACTTGATGCATACTATTTATCAAATTAAAACAAATTATTCATATTATGACAAATCCTCACTGGCGTAACAGTCCTTTCACTGGTGTAACGATTTTTTACCTTAACACCAGTGAGTGTTACACCAATTAAAATTTTACAAGTTCAACAAGTTTTAACCCACGGATTTAGAGAATGAAAATACGCTTATATTTATATGATAACTACAATTATGCCCTGTTATATCGATAAATTGTTAATATACATTAAGGTATAATTTAAGGTAAAATGTTCTGTTACACCAGTGAGTGTTATGCCTAATTACTTACCATTTTTCAGCAGAACCGTCTGCACTGAGCCCCACAGAAAAGTTTCCAGGCATCAACAGCACCTCCATTGGGGAAAAGGTGGTAGTCACTCTCAGAAAACTCCCATGGTTTTTATTGCCAATAATTTCAATCCCCATATTATGCTCTAGTATAAAGTTCTTACACCAGTGAGTCTAAAACTGGCGACATGCATATTTCGGCCAATAAAAACTAAACTTTTACTCTTTATACCTATTAATATTTACATATTACAACATGTTAATACTAACTAGCCTATTTTAATTGTTTATATGAATGTAATTATGAATGGGTTTTGTGTTAGCGACATGGAAATTTTCCAACATACACATTTTTAAATATTCAATAAAAAACACACATATGCCTAAATTTGAAATATAATACATTTTAAGATTAAAAAATGAATGCTCTTTAAAACCATTCAAACCACTCAAAGAAATGTGCTACACTTAAAAGTTATCAAACTTTATATGCGTGGGACATTTCAATATCACATTTTTTAAAAACGCCTATTCATTTAGACAGGGCGTTTATTTGGGATAAACTGCTTAAAGAACTTGATTTATTTTGTTAAGTACCATTTTTTGACATAATGTTTCAATTAGGGCTGGGATTGATATCAAAAATAATTGTTCGATTAATCGGAAAAAATCGATTAATCAATTAACTTCGATTAAATATATTTTATAAAGGCAAATGTAGATCCCATTTAGTTGAGATTCATTATATCACGAGATCGGTTAAGTCGCGGTAATTCCATGTCTCCAAAATTTTGTGACGTAACCCAGCATATTTGTTTTGCTATGCAAGCAATAAGGAAGAAAAAACCTTTTTGCTTACACTTGCATGTCTAAATAAATAATAATAAGAAGAAGGGAAAGTATGTAAGTAAAAAAATATTATTAATAAATTGGGAGAAAAAATAAAAAAATATTTTCTTAAATTTTAATCGATCAAATTAAATATAATCGATTAAATTTTTTAAAGATTAATCGATTAATTAATTTTTAATATACGCAGCTCTAATATTAAATATAATAATTTTTTTAGGGATGCCGTTGAAATACTTTATTTTTCAATTTTTAGGAATGTTTGTCAAAATGTACTTGTTGAGTATCACCGTATTTGTGACTTTTGTGACAGCTGATAAATGTGACACATCAGGGGACCCTACATCCTGTACCAGCAGCCCCACCAAATTACTCAGGGGACCAAAGAAACCAGTAACCAGCTTTGATTATGAAAACTTAAATTTGCGTCCTAGGAGAAACGTTGAAAGCATGAATGATTTCTTGACAAACTTTGAAAATGTCGAGAAAACACAGATGGTGCATTATGTCAAAAATTACGACGATTTCAATGAAACATTCCTACCATATAATTTCTTAAAATGCACACCTTGCAGTTGTAAAAATATCAGCTCACATTTAGTTTCAGTGCTCTGTAAAAGCTGCCCATTTACTAATATCCCTCTAATTCAGTCATTTGAAGTAAGTGAATTAATCGTTTATAATTGTACACGGTTTGAGGTGCTTGACTTAGCCAATCTTTCAATATACACTTCTCTAACTCGAGTTAAGGCCATATCCAACAACCTGGTCAAGGTTTTTAGCAGTAGTGAATTAAACGTGTCAACTAATTTGATGGAACTGGATCTTAGATTTAATTTAATAACAAACATTGAAAATAATAGTTTTCTTCTTTTCACCCATTTACAAGTTTTATCGCTTAGTTGGAACGAACTCACAAAATTAACAAAACAAATGTTTACTGGACTCTATAGTTTGTACTCTCTGTCAGTTTCATACAATGCAATTAACTTTATTGCCAACGACACATTTGATGACCTGGGAAAACTGGTCATTCTTGACATTAGTAGCAATGAAATCATCTATTTTGGTCATGACCTACTGCCTGTTCGTATTTTTATGCCATTGATCAATCTGGAACAATTGTACATTAATGATTTATGCGAATTAATGCCACACCAGTGTAGTACATTCACAAATAAAGCTCTCCAGGTTCTAACTAATTTAAAACTCCTCATGATTGATGGGGACGGCAGAAGTGGCTTAGGTCCAGAAGTTAAAAGTCTTGGACAATTGAGAACATTAATAATAACAGCTGAAAAGGTATACAACTTTACGAATGAATCATATTTTGATAATGTCCCTTTCATCAATACTCTCGTGTTTTCGGGAAGTTATGTTCATAACGTGCATCCAAAAGCGTTCGCAAAGCTAACAAACCTGGTTAATTTTACATATTCATTAGCATATGGCGAGACCAACCTATGTCAGGTTTTAAGTGACATTCAATATTTGCTGAAGTCTTCCTTGACATATTTAACATTAACAGGAGTCAATGACGTTTATTGTGGATGCAAGATACTTAAAGATGCAGACGCCAAGTACCTAACATTATTTAAGTTGTTTGAACTTGACCTGTCTAACAACGGCCTACTCTGTTTGAGTTCCGGATTTATAGCAATGCTACCAACATCATTAAAGAAGATTGATTTAAGTGGTAACAGTATTTCAGGTAATATAATGAATACATTTTACTTATTCCCTAAAACTCTTATTGAATTAAATCTAAACAATCAGTACTATGATTATCATGAATGTAACGGTTATGAAATGTTCAGTCTAAAAAGTGGGGCCAAAAACGTAATCAACTCAAGCGCGTCTTTATTTTCATTGGAAGCAGAATCGGAAAATTCCTTTAAACAACAAGAATTAAAATACGACCAAAAACTACACAATGTTAAAAAACAAGGATTCTTAGACTATTTGCTACCGAACAAATTGCGTATTTTAAGGGGAAACAATTTTAGAGATTTGGGATCGTTTGTGATAAGATTCGACTATTTAAAAAACTCACTAAAGGAGTTAAGTCTTGCGGGTGGAGTTATTAAGTGGGCAATGCACACTTTTGGCTCTGAAATTGAAATAGCTGATTTCAACAACAACTACGCCGGTGTTTTAAATCCTTATTTTTTCTCAGAGAACAGCTCTCTAAAGTTTTTTTCAATGTCAAACAATTTGTTTGGTACTTCTATTCAATATGACCCAGATCGTTTGTTTTTTGCCAACACAAAGCAACTTATTGTCCTTGACATGTCACAAAATTTTATATCGGATTTGGCTCAGGATTATTTTAGAAATCTGTTTAAACTTGAAAGATTGGACATTTCCAAAAATAAGCTTCAGATGATAAACATCAGCTTTTCACAAATGTTTAAACTGAAATTTGTGGACTTAAGTTCAAACTCAATATTTATAATTAGTAAGCGGTCTCGAGATGACCTTGACATTATTGCTGCTGACCATCAGGTTTACCTTGATTTGACCTCTAACCCGTTACCTTGCACGTGTGAGGGACTAGAGCAAATGAAATGGATGGCTTTTACCAATGTTTATCTTTTAAGCAAGGATTTTCTCGTATGTAGGAATGAGTTAAACCAAGTTCTTGAAATCGGAAATATCGTCCAACGCGTGGAAATACTACAACGTCAATGTTCTTCAAAAACTGTCATAATTCTCACTTGCGTCTTTTCTATTATTGTATTCATCATTTTGTTGCTGACTTCATTGACATATCGATACCGATGGAAGTTGAGATATATACGAAGCATAGCGTTAGTCAACCTGCTAGGGTCTAGACCCGGTGTTACTAACATGATCGGGTATCGATTCGATGCTTACTTCCTATACACAGACGATACCCGGAGATTTGTGTTGCGTGACTGTGTTCGTGAGCTGGAGGAGAAAAGAGGTCACCGACCATGTATCGAGGAGAGAGATTTTCTACCGGGTACCTACAACGTGTCCAACATTGTCAGCGGCGTGCAGAACAGTGCCAAGACGGTTGCAATGGTAACACCGGAGTTTTACGAAGCGGAATATTCCGAATATAGCGTCAAGATGGCGCTGATGGAAGAAATCTTTATGCGCCGTTCTGTCCTCTTCCTGTGCGTGTGTGAACCAACCGATGACAAGGATTTATCACATGACCTACTTACCGCCATGAAAAAAAATAACTACATTGAATACCCGCCAAGAGATGACGTCACTGAAGCAATAATTGACGACTTTTGGAATCAGTTCTCACGAGCTATCGGTAGAAATGACCGTGAGGAGATTTGATTTTGATGTTTTATAGATCTGGATTAAGTGAATGGAAACAGTACAAAGATTTTTAGGAATTTTTTTTCTATTGAATAAAGTAATAAAGTAACAACACGTACTATTAAAAGATTTTAATAATTTAGCTGTTGATTTTTTAAATATCATTTTAAGTGTGAAACAAGTATAGTAGATTATTTATACTTACTTAAGTAAATATTTTATTTATATGTATAATTTTATAGTCTCGAATAGTGTCGAATTCAAACCTATGAACAGTATTTTAATTTTGCTGTGTAGAATGTATCAAATGTGCATATCATAATCCGTAAAATCAGTTGTCGAATTTGACGGGAATGATTTCAAATAAATTAGGAAACAAATAAATGATGCAATAATTGATTGCACTATTTACGTTTTGATGATGTTAAATATATTTTCTTGTTAAACCTATTTTATTTAAGTGAACAATATATTCTTAAAAGTTAACTTGTCTTTCCCCCGCTGGCGAATTGTCTTTCACGATATTATATACAAAAGAAAAAAAAATTCAACGAGCATAAAATTTAATTTAGATTTAGTTGTTTCAACTATAAATTCACAGCAAAAAAAAATTAAATATTAAATTTACTAAAGTGAATCTTTACTCAAAATTAATATCTTAGTTGAATAACGATTTCATCAAAAGTCAAGGGATCAACACATAATATAAAACGCAGCGTAATTTTAAGTTTACTTTCTGATTAAGAAAGGCGCATTTTGAGTATCATATATATACAAATCTAAATAAGAATAAATTCTGATAAATCTAAAAACATTTTAAATTTTAGTCCTCTTTTAAAATAAGAATATTTTTTTACAATTAAGCTTTGCTGTGATTTAAAATAAAATATTGTTTCATCTTTGAAGAAAATAGAGCATATTAACGTTTCTACGTGTTTCCACTTTCTAAACATTCAAGCTTTTATTATCGTTTGACATTTTTATGTCGATCACTCTTTGCCTTATTTTGTCTTAGCATTAATTTTCGCTTTATGTATCGCTCTATGTTAAAAAAAAATGTGTTGATACAAAATAAAAATTATGACATTATTGCACTAATGTAAACAATTTTTGTTGCAAGTATTTAAAACATTTTTTTTCGTTCTAGGCATTAATATGATCCACCTCACATAATTTAAATTAGAATGTATTATATACTATCGATAATAAAATTGTAATTTCACATACTTAAGAGTTTGGAATAGCCGTATTAAATTGTGTGTGTGTTAATTTATCGCAAATACGTTTTAAACAACTTGAGTAGAAAGAAAATAGCTTTTAATATTTAGTGGAAAAGTTTTTTGTTTTTTTAAATATTAAAAAGCACATATTTTTTTTTGCTGGGATGTTTACAACTACGGTAGCAAAAGTCACAAATTCTCTTTAATAATTACTGAAATTTTATTAAAAGATTTGAAGCATATAAAAATATTGTTCCATTCATACAATCTAAAGGATTTCGAAATTGGGTGTGCTGGTTGCATTAATAAAACTCTCACTAGGTGAATAGTTCTTGTGTGTATTTAAAAAGACTACTGCTTATTTCCAATTCAAATAAAAAAACAAAACAAGTTGAATATCTGAAGAAAAAAAAGATTGAAAAGTGTTACAAATTTAAAAACAAGAATTCCTTTTTTAAAAATAAGGTTTAAATAAAATTAAAGAAAATATAAGAAATAGGTAACATTAATGTAGAGAGTAGAGGCATAAAAACTATGATCAAACCGAAAAACAAGCAAAGCTTTTGGTATATATAAATTTCGGAATAGATAGATATCTCACAGAACTAAACAATGAACTGTTCCGACTCCTTAAAGTACTTTTTAAGACCTCACTAAACCAGTGTAAAGTGCTTCAAGATTGGAAACTAGGGAATGTTACAGCTTTATTTTTTACAACAAAAAAAAAGGAGATGCGGTGACCCATCTCATTATAGACCTGTTTTATTTACTAGCATTATTTGTAAATGTCTAGAGCACATGAAATAGTAGTAGAGTTAAACACCCAGAAGGAGTAGACATTAGGAATTCAATGCACCTTAGTATTTTAATATAGGCCATCAGGTGATTACGTAACTACTTTGGTCAAGATACATCAATTTACTCAGTAGCCAAAGTTTAAAATATTTTTATATAGCTCTTAGAAGGAAAAAAGACGTTTCGGGCCCTCGGCCCCTAATGAGTGTTAATTTGAGTAAAAACAAAGTTTTTGATTAAATAGCAAGATATGAGTAGGACTTTAAACTGGAGTCCTAACATAACCAAACTAGACAATTCCTCACTTTAGCCATTTTTTCCCCTCCATCATCGGATAGTTATAGCCTTAACAATTTTTTCATCTCCACTCAAATGTCTTTTCAACAGGGTTGTTAACAATACTAAAAAAAATATTGGCAATACCAATACCAATACTGCCTGTAAAATCTATTCGCAATACCAATACCAATACAATTTTGAAACCAGTATTGCAATACCAATACCAATATTTATTTATTATTGCCTTACCAATACCAATACTTGGGTCATTCGACGAATAAAATGCAAATACGTAATTCATCGCTCTATATCACTTACATCGATAAACTATAAAAACATTTTTGGCTAATTTAGACAATGTATTTTTAACCAAATTTTGTTCAATAGTTAACACTTGCTTCATCAGTTTTCCTCAAAGCATTCAAAAGTCTTTGACAACATATTAAATAAGTTGGCATACCTTAACGTCCTTAAGCAACAAGATTTTTAATATGTATACTGTACACATATTGTGGATGAATGAATGGATGGATGAATGAATGGATGAATGAAGCAAATGACTGTCATAGAAACGCACATGATACATAAACGGTTAAACATCATACTATAGTAAAAACAGTCAGACCGAGTCAGTGGATTGCATCACACCTGGATAACTAACGATGAACGGTGAATTTTAGTAGAGTTCACAGGGTAACGCCACCTATTTGGTCGTTACCACTTAGCCAGGCGAAGAAAAGTAACCATTTCAAAATGCGCACTGCTCAGTCGTGAACGAAGAGGGGAAAATACTCGTTCTCCTAATGAAAACAACCTTTCAACCTTTCAATTTTTGTTCCACGCATGATGCAGCAAACTGACGCGTCGCACTAAACGAAAGTAAAAATACACACGATGTAAAACACACGAAATTATGACCTGAGCTAAATATCAGTAAGACTCACCCCAGATCCATGTAATTAGACAAGTCTTAGCTTCATATGCCAATTTATTCAGTTCTCCGCACAAATGAGCTGGCGGATGGCCTGATACTTTCAAACGAATTGACTTTGTTGGGACACAAGTCAGTTGCCCTTACACACTCTGATGAAATTTCCACGAGAAATGTTTTGTTTTTCAGGTACGGCCGTCTTGTGCACTATTTTGTGACATAATCTCCGTGTATTCTAACCCTATTTCTTAAAATTATACCGATTAAACCAGGTGTCGGGAAAGTTTTTGTCTGAGAGAGCCATAAACACCACCTATTTTGAAAAGTAATTCTGTGAGAGCCATACATTATGTTTAAAACTAAACATTCAAATAAATGTGAGCATTTTGTGTAATTTCAACCCAAAAGTACAATAATTATGTCTCTTAATTCTTTTTAATAATATTGTTATGCCGTAGCTAATCAATAATGAGTATTTCTTACCATTAATGCGACTTATGGTGTTGCCTGGCTTTGCTGATGGCTTTTTAGTCTGGTTGATACGTGGTGAGGTTAAGCGTTATGCAGACGTGAACACATTTTTTAATTTTAATTTTTTTTCATATGCAATTAATATGTAGATCAAAGGAGTCTGAAGAAACATTTTTTCTTAATAATCGAATATTTATTTGCGAGCCAGATGCAGCCATCAATAGAGCTACATCTGGCTCGCGAGCCATTATTTCCCGACAGCTGGATTAAAAGAAACTGACTTTTAAATGATCTTTAAACTACCCCAAAAAATACACACTTAACGCTTGTCGAAAAACTCCCTATAATATGACTTAATAAAATTTGGTTGAGCGCTTTGATATGTTCCTCTTGTTCTAAATAACCCATTGACACACAAGCAAATAAATATCCACATATATCAACAACATAACGCGTAGTATTTGTACCTAATGTTAGTTAAAATAAAATATGTAGAGACGCTCTAAATAAAGACATTCTACAATTTAGTCTAGGGGTTTATTCTACAGCTTGAAATTTTTTTTTACCTCCTTCAGCGCACCCTTCATCTTATAACCATATCCAAACTCAAATCAAATTATAAAATATCATCAAAACATTACACTTAATGCAATCGCCCAATTACAAATTAAAAACAACAACAACAACAACAACAACAAAATTTTTAAATTATAAAAAAAACAATAACAACAAACAAACGAATAAAAAAATAAACAAACAAACAAAACAAAGCAAAACAACAAACCTTTTTCTGTAAAGATTAGATTCAAACAGTTTACTAAGGTGCACAGTGGAATTAGATTCAAACAGTTTACCAAGGTGCACAGTGGAATTAGATTCAAATGTTGTTTTTTTAAAAGTAATAATTCTTATACTTTTTAGTCTCCTGCTTATTTCTAGTTTCAATATTTCCCCACAGGAAAAATGGCCTCATAAAGCGTTCTGGGTGCAAGATCAACTGCAAGTAAAGTGAGGCTTGTTGTAAAGTGAGGCTTGTTGTAAAGTGAGGCCTGTTGTAAAGTGAGGCCTGTTGTAAAGTGAGGCCTATTGTAAAGTGTAAAGTGAGGCCTGTTGTAAAGTGAGGCCTGTTGTAAAGTGAGGCCTGTTGTAAAGTGAGGCCTATTGTAAAGTGTAAAGTGAGGCCTGTTGTAAAGTGAGGCCTGTTGTAAAGTGAGGCCTGTTGTAAAGTGAGGCCTGTTGTAAAGTGAGGCCTGTTGTAAAGACGGTGGTGAAAATATCCTTAAATACTTATTTAAAAGTAATGTTTAAACTTTGGATTTTCCCTACACTACTTTAATAGGTTTTTTAAATTTATTTTTGAAAACCAACTGTCCACTATTCCGTTTTTTCCAAATTGTTTTTTTTAAAAGGCCTATATTAATTTTAATTTGAAATTTTATTTCTTAGCGCCCCCCCCCCTGTTTTTTTTCCTTGCAAAGAGTCTAGTTTATAGTGTACGTGAGACAAACAACGTATGCCTTCCTTTGTACCAGAGGTGAAGTATTGGGCATTGTTAGCAGAGGGGGAGATGAAAGACTTTTTTTTGTATTCAAAAGAAAACAAAAATACACCCAAGTGAAAATCAGGCACAACAAAAGGAGAAAATTAATTATACTGACTCTGGGAGAGATGTTGAAAGGGATTTAGAGCAAGAGAGAGAGAGAGAGAGAGAGAGAGAGAGAGAGAGAGAGAGAGGAGAGAGAGAGAGAGAGAGACAACATAAAGAGGAGGGAGTGACTAGGAGGAGAAAAGTTTGAGATAAAATAAATAGTAAAAGAGAGGTTGATGGGAGGACGGAGGTTTAGTAAGTGTTGACGAACGATCAAAGATAGAGAGAAAAGTAAGAAGACCTCAAGTTACAAAGCTCTTGGACATATACACATGAGAGTAAGAAAATATGAATGAGAAGAGAGTAAGAGTTGGCCTGTTATGGAGAGAGAGAGAGAGAGAGAGAGAGAGAGAGACAAAAAAGTCAACAGAGAATAATGATAGGGTCTATTGATAAAATAAAGAGAAAACAATAGGGAAATAGGGGAAGAAAGGCTGAAACAGAAAATTAAGAATTTTAAGAAATAAGAATAGCTTTTTTTAAGATAAAGAAACAAAGGTGTTAGTGAGATACAGAATGAAAATATAGGCGTGAACAGATGAAAGAGTTTTATCCTTATATTTGGTATATTGTGTATTATATTAGATTGTTGTTGTGTTGTAATTTCAAGTTAGAATCTAATGCCGTATTTATCATTACTACTTTGCTCTTTGTTCTTCTATCCTAATGTGTTTCTGTGTTTGTGTGATTTAACAAATGGGAGTCTTTTCAATTTAAAGTATTCTCTAATAAAAAGAATCCGTAAATAACCAAGTTTTTGACTATAAATCCTTTATGTACGAGACATAACTAAAAGAATGTTCATTATAATACGCAGCGCAAGACCAACCAAAAATACAAATTTGCAGTTGTGTCGTAAAACATGTTTAATATAATGCGCACCGATCGGGAATATGTTTATAAAAAGTATTGTCAATATAATACGCAACACAACACTCTATCACAAAAATTTAACATGATACATAGAGATAAATAAAATAAACTAAAAATTCAATAATTTAATTACAGTACATGCCATCGATATGAAATTTTAATACATCGTTTTTATCATCGGCACGAGTCTGACTGCAAAAATTTCAGCTTGCTAGCTTACGAGGAAGTGGGATAAAAATCGATCCAAAGTTTTTTCGACAAACAATCAAACAAGCATGCAATCAACGAGACACCACGAGTTAATATAAAGGATTTAAAAAAATGTATCCTGCTGCTCGTTTTAAAATTTGATCTTAGTTTACGTTATTATGTCTTTGTTATATAGTCCCATACAGAAGATGCATATACTATGCAATGACCAATTTAAGGTAAGAGTTTAGTTTTTTATTCTGATTTCATTTTAAAAGCTTAAATTTGTTGGATTTTTAATTATTTCATTAGCATATGGATTGCATAACAATTTTTAAAATTTATTATTGGTTCTATGAACTAATTGGCATATTTATTTGTTATAAAATCTTTTTTCCACGAATCAAGTAGTTTACATTCATTTGTTTCTATTTGCTCGACACATTTCTAGATGGAGAGACTTACTCCAATTAGTTTCCCAATTTCGAAATTCCTCTAGGTCTTTTTGTAAAATATCTTTGTCT
Organism: Ampullaceana balthica; assembly: GCA_944989445.1. Classification (NCBI taxonomy): domain Eukaryota; kingdom Metazoa; phylum Mollusca; class Gastropoda; family Lymnaeidae; genus Ampullaceana; species Ampullaceana balthica. The sequence continues at coordinate 2,394,733 of CALYLW010000010.1, read as the reverse complement.
TGTTCTGACTTAATTGTTCTATAGATTATAAGATTTTCAGCAAACAATATGATTTTTCTTCCTGATGAGAGACTGTTGCATAAATCATCAGTGAAGATTAAGAAGAGTAAAGAGCCAAGGACGGTTTCTTGTGAAACTCCAGAGTTTAACGTTGTTGGCGCTCATATACATTTACTAATTATTACAGTTTTTCTAATATGGGAATCTTGATTCCATTGGTGTAAAGGCGTAAGGGACCAGAGATGTAGAAAATGTAAAGTTTTTTTATAGTTTTACTAGAATGCTGAACTTTATTAAATGCTTTAAAATGTCTAGTAATATTTTATTTATTTGATGATTTGTTTATCTAATTCTTAGGACTAGTCATCTATTACAGAGTTACTCAAAGGGGTTGTCCGCGGACCGGTGCCGGTACGCGGACCAACTTCTACCGGTCCGCAGAAATTATCCAGAAAAGAAAGAAAAAAGTCATGATAATCTTCCATTTGCAGCACTTAATAATAACCTTAACAATATGTCAATTTTTTTTACAATAAGCACATAAAATGAAACAAATAAATTAAAATAAATTATATAAATTTCAATAATTATTAATTAATGTTGTTGTTGTTTTTTTGTGTGTTCATTTAAAATAGATACGAGTTTTGCACTGGCCAATACATTAAAAATAGAGCTTTAAGATTTCTTACACCAACATTCGGAACATGCCGTCTGCTGATGTAAAGAAACAAAATATTCGACTGACAATAATGAACTATAATAAACGATATTTAAATTAACAGATTAATAATTTATGTTGATATAAAAAATGAAATATTTAGTAAAATTTAGTGAATATTATAAATATTTTGTTAGTGTTTTCTTAAATAAAAAATTAAAATTTAGTTTTGACCACGCACAGCATGAATTGATTTATTTACCGCATTTACTCGCATATAAGCCTACATCGCATATAAGCCTACATCGCATATAAGCCTACATCGCATATAAGCCTACATCGCATATAAGCCTACATCGCATATAAGCCTACATCGCATATAAGCCTACATCGCATATAAGCCTACATCGCATATAAGCCTACATCGCATATAAGCCTACATCGCATATAAGCCTACATCGCATATAAGCCTACATCGCATATAAGCCTACATCGCATATAAGCCTACATCGCATATAAGCCTACATCGCATATAAGCCTACATCGCATATAAGCCTACATCGCATATAAGCCTACATCGCATATAAGCCTACATCGCATATAAGCCTACATCGCATATAAGCATACATCGCATATAAGCCTACATCGCATAGAAGCCTACATCGCATATAAGCCGACCCCCTAAATCTGTTTTAAAATTGACGGTTTTTGCAAAAACTCGTATTTAATAAAAGCCGACCAACAATTGTCTAATTTTACACCATATTTTTGGTTCATAGAAATTTTTACTTTAAAGATGTAAAATGCTTACTTTTCTGTTACATACCAGTTTGTATTCCTTTTGGAATGCCACAAAAACGTTTACTGCTCATTCTACGTTATTTGCATTGATAATTTCTAAACCTCCGCTCATAAGTAGTTCACAACTGATGATTAACGAAGTATATATTAAGAAGAAAATATACATTTTAGTGTTTGTCCTTGTGCCCATTTTGTTTTATGCGCATATAAGCCGAACCCCTGATTTCAGTATGGTATTTTATAGTTTTATAAACTTGGCTTATATATGGATATAGCTGTTATTTGATCCAAATGAAACTAAATGCTGTCTCTTATTAATGCTATTTTTCATTTTTAATGTTTCATAAGATTGGTAAAATGACGGCAGAAACAAAATTAAAATTGACGTCTATACTCACATAATGTTATTTACTATTAATATAATTTTTTTATTATTGATAAAAATGAGGCCAAACATTTGACAACTTTAATTCTCAAGCAACATTTCTAGAAAAAAAACTCATAGTTCCAGCCCTTGGCAATGAAGAACACAGTTAGGTGAATTAAAGTAGTTACTGCCCACGACCATAAAGACCATTGAAGACAAGTGATTATTCTTTTCAAATTTTTTGGATGACATGTAGCATATAACTATCTTTTTCCCGTTGTGGTTTTCACTGTTACTTTTGATACTTCCTCCCTATTCTTTTATCCTGTGTCCTTGTTTTTTTTTCTCTTTCTTTCCTTATATCTTTATGTCTTGCTGTAGAATTTCTTAGATAATTTTTTACATATAATTTTAATACACGTGTAAGTGTAGTTATTTGTACTGACGAAGGCATTGGCCCAAACGTGTACCCTATGTATTAGTTAATTAATAAAGCTTCCATTTATTGTTTGATTACACAATTTGTTTGTGTATTTGTTATTTTAGCATATAACTATATAACTAACCTAATGTATGTCAAATGTTTTAGTGTTGTAGGCCATGTGGGGGCTCATGTCGCTACCACGTCTATACAGGGACATTAGTGCACCAGTATCTGGTGCAATGTAAACATTTCTTCCGGTGCGTCGTACTAAAGAAGTTTGAGAAGCACTTATCTAGAATCTACAGCAACAATATCAAAATAATTTTTTAAAAAATGATTTTAAAAAAATGTATTAGAAACGGAAGAATGGGGGCGAGATAATGATTGAAAAGTAGTGATCTTAAAGTACGTGTAACGAAAAAAAAGACCACTTTAAAAACACAAAAAAAAACTAGTCATAGTTGCTAAAAGGTCTCTCAGTATTAGCGATAAGCCCTTTAAGTAAACCAGATTAAGAATCAGTGAAAGGGCAATGAGGCTTAGTAGAACATAAATTGTTAAACAGTGTTTACCTAAGCTAGTGGCAATCTATATATATAATTCTCTTCGTGTTCGGACCCTGCGAGGAACAAGAAGCTGCATGTGCAACAGATACTAAATTTTAGAAAGCAGCGCACCAAATTACTGCACCAATGCATCAAAAGGTGTGCAAATTAAATATGCGCTGTAAAAAAAAATATATATGACGTCATTGTTTTCGCTGATATTTTAATTTTGGAAAAGGGAACCCTATTATAAAATACTTTGTGTACATTTCAGAAAGTTTAATATTTCGTATTTCATCAAACAAGGACAAGTTAGTTGGGCTTTTGAAAAAGGTCGGCGCCGTAGGCGCCCTAAAAAAAGTGCATTAAAGGGGTAAAAGAACTCTCCATTAGCAAGTCTGCGGCGTATGCTACGCCGCGGGGCGTCTAGTAATACGTTATTAGAGAATGAAAACAACCTTAAATTTAAAAAAAAACAACAATTAATGCTTTGAAGCGATATGCTTCATATAGTAATCAACCTTTCTGTTTTCTTCTTCTTCTTTTTAGTGATTTTCTTTTTGGCTGACATATATTTTTAATTTATAAATATACGTTTTTTTAAAAATCATTTATATTAAATCTTAGCGTCTGCTTGTCCGGCTGTCGCAAAAAACTTTAGATCGACTTTTTACCCACTTCCCGGTATCCTATCCAGCTTAAATTTAGCAGGCAGTCTCGTGGCGATGATTAAAATGATCTATCCAAATTTCACATAGAGCGAATACACTGTAATTTAAATGAATTAAATTTTAGATTATCTCTATGTATCTCTATTTGGTATGGAAATGTTTATGCCAGTCTGTCACGCGGTGCGTATAACATTGAACAAAAGTTTATAATATTTTCCCGATCTGTAAATGTTATGCTAGTCTTTCACGTGGTGCTTATTATGCGCGGTGCTTATTATATTGAACATTCTTTTCATTATGTCTTGTATATAAATGATGTATAGTCAAAAAATTATTTATTTTGCGCGAAAAGCATGGATCAAATTTAAATTACAAAACTTAAATCTGGGTAGACATATTATAATAAAGTTAAACAAAATTGATAACATAATTTTAAATAAAATGATTTGCCAATGAAAATCATTATACCGTATTTGAGATACACTTTCTAATGACTCATGATTGATTTAATCATATTACACATCTCATCGGGAAAAGAAAACATCTCATAGTGATATCCCCTCATGTTTGTATATAGATTAGACCTAAACAATGACCAGTCTTAATGCTGTTCTCTTCGTTATAAAGCATCCAGGCTATTAAATCCTCTAGGTAATATTTTCAAAGTTTATTTTGTGTTCTGCTCCAAACAATAAAAATACGTCATGTGCTCTGCTCCACACAATAAAAATACGACATTTGTAGTTTCATATACATTTTGGACTAAAAAATACGAATACAAACTTAGAAAAGATAAAACGCTATGGCTGTTGAATATTGATAAATTACTACAATGAAACATGGATTCAGTGATTTTGTTATTAGGAACAAATTAAATAAAATAAGGTTTGTTATATATTAGATTTTCAGTGTGGGTGAGGGCACCGAAGATTTATTTTTCCTTACCCCGGAAACTGTGTAAACTGCGACTGCTATGTTGTAGTTGAGGAGTCGAGAATTAATTAGTGCATGCCTTGTCATTAGCATATTTTGTATTTCATTTCAAGCTTGTTCAAACTATTCCAGTCTGTTCTGTCCTTTTGTGTCTATTTTGCAAGTTAATTCATAAAACTTTTTGCTACCTTGGCTCAATATGGATTTAACCAAGTGAACAATTTTACTGTAGATATTTTTTCAAATTTTTTTTTAAAATGTAACTTTTGATGCTTCTATCCCTGGTTTCTATATTTTGTTCTTGTTAAAGTACTTGTGACAATCTTTCCTCTTTTTGTTTCCCTGTTTTTTCACTCTTCTAATTTATTTTGTGCATGGTATTGCATGTAATATATAATGTTAATTTAATGTAAATTTTCAAATATAATTATTTATACTGATGACGGCATTTGACGAGACGTTAACTGATGTATTTGTGCATTAATAAAACTTAAACTTGTTTGTATATCTTGTATATAATATGAAAGCTATATCGCAGTCCAACTATGTATGCCATATCGAACCTCGATGGCACGCATCGATAAGGATAGATTCTCTTTCTTTTCAATTGTTTAGTCCCTTAAAAACTCCATCAACTATTGTAAGTCCAACTTTTCAAACTGCCCATGCTGTAGTTTCCTTAGACAAAATTTACATATTAAATGTTTTATTATACGGGCGCTCCAGCTTCTCAAACTACTTTGTATAATACACATTTTCGAAACAAAAGTATCGCGAAATCATTCTGAAATCATTCTGAAATTATTCTGAAATCATTCTCAAATCATTCTGAAACCATTCTGAAATCATTCTGAAATAATTCTGAAATCAATCTGAATCATTAAGTGAAGTGAAAGCTACGAATTCCAATTCCTATACCTTAGGTTGTTTAGTTATCAGTGATTTCCTTAATGAAGACGTAACCTTTTGACTATGTTTAAAAGGATTTTATTTGGGACTGCGGAAATTAAAGACTAATTGCTCGATTAATCGTTAAAAACTTTTAACGATTAAATTATTTTTTAACGATTAATCGACCCATCACTTACAAATTATTGGTAGTCAAAGAGTAAAAAAAATATAAAGAATAGTGACTGATAAATAATAAATTTCCCGACTATTTCACGAACATTTTGGTTTTAAAACCATTGACTGACGGGAATGTTCAAATGTTGATAAAGTTTGCCTACCATTGTTCTAACACTTCGCCTACTTATCAAACCAAATGAAAAGCGTATTAAGCTAATGGCAGTAATGGAGTCTGCGGACTCAGAGACAGAAAATGACGATAGCTCTGCTGATAAATTACTGCGTTACAAAATGGAGTTGAAAGTTCCTGATTCCATTAACCCTGTACAATGGTGGAAACTTAATGAACACCGATATTCGATAATGTCACTCCTTGCCAAGACCGTTTTGTGAATACCAGTTACCTCAGCTCCATGTGAATGATTGTTCAGCTAGGCTGGTTGTTATATTGTCAATTAGACCCGCTCATCTCTTGAACGAAATAATGTCAACACACTTGTGTTTTTTCGTAGTTGGTTAAAAGATGACATATAAAGGAGACATTCCAGTGTTATTTAGATTTTCAACAAGAACGTTCAATAAGTGTTACTAATGACATCATAAAATTTAATTTGTGGCTTTAATCGAAATTAACGATTAATTAATCGTTAATTTTTCAAAAGTTAACGATTAAATCTAAATTAATCGTTAACAGCCCTAATTTTATTTCGTTTCATCAAATGCATATGGTTGGAAACATTATCTCACAATTTTCTGATGAGAAACGCAATGTTGTAAACACAACGTTTGTTCATCTTTGTTAAAGCCTATTGAAGAGATTTGTGGGCACATCCACACAAAAAAACAAGAAAAAACAAACCCACACACTACTAACAAACACTGTTTTGTAAGAGTTGCTGGAATATTTTCAAAACTTTACCGATAAGATCATCATTTTTGGGGTCAAGGACAATATATTGGTCATTTTTAAAAAAAATAGGATTGATAGTCAACCAAGTCAACCATGTAATTCGTGTTGTTTTATCTACCAGCTTTCAAAATTTACTAAGTATTATGTGTTTCTCTTGAACACATTCATATTGAAAGTCAATAAAGCGTGTCAATAAAAAACAATTTACGTCGTCATCTTCAACACTTAAATATTTCCCTGTTTTGTGTGTGGTTTTTTCAGCTTTTTATAAGTGATAGTGTTATCAATCATTTGTAGTACATCGTAAAAAAATACGTTTCTCCCCAGAGAACATAACGTTTATTTTTCTTCTTCTTCTTCTTCTTCTTCGTTCTCAATTTGAGTATTGCGTGCCGACGAGTTTTGCGCCAATTGGCCCGTGGTCTCCGACTTCAGCCTGGTGTTTTTTCTGGATGTGCTTCCATAGCCTTTGGTCAGCCAAGACCATCTGCAAGGCAGCATTTGATTTTGCAAGTGATGCAGCGTTCACATGCCACGGCTATAAGGGTTCCACGCATTACCCAGCCACCTTTTGTTTTCCCTTGCTATGCGTTAGGTACCCACTCGAAGCTGGGTGGACTCGGGGACGCCCTAGGCCCCGGGAACAAATCCATGGCTTCCCATGGATTCGAACCCGTGACCATCGGTACGCCAGTCGAGAGCGCTGCCACTCGACCACCGTATCCCCGTTTTTTTTTATTTTTAATAAACGTTAATTCTGCTTCTAAGGCTTCAACGTTATCATCCTCCATTTGTTGTCAGTATATTTTACAAACTAATCAATCAATCAATTAATCAATCGTATTTCAATTAGCATACCTGATGACGGTCTGCCTTGATGACAAATCTCTTAACGCTGCTCTTGTTAACTCGTGAAACCTTTCATCCCGAAATATTTCAATCTCAAACTTAATTTTAGGAAGCGAAAAAGCCGACGATATGTTTGGCAGACCTTCTACACAAAAATAAAGGATAATTTGTTTTTAAAATTACTATTACGCTAATAATAAATCATGAATGTACTAGTGTATCACCCGTCAAAAATGACGGAAGTTTTCAAAATAGATACACATCAGATTAAAAAAGAACGTAATACAGAACTTTCATTTATTTTATTTATTTTTATTTTATCCATTTAAATATTATCATATTGAACAATTTTTTGCGGAACGTTCGAAAAGTGTTATTTTTGATGTAGTAATTTGGTGCGCACTATTGAAAAAAACGATCGCAGCACCACCTAACAGCTTTATTCCATACATACATACATACAGACGACGTGAATTATGTATATTCATTATTATGGAAATTTGCTTCTTTCTAACAAAATAAATGATTCGCGGCGATCGCCTGTCAGATAGATAGATACACAGTGGTGCAGCTACACAGCTTTTAGGGAAAGTTGGGTGTGAGTATTGTCTATAAATAGTAACAGAGTAGGTGATGATTAAGATGATTATATTAAATCATAGACATTGATTAACTGACCACTCACTTATAACATTTTTATTTTTTTAGAATGTCTTTTACAACGTTCACAATGAAGATTACTGCATTTCTGACTCTTGTGACATCTATTAAGTGTGCTACATCAAGTGAACCAGCGCTCAAGAGCAGAGGCTCCATTGATGCAATGAGTGTAAAGAATCAGCCAGCTAACATAGTTAGAAGTGAAAACAAAAATTTCCTTCAAGTTAAAGAATATAACGGCGTGGATAAATTCATGACAAACTTTGAAGATAAAACGATAAGAAAGAAGGTGTATTATGACACAGATCATTACCATTTTAATGACACATTCCAACCACAGAATGTCTTCAAATGTCCGCCTTGTATTTGTAGAAATATCAGCTCAAATTTAGTGTCTGTCTATTGTAAAGATTGTATATTCACAAGTATCCCACAAAATTGGTCATTTGAAATAGAAGAGATAATCATTATCAGTTGTGACAGGTTTAAGGTGTTAGACTTAAGGACTCTTTTAATATATACCTTTCTGACACGTGTCCAAATCATTACTCGGAGCTTGATAGAGATTCTTAGCAGTAGTAGTTTAAACGTTTCTACTTCGGTCACCGAATTGGATCTTACATATAACAGCATATCGAAGGTTGAAGATAAAAGTTTTCTTCTACTCCCCAATTTGCTCAAACTGTCGTTGCCTCGGAACAAATTAAAAGGACTAACCAAACAGACGTTCACAGGACTCAATAGTTTGCTATATCTTTCTGTTAGTAGAAATGAAATAAACTTTATTGCCCACGACACATTTGATGACTTGGGTAACCTGCTCACTCTTGACATTAGTCATAATAAAATTATCTATACATGGAATGACCTACTTCCATCTGGTATCTTTAATCCTTTGAGAAATCTTGAAGAACTGTACATAAATGATGTGTGCAGGCATGGGACATACCAGTGTGGCACATACCCCAATAGAGCTCTCCAGGTTCTAAAAAATCTGAGACTCCTTAAGATCGACGAGGCCGACACACGTGGACTAGGACCAGAAATTAAAAGCCTTCTACACTTGAGGCATTTAATTATAGATTTACCGGTGTCAGAAAACTTTACGGATGAATCATTTTTTGATAACGTCCCTTCCATAACGACTCTAGAGTTTTCTTCAACTGAGACAAAAATATCTCCAAAAGCGTTTACAAAGCTGACGAAATTGGTTGGTTTAACAAATCCAATACGATTCGGAAGAAGTAACATCTGTGAGGTTTTGAGTGACATGAAATATTTTGTGAACTCATCTTTAAAATATTTAACATTGCGCAATGTCAACACCTACAAAAGCGGATGCAGGAAACTAAAAGCTCAAGACGCCAGGTACCTAACTTTATTCAAATTGATTGAACTTGACCTGTCAGAAAACGACCTGCATGACTTAAGTCCAGATTTCATAAAAATGCTACCAGCAACATTACAGAAGTTTGATTTAAGTTACAATGGTTTTTACTATAAAATTATATACAGTTTCTCTTTATTCCCTAAGGATCTCGTTGATTTAAACTTAAATAATCAAAAAATTGAATATTGTGAATGTCACGATGTGGGAGATATTACTCCTCGAAATGGAGAAGGGAATAATCTTTCCGCAAGCAATTCTTTAAGGTATACACGAACAGAGTCGGAGAATTATTTTCAACAGCTATCCTTAAACATGTCGAAAAATGGTTTTCTTCCAAAATTACACATTTTACGGGCAGATAATTTTAGAAAATTTGGATGGACTTTGCAGCTTATTTTTGACTTTTTATTAGACTACCAAGTAAAAGAGTTAAGTCTTGCCGGCGGGGAATTTAAAAATTGGGACTTGTTTTACTTAACTCCTGAGATTAAAGTAGCCGATTTCAGCAGCAACTACGCTGAAAGTTTTAACATTGATTTCTTCCCGGAAAACAGTTTATTGGAGTACTTATCAATTTCAAACAATTTTCTAGGGCCTGCTTTTCAAAACGATTCAGAAAGTTTGTTTTTCGTCAACACAAAGAAACTTATTGAGCTTGAGATGTCCAGAAATTTCATCACTGAACTGGCCGGGGATTATTTTAGAAACCTTGACAATCTTCAGATACTGGATATTTCCCAAAATAAACTTCAGATGATAAATATCAGCTTTTCACACATGACTGAACTAAGATTTCTGGACTTTAGTAGTAATTCAATAACATCAATAAGTAAACAGTCTCGAGACGAACTTGACATTATTGCAAGTGACCATCGTATGTATATGGATTTGACCTCTAACCCTTTACCTTGCACGTGCGAGGGACTAGAGCTGATGAAATGGATGGCTTTTACCAATGTTTATCTTTTGAGCCAGGATTTTCTCGTATGTAGAAATGAGTTCAACCAAGTTCTTGAAATAGGAAATATCGTCCAACGCGTGGAAACACTACAACGTCAATGTGCTTCAAAAACTGTCATAATTCTCACATGTGTCTTTTCTATTATTGTATTCGGTATTTTGTTGTTGACTTCATTGATGTATCGATACCGATGGAAGCTGAGATATTTACGGAGTATAGCGTTAGTCAAGCTGCTTGGCTCTAGACCCGGTGCTATGGCTAATATAGGGTATCGATTCGATGCTTACTTCCTATACACAGACGATACCCGAAGATTTGTGGTGCATGACTGTGTTCGTGAGCTGGAAGAGAAAAGAGGTCACCGACTGTGTATCGAGGAGAGAGATTTTCTACCGGGTACCTACATTGTGTCCAATATCGTCAGTGGCGTGCAGAACAGTGCCAAGACTGTTGCTATGGTAACACCAGAGTTTTACCAAGGGGAATATTCTGAGTATAGCATCAAGATGGCGCTGATGGAAGAAATCTTTATGCGCCGTTCTGTCCTCTTCCTGTGCGTGTGTGAACCAACCGATGACAAGGATTTATCACATGACCTACTTACCGCCATGAAACAAAATAACTACATTGAATACCCGCCAAGAGATGACGTAACTGATGAAATAATTGAGGAATTCTGGAATCAGTTCTCACGAGCCGTTGGCAGAAATGACCGTGAGGAGATTTGATTTTGATGTTTTTTTTTAATCTGGAATAAGTGAATAGAAACAGTACAAAGATTTATAGGAATTTTATTTCTATTGAATAAAGTAATAAAGTACAACACGTGCTATTTTAATAATTTAGCTGTTTTTTTTTGTTTTTTTTTAAATTTAATATCATTTGAAGTGTGAAAAAAATATAGTAGATTATTTATACTTGCTTAAGTAAATATTTTATTTATAATATGATAGTCTTGAATAGTGTCGAATTCAAACCCATAAACTTTATTTTAATTTTGCTAAGTAGAATGTATCGAATGTACATATCATAATTCGTAAATCAGTTGCTGAATGCTGACGGGAATGATTTCAAATAAAAAAATAAATGATGCAATAATTGATTGCAATATTTACATTTTGATGATGTTTAAATATATTTTCTTGATAAACCCATTTTATTTAAGTGAACAATATATTCTTAAAAGTTAACTTGTCTTTCCCCCGCTGGAGAATTGTCTTTCACAATATTATATACAAAAGAAAAAAAATCAACGAGCATAAAATTTAATTTAGATTTAGTTGTTTCACAGCAAAAAAAATGTTAAATATCAAATGTACTAAAGTGAATCTTTTTTCAAAAAGGAAAAAGAAACATTAAAAGAGAAGAAAAAAACACTTTATAAAGACTTTCATCAGACCAGCTGTGACAGATGCAAGTGAAACTTGGACCCTAACAAAAATAGTACAAAACCTGTTAAATACATGGGAAAGTTTTCATAAAAAATATATGGAAAAACAAAGGATGAATATAAATGGACAATAGGAAACAACCATGAACTTTGCATTATCTATCAAGCAATAACAACAGAAGCAGAAATAAAAACTAACAGACTACGCTGTACAGGACAATTAAAAGGAATGACAAATAACAGAGGAGCAAAGAGGGTGCACCAGCAAAACCCCAGAGGAAAACGACTCAAGGGAAGACCTGGGCTTATATGGAAAGATTGTGTAGTGAAAAATCAACAACTGGTCTTCCAATTTGAAGACGAAAGGCTTTGATTAGGTCTCAGTGGAAGGAGATGCTGAGGTAGACATAGGCTCTGGCGCCACAAGGAAGGATGAATGTAATTGAGGGATGTTATGAGGTAGGGATGGGCTGTGGTGCCACAAGGATGGATGAATTTAATTGAGGGAGGTTATGAGGTAGGGATGGGCTGTGGTGCCACAAGGATGGATAAATGGAATTGAGGGAGGTTATGAGGTAGGGATGGGCTGAGGTGCCACAAGGATGGATGAATGGAATTTAAGGGGGGGAGGGGTTGTTAGTGGGAGTTTATATTAATTTTAAAAAAATTTCTTAGTTAAGTAGTTAGGAGTTCAAATTTATTTTTTTTAAATTGTGAGCAAACTAAATATTCAAATAATCACTTACATCGATTAATAACTAAGTTGAATTACGATTTAATCAAAAGTCAAGGGATCAACACATAATGTAAAACGCAGCGTAATTTAAAACGTTACTTTCTGATTAAGAAAGGTGCAATTTAAAGCTTCATATATATCGATATATAAATCTCAAAAAGAATAAAATCTTTAAAATCCAAAGACATTTTAAATTTTAGTTCTCTTTTAAAATAAGTATAATTTTATACATTTAAGCTTTGCTGAGAATGTAAAATAATATGTTGTTTCATCTTTGAAGAAAATAAAGCATTTTAACGTTTATATGTGTTTCCACTTTCTAAACATTTAAGCTTTTATTATCGTTTTAGATTTTTATGTCAATCCCCTTTTGTCTTGTTTTGTCTTAGCATTTATTTTGAATCGCTTGATGCTTAAAAAAACTGTGTAGATATAAAATCAAAATAATTATTTTTGCACTAATATATACAATTTTTGTTAAAAAGTATTTTTAAACATGATTTATTTTTCGTTCTAGACATTAATAGTATACAAATCACATAATTTTAAATACAATGTATTATATAATATTGATAATAAATTTTATTTTCTTCTAATTTTTTTGTTTGGAATAGCCTTCTTAAATTTTGTCTGTGTTAATTTATCACAACTACGTTTTAACAGTCCTAACATAATAAAATTAGGTAATTTACATCGACCATTATTTTCTTACATCAACTGTAGCACATCATCTCCGGATATTTGTAGTCTTTTAAAATGCTTCACTTTCATGCTTATGTCTTTTCATTTTTTTTTATTTCTCGCGTGCTGAAGCAAACTGATGTGTTCCACGGCATGAAAGTCCAAATACACACCTTGAAAAACACGAGAAATTGTGGCATGTGCTAAAAGATCAGTAGACTCATCCAGATCCATACAATTCAACAAGTTCTTGGGTTTGTCGCGTATGTATACCACAATTTCCTGGCCAATTTATTCTGATCTCCAAACATGTGAACGGGCGGTTAGCCTGATACTTTCAAACTGATTGACTTTGTTAGGAACCAAGTCAGTTGCTGTTTTCCTACACACTCTGATGAAGTTGCCACAAGAAATGTTTTTGTTTTTTTCAGGTACGGCCATCTTGTGCATTATTTTGTGACATAATCTCCCGAGTATTCTAACACTATTATTTAAAATTTTAACGATTAAAGGAAACAGGCTTTTCAGTTATCTTTAGCTACCCATAAATACACCATTTAGAATTGCAGAACAACACTCCATATAACGACTTGATAAAATTTGGTACAGCTCTTTATTATGATTCTCTTGTTCTGAATATTCCAGTGACACACAAGCAAAGAAACATGAACAAAACAAAAAATACTTGTAGTATTTGTATGGTATGGTAGATCTTGTTGACCCTGTAGATTTTGCCATTTAAAATATAATATGCAGAGACGCTATAAAAAAGGGATGGTTGTACTATTTAGTCCAGGACTTTATTCTACAGCTTGAAAATGTATATATCTAAGTGCATCCTTCCTCTTATAACCATATCCACACTCGAGTCAACTAATAAAATCCTCAACAAACTACATTTAATGCTATACTCCAATTACTAATTTAAAAAAAAACGAATAACAACAACAGAAAAAAAGAAATAAAAACAACTAAATAAACATTAATCTATGCCCTTTTGCAGTAAAGATTTGTTTCAAAGTAATTTCAAACTGTTTACTAACGTTCACAGCGACATTGAATGCAAATGTATTTTTAAAAAGTAAAAGTTCTCGTTCAATTTTAGTCTTCAGTTATTTTATAGTTTACATATTTCACCATGCTAAATGGTGGCCCAATGATTATGGGTGCAAGATCTCTGGCAAGTAAAGTGAGGCTTGTTGTAAAGACAGTGGTAAAATTATCCTCCTATATAACAAAAGGCTAAGTTCTGTCCCGTCATCTATAGCGATTGGTCTCTCAAACACACATGACTCCTACAGCCAATCAAATCAAGTTTACGCGGACGTTCAAAACTAGTTATTTCTGGTGCTGTATTTCTTCCAAGACTTTATTTTGAGTTATGCGCGTTGGGATTTATAGTCAAAAGCTCTGTTTTTACGAGTTATTTATTTTAACTATAATGAATAGTATTTTTGACGTGATGCACATGTATGCCGGTCGAGGCGGCTGTTGAAGGGGAGTTACAACATGCCACCGGTCAGTTTGGTTTTTTTTTGGTTTAAACCCATCAAATGTCCACCATTTCGTTTTCATATTTTTTGTTTTTAAAAGGCAAAAATTAATTTTAATTTGAAATTTGATTCTTTAGAGACTTTCCCAATGCAAAGAGTCTAGTTTCTATTGCACGCGAGACAAACAACGCAGACTGTTGTATCCCTTTTAAAAAGGTAAATGCATAAAATAAAAACAGGGTATTAGTAGGCCTGACAGGACGTAACACAACAGCGAACGTTTCGGCAAAGAGCCTTCTTCAACGGACAAATAGTACACAAATGAAACGAATAAAACGAAATAATAGAAAAAAACACTTAGCTGCGGTGAAATCCAAGTAGTCCAGTAGATCTCTACTGGACTACTTGGATTTCACCGCAGCTAAGTGTTTTTTTCTATTATTTCGTTTTATTCGTTTCATTT